>BQMF02000284.1:0-586280 GCA_027922465.2 Turritopsis dohrnii
TCAGCAATATCGTAGCGACACCCAAACCTAACGGAGATATAAGAGTATGTCTAGACGCTCGAGAAATAAACAAAGCTATCAAGAGAGAGACATTTCCGATACCGACCCTTGACTGTCTGCTCGACGAAATGAGTGGTTCAAAGGTATTTTCAAAAATCGATCTTCGTGACGCGTACAACCAAATTGAATTATCGGAAGAATCGAAAAACCTTACTACATTTATCACCGAAAAAGGACTTTATCGTTACAATAGACTGTGTTTTGGAATTTCGAACGCCAGCGAAATTTTCCAACGTGCATTGGAACGTCGACTCGGAAAACTACATGGAGTAAAATTCATTAGTGACGACATCATCGTTCATTCACCAAATAACGAGAATCATGCGGAAGATCTGGAAGGTTTGTTCAAACATATTAAAAAGGCCAACCTCACGGTAAACAAACCGAAATGCAAATTTTTCCTACCCGAAACTAAATTTTATGGTGTTATCATCGGGAAAGATGGTATCAAACCTGATCCAGCCAAAATCGACATCTTGAAAAATGCATCACCACCATCGAACGTCAGCGAACTAAGATCATTCTTAGGACTTTGCACCCATCTATCGAGATTCATTCCTGAATTTTCATCGAAAACAGCTGCTCTTCGTGAACTTCTGAAGAAGAACGTACATTTCATATGGACTGATAACCACCAAAAAGCATTCGACATTCTCAAACATGAACTCACCAGTACAACAGTTCTTAAATTATTCGATCCTAACAAGAAAAGCATTTTAGTAACCGATGCTTCCAATGACGCCATAGGGGGAATCCTGCTTCAAGAAGACGAGAACGGACACGAACGCCCTGTCCAGTATGTCGGAACCGCCCTTCGAGATTGTGAAAAGAAGTACAGTACAATAGAGAAAGAAGCATACGCACTTGTGTGGTGTATAGAAAAACTTCATTTATATTTGTATCAAACCGAATTTGATGTACGTGTCGACCATAAACCACTGGAATTCATCTTTGGACCCAAAGCTAAACCAAGCGCCCGTATCGAACGTTGGCACGTCTTCTACCTTATCGTTTCAACATTATGTACCACCTTGGAAGAGAGAATATAAGTGACTTTATTTCGAGAATCAAAACTTACCAAAGCGAAAGAAACAACAACACAGTTACAGAAAACTATGTTAGCTTCATTCAGAATTTATCACTACCAAAAACTTTAACAATTGATGAAATTCGTACAGCAACATTGAACGACCCAGATTTAATCGAACTTATGAATGCTATCGAAAACAGGAATTTTGATTGTCATCCAACCACCCGAAACTACAAGAAATTACAACATGAACTTTGTGTACAAAACGGCATAATTCTTCGTGAACATCGTATAGTAATTCCAACATCGCTTCGCCAACGGATTATCTCACTCGCACACCAGGGACACCTGGGAATCATTAAAGCAAAACAGCACCTCCGTTCAAAATGCTTCTGGTTCCAAATGGATAAAGACATAGAAACCGCCGTCAACAATTGTCAGCAATGTCAACGTGTGTCCAAACCAAACCGTGCACCACCCATTAACCGTACAGAATTGCCAAAATCGCCATGGGACGAGACAGGAGCTGATTTTTATGGACCAACACCAAATGGAAAGAAACTTTTAGTCATCATCGATTATTTTAGCCGTTACCCAATCGTGGAAGTCATGACAACTACAACAGCAACCCAGTGTTATAAATAGACTCAATGAAATCTTCGCGCTTTTATGGTTTTCCAAATTCTATGCTGACCGACAATGGACCTCCGTGGAATAGTACTGAAATAAAACTATTTTTTAAATCCAGAGGTATTAAGCATAAGAAGATCACACCTCTGTGGCCTAGAGCCAATGGATGACTGAACGTTTTATGCAAAACATAAACAAATGCATAAGAACGTCCATCTCCGAAACAAAATTGGAGAGAACAACTTCGTCATATGCTGATCAACTATCGCAACACTGATCACGCAACAACTGGCTACCCACCATCGCAACTCTTCTTCAATCGAAAAATTCGCAATTACATTCCTGACACTCAACAACAACAACAAACGTCACCTTTCTACACAAACGTCAAAAACAACCAGGACCGTCAATACGAAAAGTCTTCACGATATCAGCCAACATCAAATGACGTCAACTTCAACATTGGAGATCAAGTAATTATGAAGAGAGATTCGAAAAATTCGAAATTTGATAGTCACTTTTATAAATCAAATTTCACCGTCGTAGATGTAAAAGGGACTATGATTACTGTTGAATCAGAGTACGGAAGGAGATATTCGAGAAATTGTTCCTTTTTCAAAAAACGAAAAGGAGGAAATGGAGTACACCAGCGAGAAGAAAGAACGATGTGCACAAGCAAGAAGAAAGAAACGAAAGTAAAACTTATCCAAAACGAAATAGACAATCAGTAAACAAATATGAAATTTAAAATAACGGACTTGTCAATTTAACTTTACATACATGGACATGTCGCATCAGCTGGTCTGATATTCTTATTTTTACTTAGGGTTATGTTTTATTTTTACAGAAAGGGGGAGATGTGATATCTCACTTGCTCTGTTCTGCATTGTACACATCTTACCTTGTACATATCTTACGTTTTGTATGCTAAGTATATTAAGATATAAAATAAAAGAAGAAATACGCTTTATTACAGCAGCGTAAATGAAACTGTCGTCGTCGTTAGTGAAGAACTTTTGAAGCTCTTCACAATAAACATTTTCCGTTCCTAAATCCATGCGTAACGTGTTCGGTGCCTTTTTTAGACGGTTCAAACATTGGAGATAGTAATGGCTTATAACCAGAGGGTCATTGTTTGTGGTTGATGCCATCAGCCACAAAAGTTTTCTGCTAAAACCATCAATGCAACCATGCAAAGCAAATCCGAATCGCTTCAACTTATCATTGCCATCGATGTGCAACACATCCATTGGACCTGTAGTATGGTAAACTCGCCTTTTTATAACATTGCCTCGACGTCTATTGACTCCATCAGGATCAACACGTAGTAGGATTTTTCTGACGTCTTCTCTTGCGACATTTATATCGTACCGCATAGTGATCAGTTCAGTCATTGTCGATATCTGATGTTCTTATCAAGATGTCCTTTATTAACAAATCAAAAAATTGAAAACATTACACAGCTAATGTTTCGTAATTGTCCATACTATAAATCCATACTTACCAAGCTCGTTTAATATGATATCTTGTAGAGTCAGAGCATCTACATTTTTTTTTCTGCTCAGCCCTTTTTGCTTCAAAATGTGTTTCAGTTTTCTGACTGTTAACTTTTGTTTATGAAGTTCTGTTATGATATTACAAATATGCTCATACTTGAGCTTCGGTTTGATGTGGAAGTAATACTCCACCAAACTATCTAATACCGTGGACCCACACCAGTTTGTATCAACAACATCCATTGTGAAATGAAATGTATGCTGTAATGTGGTGTTTCAAATAATTTCTACGGACAGGGAGTCAACAACTTGTGAATTCTTTCGACACTGAGATTTACTGACCAGAAAAGATAAAAATATAGACTGGATAAATATATTATTTAAAGCCATCGACGAAATATGCGGCCGCATGTTATAAGGTGCGGCCGCATATTATAAACGTGCGGCCGCATATTATAAACGTGCGGCCGCATATTTAAACGTGCGGCCGCATATTTTAAAAGTGCGGCCGCATATTTTAGTTTTCATCATTTTTATTTGTTTAAAAATAAAACCATGTTGTACGAATCAGCCACGGTAGGTAAGGGATACGAAATTTTAGAAAATGAAACAGTATTCAACTGGACATAAGTTAAAGCAAAATTCGCCATAGTAACAGTGTTGGATGCTGATATATAGCTTTGTCAGCAAAAAGTAATAGAGACCTGGAAACGAGCCGGAGTAGCAATGACAGTAAATTTCTTTGTTTTTTTTTACAGCTGCAGTTACTTAGCACTCTACATGCAATCTTCTAACAAAATATCATTAAAACATTCTGAGCTATTCACATATTTGTATATCAGCAATATCTTCTTGAACGTTGTGATGTCACGTTGCCATGGAGATCATGTTTCGAAAAAAACCTTACGGCAATATCTCAAGAATGAAAAATAATTTTTTTGAAAATTCAAAAACTGTCTTTCAGCATTTCCAAAGCTGTATCAAATAGTGCAAAAAAATGAACTTGTGATTTTTTTAGTTTAGTGTCCCTTTAAACTAAACCTTCGTTTGTTGGTGGAATGTTTTCGATTGATCGACTATCACGACTGAAGAGGATTCTTCTTGCTTCATTCACACCCATCGTGCTGCAAGTTTTTGAATAAAGTGAGACAACAAATGCTTCAATATTTTCGAAATCTTTCTGTTCTATTTCATCTCGGGACGATATTGTAGAAAGCTTGGTAAACAATGGAGTAATCTCATTATACATTGCCATCTAGGTGTTATAAAAGGCTTTCTTGCCTTTGTCAGACATTGCCAAAGTTGTTTCACAACCACTGAATGCACTGAAAAACGGCAGAGCATGGCACTTTTCTGCTCCAAGTTCGATGGCGGCATCATGTACCGGAATATATCTTAGCAATTTTCCAGTTCCAAACTCAATCCACAGTTCTCTCGAAGCCACTTTATGAAATATGGAAAAAGCGTTTACCACAACATCACTATCAACAGTCAATACTCGAGGAAAGTCAATGGAGATATTTTTTTAGATGCACAAAAATTCTTTCATCTGCTTCTTCATAGTTGCAAGGTTCCATTGAGGTCGTGTCGAACTCCCTGTTGGTAATTACGTTCTACAGTGGCAACAACAGTTTTCTGTATGATTCCTTTGGCCAACGCTTTTGACAAGAATGGAAACAATTCTTTTTTGTTTTCGCTGCAGCGAAGAAAGGTTTGCCAACACTGAGGAATGTAACTGAGTCAAATTGGCGATTTAAAGGTAGTAATTTTACAGTGCCTCTCACGACATCCTTTCCTGAGTCATTGCTACGACCTTAACGAGTCTTTTTGACCACCTTTCGCGAGTTGAAATGACTTTTAAAACCCTGTAAATTTGACGACCATAGATAGAACAAATAAATCAAGTCTAAGCGTGCATGAATCCTCGAGCGCACATCAATCCTAAACTCATTATGACTACTATAACGTGTTAATTCTTGACGACCTTTAAGTGGTCATTTTACAGCCTGAATGATTCTAAGGTAGTCAAAATAACCACCTTCAAGCGAGTCTTTGAGCAGATGTTTACGATGACTTCGTTGAAATAGTCAAAATAACTACTTTCTGAAAACGTGGGTAGTCAATGACAATTCACTACCTGAGCTTAGTCGAAATGACTCAGGTACATTTCTCAGTGAATTACTTGGAAGAGTGCGATTATCAACCACTTTTCTCCTAACACTTACACATGACTTCATATTAGTTTTATCTAAATTATTAGTCCTACGACACTGTCTTAAATATAGTGTTTTTTTCGCTCATTTTTTTAAGAATACCCCCTGGTTAATGAAAAATTAAAACGCCAATAACTTTTTATAGGTTTATTTTCAAGAGTTGCTGTAATAACGAAAAATGCTTAAAATTAAATTCTCTTTCCAACGATACCACAGTTGACTATTTTTTATGAAAAAAACCCTTCTTCTCAATCGAATTTATTTATGGTATATAATCGTTATGCAAAATTTCAGACTTTATTCACAAAATGAACAATTCGACCTTAATGTGAGCCTTATCGACTCTACTAGTAGTCATCTGACAACATTCATTCCATGGTCATGTTTCTGATTTACTGGTTCATGCGCTAACTCCAGAAATTAGTGGTGGAAAAATAGTATATATTAAAGCAACCGTCACAGGGCTCATAGCCTGGCTGAAAAATCACACTAGAATTACATTCCATACGGCGGTGATGCGATCTCGACTTGACATGCTATTTTCATGTTTTCTTCATTTTTCAAGTGTTTTTTCATTCCAAAAATACAATGTTTATGTTCAGTTTCATATTGGGTACTTTCATAAAAACTCATAAAAGTATTTGAATAAACGAGGCTAAACCCGAACTCACTAACCCAGACACATTTCACAAGGTTTACACCGTAAAGTCAGTTTCTATTCAGTGTACTTGTTTTATTCTTGTCCCCGCTGTTATCTCCCTCCCCGCCAATAAGAAAAAAAAAACTTAAGAAACTTTTAACAAGTGCAAAATTTTCAAATAAACCACCAATTGTATCAAAATGTGGTGATAAAAGATGCGAATGCTGCAATTACCTACTTCTAACCAACATTCATTTAAGAACATTAACAAAACATTTACTATCTAAACTCCATTTAACTGCAACAGCTCCAATGTTATGTGATAAATTGTCCAACCTGTGAGTGAGAATACATTGGGGAAACCATGTGCAGCCATGGGGAAAACATGGGCAGCCATGTTTACAATTCTTAAAGTTTTTTTTGAGATGTTTCACTTTGTATAAAAAGCAGATTCAGGTACGTTATCATTATATAGCGTATAAACTTATTTTGTTCCTTTGTATAAGTAAATTTGCAAAGCAATGGAGCATAAACATTTTTATCATTTGCACGTGTTCCTATTTCGTTAGTTCCTTTTGTTATAAAAGGAACAATTTCTGAGGCACTCTTGGGACCTTTAAAGTTTTTTTCAGATGCACGATGTTTTATAGAATAGAAAAGTCTTTGCAAGACCGATGTTTAATATCCTAAACGGTCTATGTTGTTCTGTATTCTGCTAACTTGCAATGTATTTGTACGGAAGGCTTTGTTCCGTTATATATGAGACAGAATGTTCCTATTGGTGTAATCATTATAAAAATCATGCAGTCGTGTATAATACAGAACACAAGTGGAAAACCCTAAAAATTTTCTGCTGACCACTTTAATTCGGTCTGTCAGTTTCCGCAAGTTTGCAATAAAAGAACAGCTTTTTGATTGGTCGAAATTCACACGTTTCCTAATTAAAACATTTGCATAAAAGGGATCGTATTGATCTTCTGATTCACTACGTGACAGAGATGTTGAAAAGACGCATTTTATCAAAGAAGATGTGGCAAAAAGCTGTTGGAAATGAAAGGAAACCGAAAAGGTTGTCCTTAAAAACTACTAGCAATGGAGTGTACATATGCCCTGTGAAGTCATGTGAAAGCGAAGGCTTTAAAACGCAAAGAGGTTGTAGAAAACACGTTTATACAAAGCATGGTTGGTTTTACTTTTTTGACGAGAAACCTGACGTTACCACTATATTTCCTGAATTTGCAACACGAGTATCCACTCAAAGTAAACGAAAACGAGGCTGCACTTCTTCAATGCCGATGTTTGTCAAAACATGTACTGTTGGAAAACTGTTTTCAAAATGGCTACAAAGTCCAGGTGGAGGAGGAAAAAGTTTGTGTCAAGCGGAACAAATAACAGCCAAACTATTAAAGTATGCGAAATTCTGTTGCGATGACGTATCTATTCTCTGGGACGTACCAGGATGTGTTATAGATTATTGCGTTGGGTCGATTACAATGCTTTCTGACTTTGTGGATTACTTGAAGGACACTTGGAAACTTGGTCATTCTGGAATTATTGGCTACATGAACGCCATTTCTCACACGCTTGACTTCAGAAGGAGTAATGCAATTAAAAGCGAGAATATACCTGTGTTCATTGCAGCTGAAATTTACTTAGACAGGGTAAAAAAGTGCTTAGCAAAGCAAATGAGGATTGAATGGAGTACAGTACTGAGCAAGGAATACCTTGAAACTATCAATTGTTGGGCTAGTCTGGAAGATTTACAAAATGTTATTCCTTTTCATGCCAACAAATTTTCACAGATATTGATTAACGCTAGTGATTCGAATGCCATCATTCCAGCACACGATTTATCTTTCAGCACTTCGTTTGTTGTAGCTGTACTGTTTCTAATGGTGAAAGCAAGTCGACCAATGACATATCAGTATTTAACTGTTGCAATGGTACGTGGCGTTGGAAGTGAAGGCGGTGTTATCGATCAAACAAGATTCAAAACAAATTATAAATATGGATTTGATACTCTCATTATTTCTAAAAGAGTGGTTGATATTTTGAATGGGTATATAGCTTGTATTCGGACTAGACTAAATCCTATCTGTGAGTATGTTTTGGTAACAAAGAATGGAACCCAGCTAAAACAGTTAAGTGATATTTTTGGAAGAATTGTATACCAGGCTATTGGAAAGTATATAAACCCGACAAGATACAGGCAGATTATCGAAACGGAAAGCATGGGTAAACTGAACGAACGTGAGCAAGCGGCTTTATCACGTGATCAAAAGCATACATCACACGTAGCTAGAATACATTATCAAAAACTTCAATCAACCGAAGTAGCTCGTCAGGGTCAACAGTGTATGGAAAAGCTGGTAACCATAGACAAAGAATGTACGAATAACCATCGTTTGAACGATCATTTTACGATATCATCTTCTAACGAACTCGACAGTAATGGAGTGGACCGAAGAAATGAACGAGCGAAATCCTGTCTTAACATTGCTTTAAACGAAAACTTATCCGCTGCAGCAGAACCGCAGAATAAAGGCATCAAACGGCAAAGCAAGGCTGCATTTTCGGCTACTGAAGACTCGTTTCTTTCTTATGGCATCAAAAGATATGGTCAGGGAAAATGGACAGCGATTTTACGAGATCCGGAATATAGCTTTCATCCTTCACGAAAACCGAGTACTCTAATGATCAGAGCAAAGAAGTTAAACTTAATTTAACATACGAGACTTATCTACTATGTCTGTGTTAAATTTGTAAACAGTTCGTTACTTTGTATGACTACATAAGCACTAACTAAAGGGGAAAAGCTTTCTTTACGAGTAACAGTTGGTAGATCAGGATGTTCTTCAAGTTCCGTAAATGTCTGTTTACCAATAGTGGGGAGATCCACACAAAGTTTGAACTAAGTGAAGAAGATCGACGATGCTTGAAAAGTTTGTTAGATGCAAGCCAAATAATAGGACCAAGACCATTTTATTTCGCAAATATAACTGACTCCACAGGACTGATGGCTAAGCTGATCTTCTTAAAGAGGAAGGAAAAACATAACCTGTTGCTGAAAGACAAACATATAGTACTTTTGAAGAAATGTAAAGAAAATTTAAGAGTGAAGAAAAACTTAAAATGAATATCTGCCTCTTCAATCTGTAGTCCCCTACGGCATTTTAATCACCTTATCACGCCTAATTCTACCTTTTGACCCTTCGATAAGCAAATGGCCTTTACAGCACCTCGTAATATCTGGTTACAATTTGTTACCTACTACCAGGCAATTTGATAGGAGTAATTAGTCATCTAACTACTTAGTTTCCAGACTCTCCGATAAGCAAGTTGTCTTGCAGCAACTTATCACCCCTTGTTCCTTCTTGTTCCTCCTAGTTTCCCCTTATTCCCCGTTATTTCCCATGCCAAGAGAATAAATTATGGACTTGCTCTACCAGACGGGGTACCTAGAGGGCGAGGGGAGGTGGGAGCAGGAGGTTAGTTATGGCGTTGCCTGTTTGTTCCCCGTTATTTCCCCGTTATTTCCCCTTATTCCTCCTTATTCCCCGTTATTCCCCATGTCAAGAAGATAAGTTATGGACTTAATTCAAACTTAAGTCAAGTACGCTATGACGTAACACTTTGTGTCTTCCCTTAAGTCTATAATCTTTTCTCTGTGACAAGGGGAATAACGGGGAACAAGGGGGAATAAGGAGGAACAAGGGGGAATAAGGAGGAACAAGGGGCGGTAAGGGGGAAGAAGCGGTGGCAAGATAGCGCTGCTGCTCCTCTGCGGATGGGGTGGGCGTTGCCTACTACCGATAAGAGGAAGGTCATCTTACTACTTAGTTTCCAGACCCTCTGATTAGCGAGTTGCCTTGCAGCACAGTTATGGACTTTGTCCTCTAGAGGGTGTTGCCTGTTTGTTACCCGTTGTTTCCCCTTATTTCCCCTTATTTCCCCTTATTCCTTCTTATTCCCCGTTATTCCTCATGTCAAGAAGATAAGTTATGGACTTAATTCAAACTTAAGTCAAGTCCGTTATGAAGTCACTGTTTGCTCAGAACAGGTGTCTTCAAGCCTCTTTTAAGTTCATAAACTTTTCTCTTTCATAAGGGGAATAACGGGAAACAAGGGGAATAAGCAGGAACAATAAGAAAGAAGGGGAAATAAGGTTAACGCCTATAAGTACCGCCCATAGGTAACGCCTTCAAGAGGAACAACTCCATAACTTATCTTCTTGACATGGGGAATAACGGGGAATAAGGGGAAAGAAGGAGCAACAAGAAGGAACAAGGGGTGATAAAGTGCCGCAAGACAACTTGCTTATCGGAGAGTCTGGAAACTAAGTAGTCATTAAGTATTTATTGGTTTGTTTATTTATTTTTGTGTGACTTAGATATGAAAAACTCAAGGTAAGTGATACATTATTTATTCGTCGTCACTTATAACTACCACTTCTTTTGATACATGTGTGGCTACGAATGGTTTTCGGTCTTCATCTTCGTCGCTGCTGATTTCTATGGTGTACGTTGGAATTATTCTTGTGGCAAAAGGTTTTCGTTCAAGCACGAAATCGTCAGGATTGTCAACAGGTACAAACAAATCAACATCATTATCGGAGCTTTCATCATCTCTCTGTGTTTGCAATTCAGGTTCTAGGCTATACGTTGATGGTACTTGCGTTTCCCAATTTGGAAAGCGATGCTTAAAAACACTCCTGCGGAACGCTTTCCTTTCTTTCCCATTCATAAAAAGCCAACTGTCGTATAGTGAATCTGATCCTTCCCACTCGACACTTTGCCGCATTTCGTATACCTTGATGATCTTCTCATTCAGTGTATGCACTATTGACTTCCAATCCAACATTGATTTATAAACATTTTCCATGTAATGGACATCATGGGTTTGGCGCGTAAAATCTATTAGCTCATTTTCGACGGAAAGCAGCTCGTACAGAGTGCCTTCAAATCTATCGGCTTCCAATACGGCATGAGCAACTGCTTTTAGCGATACTCCAGTCGTATCTTCAACTTCAGTTGTAACACTGGGAGCTTGAGAATAAATGAAAGAGTCACTCCCTGTCAGCAATGTTGATAGATCGCAGTCGAAGTCGTTGTAAACTGCGCCGAGTGAACGATCCTCCTCTTCATCTAATGTGGCGAATATGGGCATGTCTTTTAACTCGTCAGCCAGAAAATGGAAAACATCCATACAATGTCGCCTGAGCCAACCTAAATGCAAATAAACACATAGTTTTATTACATAGCCGAAATAAACAGTAATTCTGTTGAATTTTAGAAGGTTTACTATTGACCTGAGACACTTCCGTCTTTGCTTGATAATGCTTTCGTATTAAACACGGCAAGTCGTTTTCGAATTGCCTCGCCATCGGTATTATCTCCAAAGTCGGGATATATGTTTGTAGTGATAAAGAAACCGCTGTTGTAAATGAAACGCGAAGCCTCTTTATGCTTTTGGGCACCATAACGAGGCCACCTGCAGGTAAATCAAGGCAGAAATGTCATGAAACGTCCATGTACTTTAGGCTTTTGTGCTCAATAGATGTATTTTACCTTGAAGAATTCTTTTAGCATCTTCGCATGAAAGACTATTGGACGTCCATTCGTCCATGAAAACAACTTGCGTCATCTGGTTGATCATATGGCCAGAGAATCTACCATCCTCTACAACTCCGGCTATATAGCGGGAAGGGATAATACCTGAATATTAATGAAATTGTTGAAATCAATCTCTTCCTGTCAAAATTAAAGAATACAAGGAAATGAGAAGGAAAAAATTGCATCAAAGGGTGACAAGAAACATGGCTTGGGAATCAAATAAAAAAGTAGCTCTTTTGGGTAACGATACCTTGAAACGGACAAAACCAACTTGTTTTGCCACTGTCCGGCGGTCCAACCAAGCATAATTTTGGTTCTTTCATAGGGAACTTTCCGTGCATTAGGATCTGGTAGTACTTTTGATAAAAGTTCATTCGAACTACTGGATTTGGAAAGCTGTTTTTCACACCTGAACGAAAGGAAAACAGTTTTAATGGTCATCACTTGAACAACTAATCGAAAGATAATTCTATTAGGCATACCTTCAATAAACTTGACTGGGTACGGAATTACACCTTCAACGTACTTGTACCTCACGTAAGCTCGTGGCGATCCATTTAAGTCAGCCGGGTTTTCTTCGAATGCCTTTCCTTCTATGTTAAAGAAGTATCCGTCTAGTACTTCTATAAAGTTATAATCAATTTTTAGCGGTTCAATAAGGCGACAAGATCTCTCTGACAATAATCCTGTCAAGGTGCCCACAAACGGCGTTACAAGATCTGCGATGTGACCATTTCCCAGTAATGATAGCAAGTAACTTTTTACTGAACAACAAAAAACGTATGTACGAGTTGATTCGGTGATCTTCTTAAACACGCCTCCATCATTAATGCCGTATCCGTTGTCTAGCATTGTTCTTTTTATCACATCAACTGCTTGACAAATCTTTGATGTCGGCTTTGCTTGCTTTTCGGGGACTACATCGCGGTCTAACAACGGCACTAAAGGTAAAGGAACAAGCAATAAAGATGGAACCAAAGAAGAACATGAAAGAAAACTTGAGTAAGGTTTTACAATTGTCAGTAAGATCTCTTAACGAGAATTGGATGGTAAACTTCATCTTGTTAACGCCTTCTATCAAGTTCCTTCTCGTTTCACAATCAAGCCGCGTGCAAAGTACAATTTCAGCGGGCTTTGCCAAGGACACCATTTCCTCGTTCAAGTTAACGTTTTGGATTTCAAAACCAGACTTTTCTGCCTCGTCTCTTATGATTTCCTTTTGCGATAACTGCATTAGTTCGGATGACTTGATTGAGTTCCAGTCTTTCAGAACAACGAATAGTGACGCTGCATACGCATCTAAGGATGTCTTACAACCTGCGAAGGATACAGACAAAATATGAAACCACAATTAAAACATCACACAACCTATATAGTTCATAGTTTCATACGAAAAAATAAGTGAATTACCTCTTCCTTTGACAACATTACAGCTACAGAGGTCTAAGCCAGAATCCATGAACATTTTGGCCAGAATGTCTTCATACGATGACAGGCTACATTCCGGCCAATCAAGTGCTATCCAAAAGGATAAACCTGGCTCACTGGTCTGCTCTTCTGTATCATCAGCAACCTCGTCATTGTCATCTTCGCTGTTGTCGTTTTGAGTTAACCCAGACAACGACATAGTATCTTCTGATACCGATGCTTTCCTTTTAGTGGATTTACGTTGGATAGCCGTGAAACAGGATACAAAAGCCACCACATTTCTCTGTTCTGTTAGTATGGCATTTATTTGCTGTCTTTTCGACCATATGCTTTTCAAAGAATAGCCAGTCTGCCACAAAACACGAACAGCACATACATGGTACTTTACCACAATAGGCGATACAATATATGCTCTTAAAGCATTTTTAATGATTTTGCTTTTCAAACTTCCTTTGGCACGTATTTGAGAAGACATTTTAAAAATTCTGTCGTTTACCAGATTCAATCAAGTAATACGGAACACTTTTTCTCTTCTACGATTCATTATTATTGTTATTATTATCATTATAATGTTCTCTAACCTAGTAGTTTTAGCTTGCAAATTTGTCTAATAGATTTGACTTGTGGGTTTGACTAGTAGGTTTGGCTTGTCGGCTGGGCTCGTCAGTTTGACCATTAGACAGACGCACAAAGTAGATTTGACTTGTTCATTGATAGGTTGAATGTCTGTCTAATCAAATTGACATTTTAAAATTGACATTGGCAATTTGTCCACGATATAACTTCTTATTATATAGCATCTTCAGTGTTATCGTTAAAAAAGACTTATTTCGACCCCTTTCATCACATAAAACTACCGGCTGGTGGATTTTTAAACATAAGCTAAGTAAAAAAGTAACATTTATACATATTTGTTAAGATAACTTTGTTTTTACCCATCTACATTATGATAGCGCGACCCCTAACTTAGTTTTTGATACTAATCGAATAAGTCGCATTCGATAAAGAATATAATTAAAAAACCTCGAATTTTGTTGTAATTTAACGCGATTTTTTTCTGATATTTTTTTAAATAATAAAATAAACTCATTGGTGACGATGATGATAAGAGTATTGCATTACCTTATTGTGGTAATTATTGTGGTAGCAATGCAGATTTGAAGGTATAAAAGTTAGAGCCTCGTGTAATTCTTACAAAATTCTTACTTATCTTTAACAAAGCGAGGAGTTTGTTGAGAAAAATTTGGAAAATGTCATTACTCACTGGAGATCCAGACTATAATCTTGATATTGGAGTGGCCAATTTTTAATAAACGAATGCATTTTGTTTATTCATCAAATGGATTAAAGAAAAACTTAATTTTATTGAAAACTACATTAATTTAACCTCTAATTCAACACGGATAGCTTTAGTTTAACATGGATTTTCGGGAGTATACTTTTTGAATTCTAATCAAATAGCATAAATAGCTGACGTATTATTTTTTGACCCAATAGAAGAATTACGGCAGCGATTTCTTGAACAGACAACATAGTATCAAACAAGTACAGCATTCCTAAAAATTGGAGACATCTTCCCAATTTTAATGAAATTTGACAAAATGGCTGCCAAAATCAAAATCAGCATCTTTCAATTGTGCTTTTTGCAATTTTTTATGTGAATTGTGAATTTGACAATGATTTCATGTAAACGCTGCATAAAATCGTTAATAAATTGTAGTGGTAATAGTGGTAATATTTTCGACATCTCGGTATTTCGGTATTTTAAACCCCACCACAGGTTGAAAAGAGTGAAGAGTAAATCCAAAGTGACACCGTAAACTTTAAGGCTACCTGTATATCGGCTCGTCACCGCGTCACTAAACTAATGATCATAGTAACCTGTTTAAAGATTTTTGTTTGGATGAGTCAATTTGCGAGATTGATGATTTAGACAGGTAAAAACAAATTGCTCCTAGTACATAGGTACGGCTCAATTTAGCCATACTTGGAATAGCCAGAGAAAAAATAGCTACTTCAATACAGACAGAAAACCAACTTAAAAACTCTTGGATTTTAAATCAAAACTTAGAGTGTTTTGGATTTTCTTCTGCATCGTGAAAGTGTTTGATCTCTCTGAGCTATGGAGAAAGTAATTTAAATCATTAATTTTAACAACACAATTTTATAGATATTATCAGTAAAGTCATCTCAAGTCTCTAGATTGTACGCTTCGAAAACCAAACTGCGGCAATAACGCTACATAATTATTTAAAATGTATCGCGTTAAAGTATTGATCTATGATCAAGATGTATTGTTATCTAAATAGTGATTCGCAAGCTGACAAGAGTCGTTTCAGAGTGCATGGCTACTTCAATGCAGATAGAAAATCAACTTAAAAAACTCTTGGACATTAGCACGTCAAAACTTAGAGTTTATTTGGATTTTCTTCCGCATCGTGGAAGTGCCTGACATCTAAAACGTTATTGTCTGAGTTATGGGAAAAGTAATCTATTTTGAAGTTCAAACTGGAGAGAGAAATACAACAAAACATTATTATTATTATCTTTCAAGCAGTTTAGTTGATGAATAAACGTTGAATTTTAAGTTATCCACAAGTTCATGTTCCATATTTAAGCATCGACTTGACAGATTTCTCAAGCTATCATATACAGTAGCTTTCCGCGGAATAAACTTGATGCATTTACAAATAATATAGCCCAGTGAATACACGTCTGTTGCATATGATGTCGGTTTTGATCCATGTCTAACACATTCTGGTAGATGAAAACTATTCACGTGACGTTTCTGTTGACTGAAAGTCAATACCTTTGAGCAACTTGCTATGCAAGCAAGGGAAAAACTCAAAACAATAGGAGTAAAAACCTCACAAGAAACTCGGACAGCTATATTGTCAGCAGAGAGGTTGTTATTAATAAGGAAGGTGTCTTGCATATGCTCTATTGCATCACAAATACCTTGCAGCAAGTAACGTAAGGATTCCATCGTCACATTGCCCTTAATGATATAATCGTGAAGAGTCATGTTGGATTCAAAGCACTGGACAAGATAGGCCTCTGGTCCATTCATCAACAAGCCAAAGCAGTTTACAATGTTTTTATGCCCACGAACTAGACTCATGATCTTTGCTTCAACAGTGAGTAGAGATTGTTTCTTGCAATTAGTCATGTCACCTCTGCATTTTTTGAGAACAACAACTTCACCAAGCATAACATCTTTAAAAATACTTCTAAAGCGTCCATTGCGAAAAAGATCAAGGTTATTTTTTGTTTCATCAGGTGCCTCAATAACATCTATTTGGACGTCTAAAATAAATGAAGGTAAGTATCCAAAAAATTCTGAATATGTCGCTTCGTCAACCAAATCAATAGTTCTTTGAGAAAAGTATGGCGCAACTTTTATTCTTGTTAGCTCTCGGGAGTGGAAAATGATGAGAGAAGGAGGATACGCATTTTTTTATTCGAAGAAATTACCTCATCGTTAAAGACCAAAACATTTTCATTTTGTGTTAAGAACGAATCAGCTTCCTAAAAATATGAAATTATAATCAGTTATTCACTCTTATAAGGCGTGACTCTAATACCGGTGTCAATTCAAAGGCTCTTACATGATATTTATTGTTTGCAGATGATGAGAAACGTTTTCGTAATTCTTCTTTCATATCTTGAACAACCAACTCTGTGGATTCTTTCGCCAATCTTTCGTGCAATTGTTTCTGTTATCAAATAAAGGCAGACGTCAGTATCATTTCAAATTAACTATTTTAAAGGAAGAAATTTTCACGTGTCGAAAAATTCGAAAATTAATGTTCTCTTCCCTTAATATAGATTTCGATTCCTAAACAAACATAATGCACTTACAGGAATACTTTTTCTTAAACGTTTTTTTAACTTCTTGGAATATTTTGAAGGAAGTGATAAGCCACTAAGACTATCAGCTATTATTGCATTAGTTAATTCATTTATAGAAGCCATGATTTCAAGACTAGAAATAAAAAGTATGTTTAATTTGACAAAAATCAAACTCTAAAGAATGTAATCAGTCGTGTCACAAACAACAAGTAATTTTCAACTTAGTAAAAAGTCAGTTCCTTGCTCTATGCTATACTTAATACACACTATTTAGAAATTTATGCTGCAATACAATCCCTAATAAATTTCAGAATTTCTACATATATTTCAACGCCATATGTTGGCAAATCAGCGAAGACATTGAAATTGTTGTTTAGCGCAGTCTCTTGATGTGCAGTCAAAGGGCAAGGAAATCTTTGGAGAACAACGGCGATATCATCTGGTTCATTCAAATGGCGAGCAAGGAAAGCATCTGCAAACGCTGAAACTTCGATCAAGTTTCTTCTATGCAAATTGTTCATAGCAGCTGTATCCTGCTGGCTATGTCTTAGTCCTGCTCCAAACCAAAGTTGTAAGGGAGTTTGAGAATGTTCTGTGCATATTTTATGGTGGTTGTGAGCACTAGCCCATGCTTGTAAATCGTTGTCAATTGTTTGGGTAAAGACATGATGTAAAGTAAGCATATGAATAGGATCATGAATGTCAAGTATGCGATGCTATAATAAAAACAGTAAAAGACATCTTTTATCTTTCTGCATTAGCACACCCATGAATCTAGATGAATGGAAGCGATGCTATATATACAATTAGCTATATACTTAATATACTTAGCTATCTTACCTCCTCCATTTGACCAAAAATGCTTCTGTATTTAAAGATGACTTTTTCATGAACATCTCTCCATAACCTTTCTATTCTTTGGTTATGAACAGATTTACCTTGGAGGAAGCTACCTCTACTTTCTCCATTAATTTCATTCATGAAATTATTCACATGATTGAATTCTGTGCCTTTATCAGCCCTAACTCTGCTTGGAATGCCAAATTCCTTTATTCCTTTGATGAAAATTTTTATTGCTGTTATGGCTGTGTTATCAGTTGTAATCCTTAAGTATGGAATTAACCGTGAGTAGCCATCGATACATCCATGAACAACAAAGTTCCACCTACATAGTTGAAAAGAATGAAACTGAAATGATTATTTTATACTCAGCAATATGCAAGGAATTTTTTTCAAGGAATTTTATGTATTTTCATCTTACACATAAACTGACTAGGTAACATAAAATCATGTACCTTATTAACTTGTAGTGACTGTTGATATGCCATAAATAATTTGGAGATGGTACACTATACACTCTTCTTTCAATACCCTGTACCAACTGAGTCAACTTTAGCCAGAAGTTGCCTCACCCGATTACGGGCAACAACAATGTCTTGGGTCTTTAAATGTGCTAACATCTCTTTACATCCACTGTTAGGAAACCTTTGATGTACTTGGGTAATAACATCTTCTAACTGCTGGTCGGTAATGTCTGTATAATATTCTTAAGGAGTTTTAAGGTTATTTCTTTTAATAAAGTTGTGGATAGTGTTATGATGTAAAGTACCTCCTAACAAGCCTTCCCTTGCAATCTGACGGACAGAAAAACCAAGTAACAACAAATGATTCAGTTTATCTTCTCTGATGTCACATTTTGGACGTCCCACAACTTTGTTTGAGATGGTATTTATTTTATATTCTATAATAGGAATATTAGTCAATAATTCTATGATCAAGTTTAAATATAACCAAAATTTCAAAAATATACATCACTGTCAATTTGTTCCCTGTCCAAAGTTTCAGCATTTGGTACAGACACTTGCTGTAGAGATTCCACTAAAGCATCAATTCTTCTAAGTTTATCTTGAATCTCAGTCAGAGTAATAAAATTCTGCAGCCACTATTAATAAAAATGTAAATATAAGTAAAAATATAAGTAAAAATAAAAATGTTGATGTTGAAAAAATAGTATTTAAAATACATAATACACAAACCAATTCTTCCAATATCAAAGTTATGTGACTTGAGTTTTAGCCATTGAAATTGAATTACTCTTGTGTCAGATAAATAAACAGAACAAACAAGCATATTCCAACATTTTTCTATGTAAATTGTAAAAAATTCATTCAGATGGTGTCAGGTTGACTTGAAAAACAAATGTTATTTTCAATATTTTATATTTAAAGAAGAAACAAAAAACCCCAAAATAATAACACATTTGTTTTCAAAATATTTCACAACCTTACATTCCCCAACAGGTGAGACAAAAGGTTATTTTGGATTGGGAATTTGCATTAATTGCCCAAGGATCAGATGAAATATCTGTATGAAAGAAAGAACAGTTTTGGCAGTATATATAATATGTAAAACGTTACGATATATGTAAGTATATAAATACTTTTCTGCTGAATGGATTGAATGAATATGAGGTAATATATTTCATTGTTTGGAATGGTGTATCTTTCTTCTTTTTTGTTTCTCTCTTTCTCTATGTTATATATGTATTTATTTTCCCATACATATGGTAGATTGAACCATGTTTGCAATGTCTTTACTGAAATTGGCCACTTGTCAAAGCGCTTGTGTTAGTAGCATGTCTACTTTCTTCTTCATCTTGATCGGATCCCTACTCACATGTATTTTAGTGTTTCATTTTTGTTTGTCTAGTCATCTGCCATCATCTTGAGTAACAGAAGGAGGTGATGGTTGTTATATGTTCGTGTAATTTAGTGTGTCTGAACCTTCCTCATGTTTTTAAGAAACTTGTTTTATCTGTTTTACTGTATATGTAAACTATCGGTTTCAATCTTTTTAATCTTTTAAAGTATTTTAAATTATATACGTTGCAACAGATAAAAGTTTAGTTTATGGAAACCAGGCCACATCCAATCTTGACAATGCACTTGATGAAGACACATAAAGGTCGAAATATTGTGAAAACATATGTGTTTTTTTGTTTCTTTTTATATTTTTAAAAAATATGTATACATTGCTTCAAAACTCAAGCTTTTCTACCTCTTCTTCTTCACAAGCAGCACTATATACATGTTGTTGTTTTTTCTAAGAAACATGTTTATAAGAAACCTACATGTAGAATCTTCAAAAATTAAGAAACTTTTATTATTACATTATAATGTCTATTTCTGAAATAAGAAACTTTAGTAAGGAGCTAAAACGGACATTGCATTTGTATTTTCAAAAATAGAATTTCAAATTCGTTCGAACCATGGCGTTCTAAATTTAGAATGTTTTGTCGGGCAGTTTGTTTACTTGTGCTGTTGTGTTGCTGTTTTAATAAGAGACTTTGAAACAAAAAATTCTATTCTTTTATTTTACAGCCTAAAAAAGTCCAAAAATTAAAGAAACTTTTTTTAGAGCTGGCTATTAATTTGATATATAATAAGAAACCCTTATTTTACTAGGAAAAATAAGAAACTAAATAAAAACATTTTGGAACTAAAAACATATGGGTTTTCAGCAAAAAAATAAGAAACCTTTAGAACTACGCCCTTCACCAGGTTTCTTATAAAAAAAATGTGTAAGAATAAAAAAGAATATGTATATATATCAAGAAGAAAAAAACAAAGGACACCTTGTATGAGCTTTCGTTTCGAGTTTATTACTCTTCCCCAAATATTAGGGAATATGGAACAAGCAGAAATCGATGATAATAATAAGAGAAAGGGATATGTAAAACTTTTATGCAACAAACCTACCTGCAAATTTCTTTTGGCATCAGAAAGATCACTCTTAAGATTTGTTATTTGAGTAACACCCAAACCCCCATCATTAAGTAAAGCTCTTGTAACAGCTGCAATAACACGACTGATACGATTTAGCGTATTACCCACAGTGGCTTGACGGTGGTGCTGAATTATCATTTCAAACGCTTTTTGAAAGCAAAAAGACACAAAGCATAATAAAAAAGTAATTTCAGTCGAACGCAGCTGCAAGGTGAAAGGACAAGTAAAATCTGTCTGTTCACATTTATATTGACGAGAAACGTGCATCAGAAATACTTGGTTTTTCGTTATCTTTGGCGGCAACTGCTTCAGTCAACACCAACGGCAGAAGAATTCAAAATCACCACCACAATGACGCTTACCATCTTGATAAATAGATTTCTTTTCAGCCGATACAGAAATACTTGGTTTTTCGAGTGAAAAATTTGGTTTTCAAAGGATTTGAACAACCTCTTACACCAAATCCAGTGAACATCGTAACCTGGCATTTCAGATGAAATACCAAGTTTTTCTATTTGCCTAGTATTTCTGCAGAAAAACCAGGTTTATCTGTAGATATACCTGGTTTTTCTGAGATATACTTGGTTTTTCTTAATAAATGTTACAAATGCTTCCCATAGATACATACAATAAAAGTATAATCCCCAAACAAATAAAACAAGGAAAATCATGTACACATCTGAAAAAATGAAAGGAGACACACCTAATAGTCAATGACTAATGAAAGAGGTGGCCACCTAAAATACAAGTTAAGTGCAAAGCTGTATCACTACTTTTACTAGTACAAACTTAATTTGTAAAAAATCAGTAATTACTGCAAATAATGTTTTTGTAAAGATTAATAAGTTTAGATTTTGAAAGAGTGGTGAGGACGGATCCTGGATTAAGCATCTGAAGCTCATTCCACTGAACTATAGACTGGTAAATAATAGAGTTTACGCCATATTTGGAGGTATTACATTGTAGTCTGGTGAGTAATCCTAAAGAATGTCCCCTGGTGTGATGAAAGTCTGGGTATTTCTTTAAGTTGTATGCATTGATCAGAGATACAGGTGCAGAGTTATTGAGTATAAGAAAAATTAAGGTAACATTAAGCAGCTTAACTTGATCAGAAAGCTTTGGAATTTCAAGATTCAAGAAAATAGGAGAAGTATGAGTATTATATTTTGAAAAGGCTATCAATCTCAGACACTGCTTCTGAAGCTTAAAAATCCTTTTTGTATTCTGTACAGTTTGTATTCTGAGCCCAAGTCTGGCATGCATATCTTAAGTGAGAGTCAAAAAATGAATAGTAAAAACGAAGAAGGATAGATCTCGGAGCAAAATGACGAAGCTTGGAAATAAGACCATTTGCATTTCTTAGTTTTGCAGAAAGGGTATCAAAATGAGTTTTCCAAGAAATGTGATTGTCTATATGTGACTGTCCAGGGGATTTTGATAACAAACCATAAAACGTTTTTCAAGAAACGTTTAAAACGATAATTAAACAATGGAAGAAAACGTTAAAAAACGTTTTTATGAAAAAGTAAAATGTTACAAAATTCGAAAGCAAAAACGTTAAAAACGTTTTTTAGTTAAAAAAGATTACTTGTTTTGGCTTTTGCCTCCGCGATACAGATAAACTGTGAATAATAACTTTTACGCTACCTAGGAAAAATGTTTAAATTTTATTGATACTAACAATAATAATAATAACAAGAATGCCTAAAGTGTGATACGAATTATGTTTCCAAGTATTTATGTTTTTTTATTTTTCAGAGACATGCGACCTTCAATCGGAGCTACTCAAAAAAGAAACGGGTTTAATCAGCAGTTTATGAACCCAGCAATTACCGAAACGGTAAATCTTCTGTTAGTTTTCTGTTCCGCTTCGTTCCACGAGAAGCGTGGTGTTCTGAGAAAGCGTGGTAGTACTGAGAAGATCTTCATAGCTGTAGATATCGTTTAAATTCTAGCATACTTTTTTTTGTTTTCGAAAAATGTTTAAACGTTTTTACATAAAAAAGATTAAAATCATTTTTAAGTTTTATTTACAAAAAGCATTCTCAATTATACTCAACCCGCTCAAAATACTTTAGCCTTCCGCTGTCCAAGAAAAGTTCTTAGTTGGTCTGGAATCAATGGAAAACAGTCGTCCAAGGACCGCCTCATAAATAATGACGTTATAAATTGTACTGAATAAGTGTAGTTTTACGTTAGAATTTAAATCCTGGAATACAGTTTAATCCATAATACATAATGTCAGTAATAACTGGTGGCTGTAATTAGTCAGCGGCTTTAGCCAGATGACTACTGGAATAGGGTTTCATCGTCGTCTATGATTTTTTTATTAGAAATATCTATGAAGGAGTGTCGTCTAATGGATTTTTATACTGAGCACATTTCATTTTAAGCTTGATCTCCGGCAAAACTTTCTATTATGTCATGGTGTTATGTTTTGATACTCTAGGGAATGTAAATGAATAAAATTATTTTTAAAAAAGGTTGCAAGAACTTGATGTTCTTTATAATTATAAGGTTGTTAAATTTGTTGAACACATGTGAGCTCTAGAAAAATAATTCTGGATCAGAAAATATCATTCTGTTATTGTTTGAAAGCCTTACAGTCATTCGCAGGGAATAATTGTGCCTGTTAAGCCGGTTTTCCACTAGGCGAATTTATTCGCGCGAAGCGACTTTTTTCGCCGCTAAGCATGCACAGTAGTGATATTGCGTCATATCATGCTGAAGTCAGCGATTAGCTTCAGCGAAAAAAAAAGTAGAATCTATTAATTATTTTGTAGAATCCATTTCTACTTTTTGTGGCGAAAAAAGTCGCAAGCCAATCAGATTGCTCCATCTCTCGTCGTGCTACGCTAGCAAGAAGTTTTTAATTTATTTAATGATTGATTGATTGATTGATATGTTTTTACTTAAGAAACATTACAAGTCCGTATAACTGTATAAATTTTCAGTTAAATTTAATTAACAAGAAGTTTTAAGAAAAGAGGAAAAAAGAACCGTTTGAGCAAAGCTGTGGCTTCAAGAAAAAAGGAGTGTTTTTTTTGTATCAGCTAAACGTTCAACTTTCTTCATAACTTTCTCGACAGAACAACTACTTTATTATGAACAAAGTTTCTTCAAAAAAAATGTTTTTCTTTCTTTCAATTCATCAAATGAGTTTGTTGAAAACAATAGAGACTTTCCGTTCAACAAGTTGAAGCGATTAAAAGCATGTTTTTAAAAAGTTGCCTACACCATCATGTTTACACATAGCGATTTGTGGAAGCAACTCAAAGTTTCTTCAATTACCTGAAATGTGTAAACCCTGCTTTACGCTCCTGATATAGGCGTCGTACCCAATATCTCTTTTTATATTTTTCTTTTCTTTTCTTGCATTTTCGAAGTTATAATAACTTTATTACAAAGAGTTTTCTTAACAGAAATGAACGTCTTGTTCTCTTCATGTTTACAAAATGTTTTGATTTTTGCCGCACTTTCGTACTTTACAAGTACAAGTTAAGTGCAAAGCTGTATCACTACTTTTACTAGTACAAACTTAATTTGTAAAAAATCAGTAATTACTGCAAATAATGTTTTTGTAAAGATTAATAAGTTTAGATTTTGAAAGAGTGGTGAGGACGGATCCTGGATTAAGCATCTGAAGCTCATTCCACTGAACTATAGACTGGTAAATAATAGAGTTTACGCCATATTTGGAGGTATTACATTGTAGTCTGGTGAGTAATCCTAAAGAATGTCCCCTGGTGTGATGAAAGTCTGGGTATTTCTTTAAGTTGTATGCATTGATCAGAGATACAGGTGCAGAGTTATTGAGTATAAGAAAAATTAAGGTAACATTAAGCAGCTTAACTTGATCAGAAAGCTTTGGAATTTCAAGATTCAAGAAAATAGGAGAAGTATGAGTATTATATTTTGAAAAGGCTATCAATCTCAGACACTGCTTCTGAAGCTTAAAAATCCTTTTTGTATTCTGTACAGTTTGTATTCTGAGCCCAAGTCTGGCATGCATATCTTAAGTGAGAGTCAAAAAATGAATAGTAAAAACGAAGAAGGATAGATCTCGGAGCAAAATGACGAAGCTTGGAAATAAGACCATTTGCATTTCTTAGTTTTGCAGAAAGGGTATCAAAATGAGTTTTCCAAGAAATGTGATTGTCTATATGTGACTGTCCAGGGGATTTTGATAACAAACCATAAAACGTTTTTCAAGAAACGTTTAAAACGATAATTAAACAATGGAAGAAAACGTTAAAAAACGTTTTTATGAAAAAGTAAAATGTTACAAAATTCGAAAGCAAAAACGTTAAAAACGTTTTTTAGTTAAAAAAGATTACTTGTTTTGGCTTTTGCCTCCGCGATACAGATAAACTGTGAATAATAACTTTTACGCTACCTAGGAAAAATGTTTAAATTTTATTGATACTAACAATAATAATAATAACAAGAATGCCTAAAGTGTGATACGAATTATGTTTCCAAGTATTTATGTTTTTTTATTTTTCAGAGACATGCGACCTTCAATCGGAGCTACTCAAAAAAGAAACGGGTTTAATCAGCAGTTTATGAACCCAGCAATTACCGAAACGGTAAATCTTCTGTTAGTTTTCTGTTCCGCTTCGTTCCACGAGAAGCGTGGTGTTCTGAGAAAGCGTGGTAGTACTGAGAAGATCTTCATAGCTGTAGATATCGTTTAAATTCTAGCATACTTTTTTTTGTTTTCGAAAAATGTTTAAACGTTTTTACATAAAAAAGATTAAAATCATTTTTAAGTTTTATTTACAAAAAGCATTCTCAATTATACTCAACCCGCTCAAAATACTTTAGCCTTCCGCTGTCCAAGAAAAGTTCTTAGTTGGTCTGGAATCAATGGAAAACAGTCGTCCAAGGACCGCCTCATAAATAATGACGTTATAAATTGTACTGAATAAGTGTAGTTTTACGTTAGAATTTAAATCCTGGAATACAGTTTAATCCATAATACATAATGTCAGTAATAACTGGTGGCTGTAATTAGTCAGCGGCTTTAGCCAGATGACTACTGGAATAGGGTTTCATCGTCGTCTATGATTTTTTTATTAGAAATATCTATGAAGGAGTGTCGTCTAATGGATTTTTATACTGAGCACATTTCATTTTAAGCTTGATCTCCGGCAAAACTTTCTATTATGTCATGGTGTTATGTTTTGATACTCTAGGGAATGTAAATGAATAAAATTATTTTTAAAAAAGGTTGCAAGAACTTGATGTTCTTTATAATTATAAGGTTGTTAAATTTGTTGAACACATGTGAGCTCTAGAAAAATAATTCTGGATCAGAAAATATCATTCTGTTATTGTTTGAAAGCCTTACAGTCATTCGCAGGGAATAATTGTGCCTGTTAAGCCGGTTTTCCACTAGGCGAATTTATTCGCGCGAAGCGACTTTTTTCGCCGCTAAGCATGCACAGTAGTGATATTGCGTCATATCATGCTGAAGTCAGCGATTAGCTTCAGCGAAAAAAAAAGTAGAATCTATTAATTATTTTGTAGAATCCATTTCTACTTTTTGTGGCGAAAAAAGTCGCAAGCCAATCAGATTGCTCCATCTCTCGTCGTGCTACGCTAGCAAGAAGTTTTTAATTTATTTAATGATTGATTGATTGATTGATATGTTTTTACTTAAGAAACATTACAAGTCCGTATAACTGTATAAATTTTCAGTTAAATTTAATTAACAAGAAGTTTTAAGAAAAGAGGAAAAAAGAACCGTTTGAGCAAAGCTGTGGCTTCAAGAAAAAAGGAGTGTTTTTTTTGTATCAGCTAAACGTTCAACTTTCTTCATAACTTTCTCGACAGAACAACTACTTTATTATGAACAAAGTTTCTTCAAAAAAAATGTTTTTCTTTCTTTCAATTCATCAAATGAGTTTGTTGAAAACAATAGAGACTTTCCGTTCAACAAGTTGAAGCGATTAAAAGCATGTTTTTAAAAAGTTGCCTACACCATCATGTTTACACATAGCGATTTGTGGAAGCAACTCAAAGTTTCTTCAATTACCTGAAATGTGTAAACCCTGCTTTACGCTCCTGATATAGGCGTCGTACCCAATATCTCTTTTTATATTTTTCTTTTCTTTTCTTGCATTTTCGAAGTTATAATAACTTTATTACAAAGAGTTTTCTTAACAGAAATGAACGTCTTGTTCTCTTCATGTTTACAAAATGTTTTGATTTTTGCCGCACTTTCGTACTGCTAGTGGAAATCAATTTTTTTTACCGCGACTTTTTTAGCGGCGAAAAAAGTCGCTTCGCACCAATAAATTCGCCTAGTGGAAAACCTGCTTTAGGGCACCTTGTTGTTCTTTCTCTGGTCAGTACTGTTCAAGTAAATGATGAAAAAATTTTGCAAGATTAACAAAAACGCAGCTGACTTGCTGCATTTTTCGTTATTAAAACCAGTTATAATACATTCTGTATAACCATTCACTTGAGATAAAAACATTGACGTCATTGAACTCAATCAAAACAAAAGGACGTACCTTGTTCATAAATACATTCGCAGGTAACACATATAAGTATATTAATGCACTGATTACCTGGTTCTCATTCAGTAAAAGATTAAAGAAGCAACAGCTGTTTCAAAAGTTACTACAAATAGAAACCGTCCGCTATAATTCTATTAATTCTATAATAGAACAAAGTTCATAGAATTGCTATCTTGTAAATCCTCGGGGAAAAGTTTAATGTTTATTTTCGTATAGATGTATAATATTTTCATTTGGCGAAAGTCGTTGAAAATGGATAATTTTTACAGAAAATGTCAGATCTGGGAAAACCTTAATTATTCTTTTTTAAGAGACATTTCACTTTCGCTAAGTGAAGATGCACTCTTAATCAAATTGTTTCACAATGTTTTTAGTTATCTTTATGGACTTCATTTTGATAATATTTTAAGGTTCTGAGAATAACTGATGCATGATGTGCGCGACTGAATAAAAAATCAGTACGCTCAAATGCGCGACCACAGCGACTCAGAGCCCTGGGATCGAGGTTGTGCATGGCTCTCCACGTAGTTTGCCCGAGCAGTAGTTCTAAACATTCCGTTTCCAAAATCGTTCTTTAAAAACCTTTTTTTAACGTTTTTGAAAAAACGTTTTTTAGAAAACGTTTTAACGTTTTTGCGTTTTTGAAAAAACGCTTTTAAAAACGATAAAACGTTTTTTCGTTTTTAAAAAAATGTTTTTCCAAAAATAAAAAACGTTTTTAACGTTTTCTAACGTTTTATCGTTTGTTATCAAAATCCCCTGGACGGTCACATATGAACTCCTAAATACTTGACAACAGTACTAAAAGGTAATAGTTTGCCATTTAATTTCAGCGGAACATTGTGGTTGATAATTTTGTAATCATTATGAAAAAGTAAAACTTCAGTTTTGGAAACATTGAAAGATATCTTATTTGCGCAAAGCCATTTAAAAAGCCGCTTCAGATCAATGTTTCTCTGTTTCTCTATCAATTTAAGAGAGGAATTAGAATAAAGTAAGCAGTGTCATCAGCAAATAGAGTAGCTTCACTTAGCAGTAGGGTATTTGGAAGGTCATTAATGTATATAATGAATAGTAAAAGTCCTAAGACAGATCCTTGAGGAACGCCATGAAAAATCTGCCTAAAACCAGATTTCTTACCATTTAGGTTGACATATTGCATTCTACCTGTGAAATATGATCGGAACCATTGGTTGCACCTGCCTCGGATACCATAGCGCTCAAGGTTACGTAGAACGATTTTATGATCCACAGTATCAAATGCCTTCTGCAGGTCAATGAACACACCACAAGAGAATTGTCCATTTCTTGATCTTTTCAGTTAATATAATTAATGTGTGGTTAGTAGAACGAGATTTCCTGAAGCCAAATTGTTTATTAAAAAAGACATTATGCTTAACTATGAAGGATGTTAACCTTTCATGAACTAGCTTTTCAAATATTTTGTCTATATTGGAGAACAACGAAATTGGGCAATAATTATTGACATCTAAGTTTTTTCCTTGTTCTTAAATATGGGAACTACTTTAGTAATTTTAAGCGAATGGGGGAATATTCCAGTTTCAAATGTTAGGTTGATTAAAGCTGTTAAAATATTTGCAAGTTCAATAGGAACACAATGAAAAATTCTTTGATGAATGCTGGAGTCACCAGTGCCTTTAGAATGATTAAGGGAATTCATCGTTTTTAACATTTCGTCTATAGTAACAGCTTTGAGGAAAAAAGAATCAGGAGATGTGAGACCAGTAACATAATCTTCAAAGTTACCAAAGTTAGGAATTTGATCTTGCAGGTTTTGAGCAATGGAACTGAAAAAATCATTAAAAGCACTAGCAACTTCAGATTGATCCTCGATGATTTTATTCTCAATTTTAAGGGAAATGTTACTGATTTTATTTTCTTTAGTGCTATGAGTAAGTTCATTTATTCCTTTCCGGATCTGTTTTGAGTTGTCAATATTTTCGTCAAAAAATGTTTGATAGTAGTTTGTCTTGCTTAATTTTATGAGTCGGGTGATTTTGTTGCGGTAATGTTTATACTTATTATGGAGATTATTTTTGGCTTCCAGATCTCTACTGTTTACCGTAATGCTTCGATTAGACGCCTGGGGCATTTATTAAATTTTTTGAATTTTTAGGGGGCGTCTAGTCGAGGGGGGCGTTTAAAAGAGGGGGGCGTCTATTGAATTTTTGGGAAACTTTTCTTTTTCGTAAATATAAACTAAATATAAATATCGATAAAAAATATACAAAATTAAACTTAAAGATCTTCGTCAATAAAGACAAAGTTTCCAACTGTTAGTTTAAAATTTAAAAATAAAGGCGTCTATCGCAAATTTCCATATTTTTATACAAAAGAAAACTTTGAGGATGAAACAATGCAATTTAGTAGTTCTACATGCCTTAATTAGTGTGTCTCTAATAAACGCCCCTCTTTAGAGGGGGGCGTCTATTCGAGGGGGCGTTTATTTAAAAATCTCCTAAAAAGAGGGGGCGTTTATTCGAGGTGGGCGTTTAAAAGAAGGGGGCGTTTAATTAGTGCATTACGGTATGTACTTCTTCAAGATTTTATCTCTTTTCATTATTGATTTCCTTAATCCTTTAGGTATCCAGGGTTTATCTTCATTTAGTATTTGTTTTTTGGACAATTTTCTTGTGGGAGTGTGCAAGTCTACAAGTTTGTTTAGTTTATCCATAAAAAAATTAAAAGAGATGTTAGGATCTTTGTTTCCAAGTTCAGGATATGTATTCCAATCCATTGATCTAAAATCAGATACAAAGTTTTCTGTACTAAATTTTTCCAATCCTTATACGTTTTTGATGGATTAGTAGGGTTTTTGATGGAGTTATCTAAAATTACAAATTGGGCTAAATGATCCGAAATGCCAGAAATAAAATAACCTGATGCTGATTTAAATGAATGGGGTGAAATGAAAATATTGTCAATCAAAGTTTGCGAAGAATTGGCTATTCTAGTAGGAAGGTTAATGTAAGGGAGCATGAGATAGTTACCAAGGATATCAAGAAAATCAGCTATGTGACTTTCATTGTTTTTTATCAGATTTAGATTAAAATCACCTAAAAGAACAAGAAGCTTACCTTGGCGGTTTACCTTTTCTAGTAGAGGAAGAAGAAAATTATCAGAGAAATCTGAAGGAGAAAGAGCATGGTGTCTGTAAATAGTACCAACCACAATATTCAGCTTATTTTTGACGTGAATTTCTACAAATGTTGATTCCAGAAGTTTAGGTCAGTACATAAGAGTCTCAAGATCAAATCTTCTAAATGAATTTAATTTATTAGAAATAAAAAGCAGAGTACCCCCTTGATTAGCTTCAGTAGCAGTGACATATGATTGATATCCAGAAATAGTAGGGTTAGAAATTGAAGTAGATAAAATGCGAGTTTCAGAAAGTCCTATGATATCAAAATTAGGATTTAAAGAACTGAGGAAGATTTCAAGATTATCCAGGTGTAAATTAAGAGAATTCACATTTAAATGAAAAAAAAGAAGTAGTAGGACCTTGGGACATAGAAGATTTAGAAATCATTTTGTTAAAAGAGAGTGTGTCATAATATCTGCAATCAAGAGATTTCAGGTTTTCAGAGTGTTGTGTCCGCAAAATCAAAGAGAAAAAGTTTTCTTCATCGGGTTCTGAGTTCAGTGGAAACAGGGTACAGTTACATTTATAGCAGGACCAGACCTCATTTTCATCTGATTCAATAAGTTTATTGAAATCACTAGTGTTAAGGCGATTACATTTTGGATGAACCCAAAGTTCACAAAAGTTGCAAAAAATATCATTATTTCTTACTGGTTTATTACAAATTGAACATGGAAACAATTCCATGGGCATGGTGCAAAAATATAAAGAAAAACGTGTAAAGTAGCGTTTACCTTAGTAGAAAATATTTGAGAAAGCTAAAAATAGGCTTCAGTAAGGTGACAAAGTTGGCAATCTGAGTTAGAGCTCAAAATACAAATAAAAATAAGCAAAATAATAAGAGCGTCGCTCCACAACACGCCAGAACAGCCAAGCGATCTTGATACACAACAAGGCTACCATGATGAATAGATAGAACTTGGAAACAATCGTAAAAAAAAGCGCGTAGAGAAAAAAAAGCGTGTAGAGAAAAAAAGCCCAGAATAGAGAAAAAGGGGCGTGTAGCAGAACACTACTCCAAAACACTAATAATACAAAAGATACAGAAAGAGATTTACGTCTTACTCAACATTTTTCTCATGGAAATCGAATTCAGGAAAAAGAGTGATGAGTTCCGTCATGTGCTTGATCTTTATCCAACTTGAATTTTCTCCAAACTTTAAACAGACCTTTCCATTCGATGTTTTAAAATCGGTTTATCAACTTTTTTGAGTGGAGCTTTCGCGTATTATACAGGATGTTCTTATATTGAGGGCAGAGATTCTCATTTACATAGATTTGTCGATGATCAAAACCGAGAGAGTTATGTGTAATGTCTTTAAGCTTTCTGGCGTTTCCTCTAAAAAGATTGGCATTCTTACGATTTACGAACCGCACAATAGTTTTTTTCGGACCTTTTGATTTTCCTTTAGGTAGTCGGTGGCAGGCTTCTATATCATACTTTTTAATTTTAGTACCTACAAAATTGGAAATTTTGAGTACAGCCTCTTCTTAATCGTCATCCTGAACAGAATCTTCAATCCCAGAGATTTCCACATTATTTCGTCTATTATATTGCTGACATTCGGTCAGTTCAATATCAAGGCTAGTGATGATTTCCTTTTGCTGAGAAACTTAGTTCTTTAGTTCTTGGTTTTCACAACAAATCGCTTCCAGCTTGGATTAAAGATCTATCATAAAGTTACTAATCTGATTTTGAAGCTCGTTTCTAAAATAGCATTTAGCGGCCTCCATTTATTGCATAAAAAAGGTTTTTATAAAGGATATTTCTGTTCCATTATATGAAAGGCAGCCATTTTCATTTGTATTTTCTTCAACTCCTCTTGTTAACGTAGCAGAGTTAGATGCAGAAGCTTGGACTGCTGTGTTGTTGTTTGTTTTACTTCTTGTCGTCATCGTCTTTTACTGCCAGAAGTTACTGTTTTAAGTTTAGCTTAACAACTTTTTTGCAGGTCCGTCCTCTTGGGTGGTCACAAAGCGAATTGGACTTCCCCCCATTTTTTTCCATATTTGGAAGGCCCTCCTGGACGTGGAGCCAGGGTGGACCTTCCTATATTTCTGGAAGTCTTGCTGTGTCACTATAATAAAATGATAGAAAGGTAAGGATCAGTTAAAATAATAGCAAACCAAATAGTATGGCCAATACGAAAAATATCGCAACTCACAACGTGTTGTCTCTTGTGATTCTAAGCAGGAAGATAAAATAAAAAAATACAAATATCATCAAGTCTATGTAAAGAGCCAACATGTATAAGTGAAAATAAACACTTACTCTGGTTATTTCCTTGGACTAATTGCTCTATAACATAAAAGATGAACAGTGTAAATACTACATCTATTGAAATGCATTCTACATGTTAAGAAGGAAAATATAAAATCACCACTATGCGCGTCATTCTCCTTATCTATGAATGAAATAAAATGAAATTATAATAGATTGACAGTAATATCCAAAAGACAGCAAAAAGAATCAATAACCTAATGACTACATTGGTGGTATTCTACTATTTATAAAGGATTAAATCCTTTTACCTTTCTTTGATATAGTAGTTCTAAATAAACAACCCTTTATGTTTTGTGTATATTAACAGTTTCATTTGATAACGTACCACCATCATCAACTTCAACTTAAATAACAAAGACATTCAATAACCTCTTTAATACACCCAAATATGATGAAAAAACCTAAATACTTACTATCAACAACTGAGCTTTTAGAAACTAAAATAAAAGAGTGACAAAATCATTCTTCATTCTTATTTCAAAATAAAAAAAGCAGAAGGATCATTACCATTTTGTGCTGAGTCATCCATATTACTATTGGGCGGCTATATATATATATCTATATATTAATAGCCGATTCTCTGTTTGTTTGTTTGTGCGTTTGTTTGTTTGTTTGTAAGTCACGCAAAATGGTAGATTGAGTTGTGAGCGAAATTATTTCTTTTTTTGTGTGCGACGTGAGTTCGAAGCATATACATTGCAACCCCAATCGAGCGTGACTTTTTTTGGCTGATGAACTAATAGGACCAACGTTTCGTTTTTATTATTTTGTTAGTTTTATATTCCACGTTGACTTGGCTTTGAAAACAATACATCAACTAAATACAAAGAAACTAACTGATAAAACATTTTGGACAAAAAGCAGCCGTGGGAGAACGTGGTAGCATCTCGGTTTGCCAGTGTATCCTAACGTATCCTTGCCTGACTGTCTGAGACGGGTGAACTTTTTTTTCGAGTAATGAAAATGTTTAAAAGCCTATAGGTAAAAAAAAATATCATAAAACAAAATATTTTTTTTTGCTTTTGTTTTTTTTATTCACTTGATTCATTTAGCACGTGCCTTCTCTTCTCTCCTCCCGTGTGATCTTTTTAAGAAGAGAATCCATTTTCCCCTTACGTTTGATAGCATCCATGTTAGAGCGCGTAATTTTTTTAAAACAAAAGTTAATAAAAAGTTGAAGTTTTCTCTCTATACGTTTTGAGTGTATTGTTACACTGATAAAAGATTGGTTTTACCAGAGGTTGTGACTTCGAATCTGCTTCTGGTTGTACGAGCCGTTTATAAGGAAATTTGACGTTTATTGATACAGTGATACAGAGCAGGTGGACATGGGCGGCGAGCGACGCCGCCTTGGCGGCTAGTCTATATATTAATAGCCAATTCTCTGTCTGTCTGTCTGTTTGTTTGTTTGTTTGTAAGTCACGCAAAATGGTAGATTTCGCTTCGAAAGAAATCCTAAAAAACGTCAGTGTAACCCTATTGGATCTCCAGATAGTTCCCCAATAAAGGTCGCGTTCGATTGGGGATGCAATGCAATGATCCCTTGTGATCATAAAAAAACTGACGTCAAATGATGCCACGTGCTTTTGTGGAATGATCTTGAAAAAAGTTTCTCTCGCCTCTACGTGGTTTTACACGCACATAAGAGGACGATGACTGTAAATTAAAAGTAAATATATCACTCTCTAAAATAAGTGACACACAATCGCGGATTATTATATAGACTAGTATGCCAGGTAAAAACTTTTTACCGAACTTAACTTCGAAAACATTAGGTCAAATCCACCATTCCCGTGTACGTACCCTGTGACAAAAAAATAAATCACAGAATCGCAACTCAAAAGTGTACCCATGTTGTAGAGCTCGAAAAGCTGATCAAAAAAGTGCATGGGATCGTTTCGCTACAACCAACCGTTGCGGAGATACCGCTGATCAAAGATTTCGATGACGTCATATCCGCAGTACCAAATAAAATTTAGGCCCAAATGATGGGTCACCCCATCACCCGTATCAAAAACATCCCAGGCGGCGTCGCTCGCCACCCATGTTCACTATGCGTTGTGTTTTGCGAAATTTAACTCGTGTAAAAGTTTCTACAGGCATTAATTTTTTAATTCATTTCTTACATTCAGAAGATTAAAAACAGAAACAAATAGCAACATGGCTCAGAATAATATATTTATACGCAGAAGAGAAGTAACTTTCATGTAAAAAAAATGGCAATATATAACACAGAACTGTTTACCCAGACATAAGAAACCAAACATTACAAAATGTTAATTAAAAACAAATTGATACCTTCCAACTTTTTCTTTTGTTCCAAAGTTACTACTCGACTGCAACCATTAATGAATTTTTGAAATGATGTATAGTCTGTTCTTCCCAAAACCATCAACATCATGATCTTTATATATTTTTTATTATTGCCTAAAAAACTAATACTTGAATTGTAATAGCGAAAACCTAATCATGCTAGAAGAATAATGAAATAAACAACAATGAAAAAAAAGGAAAAAAATGAAATTCAAGTACGTATTTATCCTAATTTATTAATTTTTTTGGTAACGCGGGTTGTTAATACAATGTCAGCCTCGGGCTGATGTGGACCTACAAATTAAAATTAACAAATATAAAATTCATTAAACGAAGTATATAAACATACCTTTATATAAAAACAAAATTTCAGATGTAGAAGCTTTGGTAGTACCACAAAAGAATTATCACTATCTACTTAACAGGCGCACGCTATGGAAGTAATAGAATGGACTGACATAGAATTATAATTGCATAGAAAATTTTAAAAGAGAATAAATATCATATTACCTATAAAAATTTAAAATCACTGTGTATATTAAAAGAATTTAATTCAAATGAATATGAGTTAATTTTGTTTTTGAAAATATTAAGTTTACTTTTGAATGCTCCATGGTGCTGAATCGCAGTTAGCTCATTGGGCATAACATTCCACAGTTTAGTACCCCTAACTAAGAACGAGCTTTGGTTGACAGTTGACCACTTTGTTGAGATATTTAGCTGGTGCTGCTTTCGTAAATTATAACTCAAGTTTTGTGAGTGACTGAACATTTCAACAATTTCGTTATCTACAAGGTTATTGTAAACTTTGTGCATTAGACATAGTAATCGACGCTTGTACAAGTAAGCGATAGACATCCAACCCGCCTTCTCGAGGACTTCCTTGGCTGTCAAGTCATGAGGGAGTTTGTGTATGAGTCTAGCAGCTTTGGCATGTATTTCGTTCAGCTTATCGAATCTGTTTAAGTTGCCGTTACCCCAAACTGCAACATTATATGTGACAGATGGTATCACTGTAGCAAAGTAAATTTGACTTAATACTTTACTGCCTAATGTCATCATTCTTCTCAGCATTTTGACCTTTGTATTAAAGTCTTTAACAACGTTATCAACATGCGTTTTCCAAGACAGCTTACTGTCAATGGTTACCCCTAAAACTTTGTGGCTTTCAACAAAGTCTATACAAACATCATTGCAAGTTACATTTTGTATGGGACCGATGAACTTACTTTTGGAAAGGATAACGATCTTTGTCTTACCAGGATGGATTGCTAAACCATTAATTGTTGACCAATGCTGCAGTTTATTCACAACATTCTGAATTTTTGAGGTCAACTGATCGACTGTTGGTGCTACACAGATTGTAGTCGTACTGTCCGCAAACATTTCTGCTTGGTCTGGATCCTGATTACTATGTTCTTCAACAGCTTCAGGGAGGTCATTGGCATGGAAAGAGTAGCACCTTGGGCCTAAAAGTGATCCTTGAGGGACTCCTTGCTCAACAGATTTTTGTTCGGATTTGCCTTCTCCTATAGTTACGAACTGCTTCCTCTCCATTAAATAACTACTACACCAATCATAAACTTCCCCAGAAATGCCCATAGCAACAAGTTTTTTTAATAGTGTTTGATAACACACACCATCGAATGCCTTAGTGAAGTCAATAAGTAGTGAACCAACAATTTTTCCATCATTAATCAGCTTCAACCATTTCTCACTCAATTTCAGCAGCATTAGCTCAGGGGACCTGCCACTTCTGAACCCACATTGGTTGTTACTTAATAATTGGTGATGATGCACATGGAGATCGGTCTCTGCAGCTACTACAGCTTCGAGTAGCTTCCCTGGCAGGCATAAAAGAGCTATTGGTCGACAGTTTTTGCATTTTAGTCTGGATCCTTTGTTCTTGTAGATACAGCGGACTTTAGCTATTTAGTGTTTTGTTGGAAATTTGCATGACTGGAAGCTAGCTTTTGCTACATAATGGAGACCATAAAGTATTTCTTCTCCTACCATACTTGCTACTTTTGAACTTAGGTTGTCGTGACCGCCAGCTATGTTTGGCTTGAATACTCCCTTGAAGACTCTGTTTAATTTGTAAAAATTATAGTTAATTTTGTTCATTGTCGGAGTGATTCTATCGATATGGTTTAGCATAGTCGAGTTTGCTGGATCTTTGTCCCGTTTACCAATATCAGCAAAGTAATTCTTTAGAATGGTACATGTTGCATTGTTTTCCATTAAGATATTTCCCTCTACATCCTCTAATGTTCCGATACTATTAACTTTGCACTTCCCAGTGAGATCTTTGATGCATCGCCAGAATTCACGACTTGCTGAAGATAACCCCCTAAATCTGTCTCTCCAATATGAGGCTTCAGCAACCATCAGAATCCTAGTGCAGTGGTTTCTTGCTTTCTGATACAGCTTCTATTCATGGGAGCCTTTTTGTGTCTTTTGGGCTTTTCTCAGTAATTTGAAATGAATGTTAAGCTGCTTGCAAATGTGACCATTTATCCAAGGGTGGGATTTTGCCCTAACCTTTACTTTTCGTTCTTTGAAGTGTTCATTAACTACCCCTTTGTAGAGCTGCTCCCATACATAAAGAGTATCATCGACATCATTGAAGATGTCACAGACTTGCCATGGAGCACTCATGATATCCGATTTGAGCTTGGCAATGTCAACATTTCTGTAGTTACGAGTTAGTTTATATATTGGAGGTGTTTTTTCTCTTTGGGTTTGAAAGGAGCAATATATCAGGTGGTGATCTGAGATTCCTAAATCTATTGAGTGAGCATTTCTTAGTTTCGACTTCCAAAGATTAGGAACTAATATGTGATCAATCTGTGTTCTCGAAGATGCTGTTATCCGAGTGTGTTCTTTGACTGCATTATGCAAATTATTTCTCAGTAAGAAGTCATTGAATTTTCTGCATACCTGGATGTTGGACTGATTTTCCATGTGTACATTCATATAAAAGTCACCAACAATAACAATGTTTGATCTCTGATGTTGTTTTACGAACTATGGTTTCAAATTTTTGCAAGAAGACAGGAATGTCTCGAGGAGGTAGGTATATGCATGAAACAAGAATTTTTTGAGATTTTACAGTACATTCGAGCAATATATCCTCGAGGTCACTTTTTTCAATGTCAGGGTACTCACGACAATTGATAGAGTTTTTGTAATATATGAGAACACCTCCCCATCCTGTGTTATTCTTTTGATCGTTTCTAAGGAAGTTATAATTGTTGATGGCGATTTCATGGTCATTGATTCCATTGTGTAAGTGGGTCTCAGAGATGGCAAAAATGTCCAGGTTTGTTTCTTGTAGGAGAAGTCTAATCTCATGAATTTTTGTAATAATACCATTCACATTGAGGTGAACAATTTTTAAGCCATGTTCTTTTTTTAACACTTCAGCGAGATGTTTGAAGCCAAGGCAATTATTTACACCATTATCATTGTTATTACCAATGGATAACTTCAGATTTTCACAGGGGGGACACCACCATTCAAAGTTTTCAATGTTTTTGAACTCTTCGTATCGTTTTGGAGTGACACCAGCACATTTGATGTGACACCATGATGAGCACCCATCGCATATAATCGATCGATGGTTTATTGCGACTGCTTTTTTGCACACCGAGCATCTTGGGGCCATATTTGCCTATAGAATAAAGAGCAGAGCTCCCTTTATGTGCTGGGGTTATCTATTTTTTTTATAGAGTTACCCAGTTTTTGTGGAGATTGCTCCCATAGAACTTTTACTGACTATAATAGTATATTCTAATGTCAGTATTTTAATGCATCACCATAACACAAAATAATGCATTAACATGATAAAATATAAACTTAAGAAAAATCCACCCAATAACGCTTCTTTTTTGTAGGACAGTTTCAGTGCACAGTAATAACTAATGAACTTCTTAAATACATAATCCATTCTTCTCTTAACTAACCCTCTCAACATAATATAACACACCAAGTGCTTCATTTCTATTCAGATGAAAATATTCAAAAATAATATACAAAAAACCTAATCATACTGTCTGCGACGAAATTGAAACTAAAAGAAACTTTGAAAACATATTTACCTTAAAAATAGTAATTAAAAACACAAACGTAATGACAGAATTAGTATAGCAAAAGAATTTTTAACATATGAAAACATTCACATATGGAACCATTTTTTATTTCAGTTCGAAGCTCCTCTCTTGAAAATTCAAAACACAACAGTAAACATCCGTCTTATCCTTCATTTATCCACTAATACTAACTGTGTTTTAACTAAATAGATACTATTTTAACTTTGGTTTACCTTTCAATAACAATTCAGATCATATTGTTAGTAAACAATATTGATCATATGTTCTGTAGCCATTATCATCAAACATTTCTCAACTCTCTACTTTCTATATTATATACCTGTAAACAAATTAATTACACTCGATTTACTTCCCAGCATACTTTCCTGAAATTCCACTACCATTTTTATACACTGAAAGGCATAAAGAAAGAAAAAGACAGACAGTGGCGGTAAGCTCTTCTTCCATGTTGTTTTCTAAACTTCATAACTGTGGAGCCATTTTGAAATAAATAAATAAAAGAACAGCCAGTTCGTTACCAAAACAAAACTGCTCCTGGGCCATGCAACTTTTTGATCGTTTTAACTCTGTTTTTACTATCTCTTAACGCTGTATTTATAAATGCGTTTGACTCATGTACTTACGTATATTACTTTGTATCTTTTCCAAACATTTTCCCATTGAAAAGAAGTAAAACCATTTTCACCAATGTAAATAAACATTATCCTTTCTGCAGCTATTTTTAAACAACTTCAACTTCATCTACACTACTTTACTGCTGCACTCCCATAACAATTTGATAACTATAAAAAGAAATACCTAAAATCAGTTTCTATCGTAAAAATAGATTTTCTTCCACTCGTTCTTTGTTTGGTTTTCCTCTGAAAAAAGCCCATTATATAAAAAACAAACATCTGTTCAAAAACTTGCTTACTCATGTGCCACCTGTACTTCGATTAATCTAAAATACAATAACAGTAAAAGTTTAGTAATAAACACAATATGAAATCGTTTTATAATAACAAAATTTTCGCATGTATACAAAGCTGTGTTTCTTCGTCAAATTCACAGTGAAGAAATGAAATCCGTTATTAACGAACTAAATTTTTTTGAGTTTTCAGACATGGGTGCAGACGTGGCCAAAAGAATGCTTGAAGACTGCACGAATCATCATGAATCTTTTGGAACAAATATTCACGTTGTTTGTATGAGTTTGCACTTTCTTCAACATTGACTAACAATAAACCAACCAAATATGAATACAACATACGTAATAAACAGCTTTTTACATGCAACAACTTTACATATATACATTCACTAGTAACCCGTGTAAATACTTTTTACAGGTTTTAATCGGTGTGAGCTGAACAGAGAGAAAGGCCAAGTATAATGAATTTAAGTATAATAAGATTCCTACTTATGTAGACCAATATAAAAAGTATCAAATGAGAGAGCGAAACACTGAATCGTGACAATTAAACTAAAAAAAGATAACACATTGAAAACAGACATCTATTCTCAAATAAAACTTACAAACTGTAAACACAGCAATAAAAAACCACGCCAGTAGAAGAAGCTTCAATAAGAAAGACATTTTTTAATTTCAATTTTCATTTTCGCGAGCAAAGACGACACTATTGCTGATACAGATAGATCCAGTTTCGGAACAACTTTTCATGTAAACGTGATCTCAGTTAAAATTAGTAGGTCCACAATTGTTGTGGCATTTGGAATGTAGATGCCTCTTCCAATGTATAGTGCCATTCGTCATCATCTTGAAGAAGACCTCTTGCAATACATGCTTCACGAAATGTATCATAAACAATCCCATTGAACGTGCGCAAATACTCAAATGATGTGGCACCAGGAACATGAAGCAATAAAACACGAAGGAAAAATCTTTCTCCTTCTGTTGGTCTTGCATTGTATAGTCAAGAAATTATTGGCTTATATGTTTTATTTCTTGCTTTCCATTTTTTTTCCTTATCACGAAATACATAATGATATGGAATGTCAGGAAACAGATATTGTTGGGCATCAGGATCTTCAACATTCAATTTAAACCATGCTGTGAGGTGAGTGTCTCTCCTAGATGCCCTGTCTGCAGCTGCATACTCTTCACCTGGTTGAAAATAAACCCGTTGAAGATCTGGCAAATGCACTGCCAATCTTTTGATACAGTGTGATTTCTCATGCATGGGGAACTCAAATATTCTCCACAGAGCCTCAGGTGCACTAACATATCGAGCATCTAAAAAAGTTTTAATTTCATCATATTGCAATTGTTCGTTAATTTCGACATGCGCTCGATCATGTCCTTTATATACGTATTTGAATAAATATTTAACACTTTTTATAGAAGTACAGGCCTCTAAATTTATATGTGCATTATATTTCTTTGATAACCAGGGACAGTATGGAACTACCCATCGATTATCTAAATCTACATTTTTAACCCTCACAGTTCGACCATTATTTCGTCTGCGATACAAAGGATAACCATTAACATTCATTTGTGTTGAATCACAGAATGATTTGGGAAAATCTTTGGTACAGCTGCCATCATCTCCCATACAAACAGAAGTCTCATTGTAAATCCCACATGGACCATGTATCATACACGATTTGATGATGTTGTGTAGTTCTGGGTCCTCATCGGGATCAGGGATTTCAGCACATATCAAGCTGTCAACATCATCAGCATTTTGTAACTTATCCTCTTGTGCTAAATGAATAAGAATATGTGCATGAGGTAAAGAACGCTTTTGAAATTCAATCACATTAAGGTGAGAAATTGTTTTCCCCAATACACCATTTTTTATGACATCATTTAAAAGTGCTTTCAATTTCAAATTAAAAACGCGTGCAACCAAGTCAGGTCGATAATGTGCAGGCTCATTATCTAAATTTTCGGTAATTTCCTTCCAATTTGGATTACACGTAAAAGTGCAGAATAAATCAGGTTTTCCCATTTTAGTCACCATAGCCATTGCATCTTGGTAATTTTGTTGCATAGCTCTTGGACTGCCCTGAAAAGACGATGGTAATATCACAGGTCTGCCTGCATTTAAACCTCTATTTCCTGCAACATTGGCAAGATGATCAATCAACCCTTGATATTGCTCAACACGTAACACTTTTTGGTTTCTCCGAATATAGTTGAGATGATCAGATTCCACCTTACAGTAACAGTCAACCGCGAATTGTTGAAATAATCTTTTACCTTTTAAGATGGGATTAAAATTGCTTCTGTATGAAAACCTATAAGTAATATTGTAATGCTGTAGCATATTCAGCTACATGAGGAATATCTATTGTCCAGCCAGACTCTCCCCTTGGAAAAAAGACTGGATAAACCATTGGATCCAAATGAGGTGAATCTGTTGGTAAACATCGCAGTGGTTTGTCTCTAGGATAAACAACAATATCCCGAAAGGCAGGTGGTGCACCATCTTCACCAACAAAAACAGCTGCTACTTCATCATGGTGGGGTAGATTGTAACGCCGCCGATCGCCACCACTCCTCAGATGCATTCTAACCTAAATTTTAAAATGAAAGATTTTGAAAATAATTGATTTTAAAAAAAACTTACAAAGATAACTGATTAATAACTCAAAATTTTACCAAAGATGGTTGGCGATTTTGCTCTTGGGCAAGCCGTAATTCCTCAGCTTCTACCTCACTCATGTATTTGTATGTAGCAGCGTAAGGACTTTCTCTAATAATGATGTCTTGCAAATTTTGCATTACCTAAGGTGAACAACCTTGATTTTCAGGTCTCGCCATTCTTTCATTGAATGCATCCATCCCATCATAAATGTACAACTGACCATATGATGGAGGAACACCTTCTGACGGATGCAGATTCCCTGTACGGTGACATACCTGACCATTAATACGAAAGACAGGTGGTCCTTGACCTGGTGGTACAGCCATTTTTGCACCCATCGACGCAAAAGCGACAGAACTGTTAAACTTTCGAATATTTTCTTGAAAGTTCTTTGCCTGATTTGTATAACCTACTAAAAGATCTTTAAGATCATTAGGATAATTAATGTCACTAGCCGCCAAGGCGGCGTCGCTCGCCGCCCATGTTCAGCATGAGTTTGTGGCACCACCAAAGAGTTCACAAAAATCGGAAACAGGGGAATCAAGGAAAGAACCGAATAGTTTATTTAACGTTTTTATTATTGTCATTCTTAAATTTACTAAGAATACATTCATATTATAGTTGGTACAGCACACGAGGTTCCTTCAGAAACGGTTCGAGAAGAGGACCAGTATGACGTGGCCATTGGCTTACTAAAAGAAAAACGTACACATGTTCTCAAGCCGGATTATATGAAACACATGTGATTATTATACAGACACCCAGGGTAAAAACTTCTGGTTATCCCAAGCCAAAAAGGGATTGACAAAGTCTATTATTCCAGAAGAAATCGTATAGATAGGTATAATAAGCAATGTTCAATGGACTTTTAAGAAATTTAAACTGCTAAAAAGGAGGGTGGGCGATGTCATGAATTTCTAACTGGCTAATATCTCAATAAACATAGGCTGAAATTTCAAGAGCAACGAAATGTCATTTTTAAAAGGTTTCTTACCCATGCTTAATGAAAAAATCATTTAGCTGAGTATATGGTGTCTGAATACCACAATGTAAAATCAATAATCTGGAGAAGTTTACGCTTTGTCTCCCTATCTAAAAAAGAAAAGAAATTGTTAGTGAACTGCAGCTATGCAAATAACAATGGACTATCAGGTTAAAAAAAGGAAAAGAATTATAAGGGAAACATTCATACCAATTTTTAAAAGAAACCATGCAGTTCAATATGTATGACATATGTTACTGTATAACAATGATAAAACTGCCTTTTCAATGACATCAGAATCTCAAAAAAAGAGAATAAATTACAATATGTCACACATACAACGGCTTTTTGCCGCTTGCCTACCCTCCTCCACCCGGCTCCATGCCGCATTCATACCCTCCTCCACCCGGCTTCATGCCGCTTTCATACCCTCCTCCACCCGGCTTCATGCCGCTTTCATACCCTCCTTCCTCCCGGCTCCATGCCGCTTCCATTATCTTCCATAATCTATTCAATCTTCAATCTACTCTAAGTTCAAGGTAATCTAATCTAATGCTATATACTAATCATTTGGCATATTCAATGTAAACTAATCTAATTTCTAGGTCATCTAATCTAATGCTACACTCATTCAATTCAATTCAATGTAATTCAATTCAATGTAATTCCATTCAATGTAATTCAATTCAATTCAATATAATTCAATTCAATGTAATTCAATTCAAAGTAATTCAATTCAAAGTAATTCAATTCAATGTAATTCAAATCAATGTAACTCAATTCAGAAACTGCTTTAATTTCAGTATATTCAATTCAATGTATACCAATTTAATTTCCAGGTTATCCATAATCTAATGCCTCCTCATTAACCTTGCGTAAAGTTTTAATTCAAAATATTTAATATCAATTGCACATATATTTTTCGCAAGGTTAAAATATTCATAATACCTGTTGGTATACTACATTTCTAGTGTAGTGTAGCATCTCTCTCTAACATAGCCTTGCTGTAAAGTTCTACAAACCTTTACTTTCACTGCTTCAAAGCTTCGTGTTCGTGAAAATGCAACATACAGTTGACCGTGACTGAAGCAAGGCCTTTGCATATAAATACCAACCCGTTCAAAAGTCTGACCTTGACTTTTGTTAATGGTAATTGCATATGACAAACGGACAGGAAATTGTGTTCGCTTCAGCTGAAACGGAAGGTTGGTATCATTCGGACACAAGGTCACTCTAGGAATAAGCACCCGATTTCCAGCAGAGATACCGGTCAGCACTTCACAATCAAGGATATTCTCTCGGAGATTATGGATGACTAATCGTGTGCCGTTGCATAAACCATCCTTCAATGATAAATTTCGCAGCAGCATCACTATACTGTTGACTTTCAAGTTCAACCGGTGTGGAGGCATTCCAGAAGGAGTAAGCGAATTGATGAACTCCATAGGATACAGATCAATCTCTTCTTGCTCATCAGAGACAACAGAATCTACACTAAAGTATGTGACTGTTTCACCAGGCATTCCCTGAAGAATCCGTTCATTAATCATCAAAGCCTCGTCATTGGTCGGTGTCAGAATAACACGACTCGACATATCATCTCCTCCAGCATCACTAAAAATAGAGTGGATGATATCATTATTTTCATGCAAAACACATTCATGCGGAATTTCAATGGAATCTTTAAATGGATCATCCTCTTTTTTCAGTATCGCTCCGTTTCCTAATTCAAGTAGGAATTCTGCAAATTCCCTTTGCCCAGGAGCAGCTCTCATGTTGACATTCAGATGAAAGATTTGCACTATTGGCCACAAGACAGAGCTCTTGATGCACGCTTCCACAATCTGAGCTGGTCTGCCTCTTTTCACAACAGGAAGAGTCTGTCTAAAATCACCACCTAAAAGAACAACCTTTCCAGCAAAAGGCACATCACTGTTACAGATATCTCTAAACATTCTATCAATAGCCTCAAGTGCATGCTTAGGAATCATACTTGCCTCATCAAATATTACAATATGCTGGTTACGTAAAAAATCGGCGTGCCTACTATTAGGCTTAACATTGCACGTTGAATTGTCTAATACAGGAACAGGTAATTTGAAAAGAGAATGGACTGTCTTACCATTTTGTAACAGTGTTGCTGCAATTCCAGTCCACGCACACGTACTTACTGATAGGTTTCTTCCAATAACCTCGCGAATGATGTAATTGTACGTGAAAGTTTTACCTGTTCCACCGGGTCCATCAAGGAAGAAAATTTTAGCACTATTGTTGTCGTTTGTTACCACTGCATCTAGGACTGCGTCGGCAACAGCAAGCTGGTCAGCATTCAACGTGTTCCTCATGTTGATGGCTTCTTCCCTCATTTCATCAGCATTTGGTAGATCGTCTGCAATAGCTTGTTCAAAAGCAGGTAAATCAAAGTCAGTAACAACCCTACCAAATTGCTGCAAGACTTCCTGAATTTTACCAAGAGCTGACTGCTCTGCTTGTACTTCCGTCTGGTGTCTCAAAAAATCTTCAACCATGTGAGCACGGAATCTTTCCCACAATTCAGCTGGATTGCTTGGCTCTCCATGGATCAGAATGAAGGAGAACGCTTTACGAATTTTAGAGGGAGTTGCTGATGCGGCAAGTTCCTCCATGGTTCGTATCCACAAAGTATCGTCATCCAATAGTCCAAGTGCAATACACGCTTCCCTAAAAGATCTATATACAATCCCATTAACAGTTCTAAGGTATTCAAAGGAAGTCGCACCAGGAACATGTAACAAAAGCACACGTAAGAAATACCTTTCACCTTGCCGAATGCTAGTATTGTACATTCTACTTACAATTTTTTCTGCTCCACGCTGCCGTGTCACCCACTTGTGTTGTCGTGTTTGAAACACGTAATGGTGGGGGATATCAGGATATAAATATTGACGTGCCCGTTCGTCAACACGATTTAATTCGAACCAAGCAGTTAACTTGGTGTGCTCTTGTCCTCTTTCCAGTGCTGCTTGTTCCTGTCCTTCTCTGAAAAAAATCTGCTGCTCATTTGGAAGGTGAACAGGAAGTCGTAAAATAGCATGACTTTGAGTGTGCATTGGAAAAGAGCATAAACGCCACACAGCTTCTGGAGCAGATACATACCTCGCATCTAAAAAGGTTTTGATTTCGTCATGATCTATTCGCTCATTGATTTCAAAATGAGCAGTATCATGTCCTTTGTAAATGTATTTGTACAAATACTTGACGCTTTTAACGGAAACACAGGCCTCTAGGTTTATATGTGCATTGTACTTTTTGCTGAGGAAAGGGTTGTATGGGACGATCCATCTGTTGTCAAGATCCATATTTCGAATTCGAACAGTTCTTCCGTCATCTGGTCGGTGATATAAAGGATAGCCATCCACATTTAAAACAGTTCCATTGTTGAACTTCTTCGGAAAATTTTTGCTGCACTTACCATCTTGCATACACGGTGAAGACACATTCAAATGGCCACACGGACCATGGACCATGCAAGATTTGATGATTTCGTAAAGTTCTGGTTCTTGGTCCTGATTTGGAATTCGTGCCGATATCAATGAATCAATGTCATCAGCATTGCGCAACTTAAAATCGTTGCCGAGATGCAACAGCATGTGCACATGAGGTAGCCCCCTTTTCTGAAATTCTATAACATCCACCTGTGCTACAGATACACCTAGAACAGAATCTTTTACAATATCGTTTTTAAGAGCTTCCAGCTTCAATTTGAATACTCGTGTAACCAGATCTGGCCTATCTGATGGAGTTTGACCAGGCAAAAGATTTTGAACAATTTCAGGCCATTTAGGATTGCATGTAAAAGTTAAAAATAAATCTGGTTTACCTTTTTTCGAAACTAATGCCATAGCATCTAGGTACAATTGGTGCATATTTCTCGGTGAACCTGAAAAGGTAGATGGCAATACAACGACATTACCCGCACGGAGGTTTCGTTCATGGGCAGCTTCCTCCAAATAGTCCATTAAGCCTGTGTAGCTATCCGCCCGTAATTGTTCTTGGTTCTGGCGTATGAAGTCGAGTCTCGCTCCCTCCACTTTGACATAGCTGTCAACAACAAACTGTTGAAATAGTTTTCCAGCTAAATGTAAAGCAGAAAATTCACGTCTAATGGCAATACGATAAATGTAATACTGCAATTGTGTAATTTTATTCCGCCTTTCAGTTGCATGCTGTTGTACGTGATTCATGTTCGGACTCCATCCAGGATCACCTCTAGGAAAAATTATTGGATACATCATGGAGTCAATGTTTGTCGACATGTAAGAAATATTTCGCAAGGGCTGATCTCTTGGATACACTACAATATTTCTACCAGCCGGAGGCGCACCATCGTTACCTACAAAAATTGCTGCGACTTCTTCGTGATGTGGAGCATTGTATCTCCTCCTGTCTTCACCTTCACGCATATACATACCCACTACCGAGGTTGGTCTATTTTCTAAGAGCGCCCTTTCTTCTTCTTCTCGTTCGACCTGAGCCAAATTACGATATGCTGCGGCATAAGGTGAAACTCTATTAATGACCGTTTGTATTTGCCCCATCAAGTCTCTGTTGCAATCCGCATTGGAAGGGTTTTGCATACGCATGTCAAGCGAATTAGCAGCTTCGATAATATACAGTTGGCTAAACATAGGCACTTGGTTTTCATTAGCATGCAGTGCTCCATACCTATGTAGCAGTTGTCCACATATCCTAAAACATGGAGGCCCATTTCCTGGGGGTGGACGCAGATTAGCTGACAGAGAAGCAAAACTAAATGCATTATTATAAACTCTAATACACTTACGGAAATGTTTACCCAGTGCAGAATCATCAAGTAAAAGATTCCTTAACTCAGGCGGATAATGTAATAAATTTGGAAGATGTACCTTTCCATTTGTGCAACATTTAAAATTAGTTTCACGGTCGAATTTGAGTGCTCCACAATGTTCACATAAAAGATTAAATTCACCTAAAGAATGAATGTCAGGTAAATTATTGTTTTCAATATCAATCCGTGCAGCATTTAAAAAGCGAGCCCTGCGCACTCGTCTGTTTCGGACATATGCTCTTTGGTGTTGTTGAGCATTAGCTGCACGTCGAACAGCAGCTTGTTCCGGTTGCTCATTTTCTCTAAGCAATTGCTGACGTTGAGCATCAGTTGCACGTCGAGCAGCAGCTTGTTCGGGTTGCTCATTGTTTCTCAGAAGTTGGTGATGTTGAGCATCAGTTGCACGTCGAGCAGCAGTTTGTTCAGGTTGCTCATTATCTCTTAGCGACTGCTGTCGGAGGGCTTGTTCTTCAAGTCGAGCAGCTACTTGATCAGGTTGCTCATTATCTCTTAGCGCCTGTTGTCGGTGAGCTTGCGCTTCAAGTCGAGCAGCAACTTGCTCAGGTTGCTCATTGTTTCTTAGAAGTTGGTGATGTTGAGCATCAGCTGCACGTCGAGCAGCAGCTTGTTCAGGTTGCTCATTAGCCCGTCGCTGTCTTTGATTTTGTGCATCCCTCTCCCTTCTCAACTGAGCACGAATTGCACTTTGATTTGCACGGTATCTCCTTTGTCGTTCAGCATTCCTAATTCGACGACGTTGTTGAGGGTCATCAGGGAGTTGTTGTTGCCTCTCCTGTTGATGTTGCCGTGCATCAACTATGTCTCCATCAAATTGTGACCGAGGCAAAACAAACCTTTGAGGGATTTCGTAGTCATGATCAGAATTCATAACTCAAAAGAACAATGTATATAACAAAAACAGGAATGTTTTTTAATTTTTATCACCACAAAAATAAAAACACAGCACTGTTTTTTGTCAGTTTACCTAGCTAAATAGACAACATAATAAACCAAAAAGCAAACTTTCCTTTGTTGTCTTTAGGCAAACAAAATGATCGTTTTTCTCAACTTTATTTCTTTCTTTTTGCGCGAATAAGAATCAAGATGGTTGAAAGCGAACTTGATAAATTTCCTTTCGTTGCCATGACATTGAACGGGGGTTACAAATACTTAATGTGTATTCGTTCAAGGTCAGTCTGAGGTAGTTATTGTAGAAGTATGAATTCAAAATTAGCTAATATTTTCATATATGTATATTTGCAGTTAAAAGTATTATCATTTCTTGCAGCCATCGTCATTTCTTTGGTGGGAGTTACACATTTATACCCCCTAAATGTATATAAGTTCTCCGCGATCTCTCCGTTGCAGATCCCCGATCTACCATTTTGCGTGACAGACAGACAAACAAACAAACAAACAGACAGACGGAGAATCGGCTATTAATATATAGATTAAGGTGTATCTTGCCGTTATGACAACATTTGAAATTACTTTCATCGGCAAACATTTTAGCACTACAACGTTGACAAACCTTGTCCATTGGGCCTAAGTAATGTTGCTCAGGCAATTGATCAGGTTGACGCGCAGCACAATGCAAACTTAATGTAGCCCGTCTAGCTCGCATACGTTGCATATTTCTATTCCGCCTAGCTAATCTTTCATCAGCGTTTTCATTTTGACGGTACTGAACGCGTCTTTCAGCATTGCGATTCCTACGGCGCTCATTCTCAGAAATACCTTGAGAATTATGGAGATCATCCGTGTTATCAACTTGCGTTTCGCGACGTCGTGCAATAGCGACATCTTCGTGTGCAAACCTACGTTGGATTACTGATCGAATTTGTTGTTGATCAGGTGGTTGCAAAACAAATTGTCCATTCCTGAAAGTTGCTGGAATGGCAGGGGCAATAGCATTGCCTCTTCCTATATTATACATGACAGACAGTAAAGGAAACTTTAGGATAAATATAACTACCAAATTGTTGATTAACTCCCAACCCTGAATAAAATAAAAGTTTGACTTTTATGAAAATTAAAAACGCAATTAAAATATGGGTTTCATGAAAGAAAAAGATAACTGTAACACATTGTAACAATCACCTGAGAAAACTATGAACTGTTCTTAAAATATCGCCACACTCCTTTTAACTTTCTGCTTTTTAATGCATATATCAACTCTGAATAAAGAATTATAAAAACACACTTTTATTTTCCATAAATCATCTTCTGAAATTAACAACAATAATAAATTATATACCTCGTAAACTTTACTGGCTTTAATCTTTACTCTATTCTTTATCCCACTTCTTTTTCTGTTTTCTGCTTCTCTGAATAGGAATCATAAAATAAGACACTTTCATTTTCCATTTCATTTCTATCGAAATAAACAACAATACAAAGTTACCTCATAAACTTTACTGGCTTTTGCTTTCTTTTCTTTCTTTTTCCTTTTTTTTATGATCACCTCCTTCGCTTTTTCAATACGAAAATTAATTTGTTTACATTTTGAACGAACTTAGTTGCTATGTTTACAAAACGTTCGAAACAATAAAAATAAAATGCAATGTAAAGGTATCTGTCCTTTACTAATCGTAGAAAAATATTAACCGTGGTCTTAAACACCTTTATGAAAAAGTGACCGCAAAAACGACCCGAAATTTTAGAGAGTGAAAGCGTGTTAGTATATAGATGATGATGATGTTAGAAATAGCTTCATGGATGGTGCAAAAAACTTGTTACATTATTTTGTTCATAATGCAAGACATCATTATGGTCAAACATTTTGTGTATACAATGTACCCGGCTAACTTCATTTTGTAGAAGATGCTGATCATTTTGGAGTTTCATTAAACAGTATTTCCTGTTTCCAGTTTGAAAATCATTTACAAATGATTAAAGCCTTAGTGAGGGGAAAATAAAATCCTCTTGTTCAAATTATTAAGCAGACTGAGGAATTAAACAATTAACAACGGAAGATGGATGCAATAATAAATTCATGTTTTTTAACCAAGAAAGGTGTTGCTTTTGTCAAGCAAATTGGTCAGAGAAGTGAGATTCAATGCCACTATGATCTTAAGTCTAGTTTAGATAATTTCTTTGATGACTTTATGGACTCTAAAGAGTTGGAGATTTACCTCTTGCGATTCAATCTGAAGCCGACTGTGTATTAAAAAGTCTAAAGAATTGTTAAAAAAATGAGTTGCTTTACAATATAAAAACAATGTCAAAGTAATTATTCCATTGTTTATATAATTAGAGGGATTTTTGTATTTTAGACTTAGATGGCTTTGTATTTTCATTGTATATAATTTTTATTTTGATTGTCTCATGTCGAAAAGTGCAGAAATTTGGTGTGCACAAAATGTGCCTGAAAAAAAGGTTGATGCATACATAATCATTATGAAGCCACCACATGCTGAATGGGTTGTATCATTTTGTGATTACATGAAAAATCATAGTAAAATCATTTTGGCTGGTTGGAGAAAGTCAAATATTGAGCATTGATATTTTTGCATTAACAACCAAACCATGGAAAATGATGATAGGAAAGACATATTTCTAGAATGAATTGCAAAAATAACTTATTTTTTTGTTTCTAAGAGTTCATCTTGAGTCTTAGTTTAAATACTAGTACTAGCCGCCAAGGCAGCGTCGCTCGCCGCCCATGTCCACTTGCTCTGTATCACTGTATCAATAAACGTCTCGTACAACTTGTGTTCAACCAGAAGCAGATTCGAAGTCACAACCTCTGATAAAACCAATCTTTTATCAGTGTAACAATACACTCAAAACGTAGAGAGAGGAAACTTCAACTTTTTATTAGCTTTTGTTTAAAAAAAGTCACGCGCTCTAACATGGGTGCTATCAAACGTAAGGGGGAAATGGTTTTTCTTTTTAAAAAGATCACACGGGAGGAGAGAGAAATAGGAACGTGCTAGATGAATAAAGTGAATAAAAAAAACCCGTTAGATCTGATTGAAATAGATTAAAAGAAATCGATTATAAGAATTTAAGACAAAAGGAAAAGAAAATATTTGGTATCATGATACTCTTTTTTTACCTATCGGTTTTCAAACATTTTGATTGCTTGAAAAAAAGTTCACTCGTCTCAGACAGTCAGGCAAGGATACCTTAGGATACACTGGTAAACCGCACATGCTGCCACGTTCTGCCACTGCTGCTTTTATGTCCAAAGCGTTTAATCAGTTAGTTTCTTTGTATTTAGTTAATGTACTGTTTTCAAAGCCAAGTCAACGTGGAATATAAAACTAACAATAATAATAAAAACAAAACGTTATTCTTATTAGTTCATCAGCCAAAAAAAGTTACGTTCGATTGGGGGTTGCAATGTATTTGTTTCGAACTCACGTCGCACACGAAAAAGAAATAATTTCGCTCACAGCTCAATGTACCATTTTGCGTGACTTACAAACAAACAAATGCACAAACAAACAGAGAATCAACTATTAATATATAGATCCCGTGTAAAAATTTTTTACGGGTTTTAATTCTGAAAGTGACGATTCAAAAATGCTTTCGAAAAATTAAATCACAGCATGACGAACAGAAAGGGTATCAGTGCTGTAAGTACTTTAAACTTAAGATATAGGAGCGCGGAACAGTCATTTTACTTGGAAGATCTTAAACCCATCAAAAATAAAAATACGCGCTGAGTGTGCATCGGCTTTTTTCAAAATAAAATGTATCGATTGAAGATGCAATGCAATGGTTGGCCGTGATGAAAAATCTAGCGTTAATACGAAAAAAAAAACACTTCTCACCCTTTTAATTAAGACACTCTATGTATTCCAGCTGAAGCATTTTTAGTTCACTATCAACAGTTATGAACAGAAAAACTTTTTAATCGGAAGATCTGCGCCATTGTGCCATTCTGACATTCAACCACAAACCGCCTCTATTGAAACCATCTCCATCGATCCTGATGCTCTACTTACAACTCAACAACGACAACAGTTCTGTGACATCAATGCTCACTATCATGCAGTTTACCAACCAAATTTTGGTGCTTACAACGACAGAAGTGGTCCCATCCGCGCCGACATCAATGTAGGTCCCGTTGAACCTCCTTCCCAAAAAGGTAAACTTCCATTTTACAATCAAGGGACTCTCCAACTTTTACAGGAAGAAGCTGACAAAGTTGAACGTTGAGGCGTCCTTGCGAAATCTGAGGACGTTGGGGTTAATGTGAAATTTGTGTCCCCTAGCTTCTTACGTAGAAAACCAGACGGGAGCTATCGATTTGTTACAGCTTTCAACAACTTGGGTCAATATGTTGGAATCACACCTACTGCAACAATGAAAAGTGATGATGTTCTACACCGTTTGTCGAACTACAAATACATCATTAAAACTGATTTTACAAAGAGCTTCTTTCAAATCCCAGTTACTAAGAAATCCGTGCCATACTTAGCAACAGTGACCCCATTTAAAGGACTGAGAGTTTATTTACGATCTGCTATGGGGATGCCTGGTTCATCCGAATTTCTCAACGCACTAACATCTCGAGTATTCGGTGACTATATTACTGAGGGGTTTCTTACCGTTATCCACGACGATTTGTTCATAGGTGCAAACACTATCCCAGACCTACTTGACCTACGTGATTATGAAAGGGTCCTTCAACGCATCTCAGAAAACAACCTCACGCTTTCTCCAAAGAAAACCGTCATCTGTCCACAATCTACTGTCATCTTAGGATGGAGATGGTGCAATGGTACCATATCACCTTGTAATCACAAAATATCCGCTTTGGCTGCCGTTACACCACCAAAGACATGTTCTTCAATGCGCTCATATATCGGTTCGTTTAAAGCTCTCTCCAGATGTATCCCAAAGTATGCCTCATTAATATCGCCACTTGAAGATGCCATTAAAGGTTTAGACGGCCACCAACGTATCGATTGGGACGATGCTCTTTTGCGTCATTTTAATGACGCCCAAACGGCCCTACAGAATCCAGAAACGCTCACGGTTCCTCGACGATCAGGTCAGTTATCACTCACAACAGATGCATCCCCGGTGAACAAAGGTTTAGGAGCCACCCTTTTCGTTAATTGTGACGGGAAGCAACATATCGCTCAGCATTACAGCTTTAAACTCAAAGAACATCAATTGAAATGGTATCCTTGTGAATTAGAAGCACTAGCCATAGCATCTGCTGTCAACAACTTTTCAACATATGCTAGAGAATCAATACATCCTTTGCAAGTGCTCACCGATTCAAAACCATGTGTACAAGCTTTCGATAAACTTTGCCAAGGACATTTTTCAGCTTCTGCAAGAGTCTCTACTTTCTTATCGACTTTATCATCCTACAACATATCTGTTCAGCATATCCCAGGGAAAGACAACCTGAGTGACTTTAATTCTCGAAATCCTGTACCATGCTGTGATCAATTGTGTCAAATATGTAAATTCGTCAATGACACTATAAGCTCAGTTGTAGGTGCTGCCACTACAAACGTGACCAACCAACGAAACCCTCCTATGCCATCCCTCAACAAAACTGCTTGGCGATCCGCGCAACACGACTGTCCCGACCTTCGCAGAGCCTTTGCACACCTGACTCATGGCACACGACCTTCCCGGAAATCACGTGATCTGAAACACCTCCGTCGATACCTCAGTGAGGCATCCCTCGACGACACAGGCTTGATTATTGTCAAGAGATCTGACCCATTTACCGGTTCACGACATTTGATAGTTGTCCCATTCCACATCATCCCTGGTATCGTAACCGCAATTCATCTTCGATATAACCATCCGTCAAAACATCAACTAAAGCTGCTATTTGACCGCCATTTCTTTGGTATCAATAGTGAATCCATTATCAACAGTGTGGTGGATCAATGCTGTCAATGCAATTCCGTCAAGTCGATTCCGAAAGAAGTCTTTATTCAGTCACCTTCCCTAGCAGCATCTGCTCCCGGTGAAGCATTTTTCTCCGACATCCTTCGACGAAACCAACAGAAAATCTGTGTCACCAGAGATGTTCATTCATCGTTTACCACCGCATCCATCATTGACGATGAAACCGCTCCATCACTTCGTACAGCTCTTCTTGTCACAACATCCAACATCCGCTCACCCAACTGTACAGTTCGCATCGACCCTGCAGCTGGATTCCAAGCCATTCGTAACGACTTAACACTTCAGCAACATGGTATCAAACTCGATTTTGGCCATATCAAAAATAAAAACTCAAACAGTGTTGTAGATAAAGCCATCCAAGAACTAGAAATTGAATTATTAAAGAACGATCCATCAGGCATTCCAATCTCTAATCTATAACTACAGTCTGCCATTCAAATTATGAACAGTCGTATCAGAAATCGAAGCTTATCTGCCAGAGAGATACTTTTCCAGAGGGATCAAGTCACGAATGAACAGTTACAATTGAACGACGCCAAACTGTCCGCCCAACAAGACAGTATACGTGTTAAAGAACCATCTTCCCAGTGCTACCTCGAAAGCTCCTAAAGGTAACACTGCCACATCTACGAACCTAACACCTGGTGATTTGGTATTCATAAAAGACGAACGTAACAAGAACAAAGCTAGGAACCGTTACGTCATCATCAAAATTGAAGGTAAATACGCGACCTTACAGAATCTCACGACAAAATTCAGCTCGCGTCAGTAAGAAGTTCCGTTGGTGAACCTCTATCTTGCATGCGGCCCGTCAAACAACTTCACTGACCTTCAACTTCGCGAACAAACGGACAGTTCCGACAGTGATTTCGTTGAAGAACCTGCTGACGATGTAATAGACAGAGAGGAAATACCACAGCTTCCTCAGCAAGAGAATATACACCAGCGCCCACTCCAACAACGTAATCAACCACAGTGGATGAGAAGTGGGGATTATGAACTTGAAACAGATTGAGTTATTGTTTTATTGAGTTATTGATTTAACGCGTTATTGTTATCCCGACGAAAGGAAAATGGTTATGTTTGCTTTACGAAACATTATTGCTGCTGGTTTTGTATATGTATTATCCTTGGCCAAAAGCTCAAGATGAAAACTGACTGCGCCATTGTGCCATTTCTTACATTATATTGACATTTGTTTATTGTTTATATATAATAGCGAGTGTGTGTCACACTTGCAAAATTTGGGCCTAAATTATTTTTGGTATTGAGGCTATGACGTCATCAAAATCTTTGACCGACGATATCTCTGTAACAGTTGGCCGTAGCGAAACGATCCCATACACTTTTTTGATCAGTTTTTCGAGCTCTACAACATAGATACACTTTTGAGCTGCGATTCTATGATTTATTTTTTCATCACGGGGTATGTACACGGGAATGGTGGATTTGACCTATTGTTTTCGAAGTTAAGTTTGGTAAAAATTTTTACCCGGGTTACTAGTTGTTTATATTTTTCAGAGTTAACTTACATATTTACAAGAAGAGGTTTTATTATATAGCTGCGTTCAATCAGGGACTTTGATTTGATCTCTCCGTTCATTATTTGTCGCTGACACACATCAAAATATTCATAATACATCTTTCATGATAGTAGTAAAAATAAATTGTGCGTACAAGAAAACAACAAAAATGCTGGATAAATAAATAACTTTGGTTTAACTTCAATCAAAGAGAATATACCTATCCATACTAATTCACATCATCGTGTTAGTAAAAAACAACATCTTCTGCAGCCATTTTCACTTATAAACTCTTTACTTTTCATATTTCATACCTGAACACAAAATAATGATACTTTAAACTACTGCTAATTTAAACTACTACTTTCCAGCACACTTTCCTACTGTAAGCATATGTAACCGTCCATGGGAAAAAAGTACATTTGATTTACCGATATACGGGAATTACCGGTAATTTTACCGGTAACTTAAGAGTTTTTTTAGCGATTACCGGTAATTATAATTTTTTATCGATAACTTTACCGCTTTACCGGTAATTTCCGGTAACGTAATGTAATGAAATAAATTACCTTTGATGTGCTTTACCGGTATTCTCAGACGTATGTTACTAGCTAATCTATGTAAAAATGTTTGTTTATACTAATTCCGCCATTGTTGAAACTGCAGTTGGACCACAGGATCCGAATCCAGAGTTTATAAGCATGTCACGACACCTGGTTCATTGCTATCCATCCGGAAATGGTGGTACTCTCCCAGCCGGCACAAAACGTTTTTAAAACCTCTTTTTTTGGTGTCTTTATGGTTTTGCAAAAAACTGCTTTTTTAAGTGGTGTCAAAAACGCGTTTAAAACTAATTTTTGAAGCCGTGTTTTTAAAAACGTCTTAAATCGGTTTTATTTTCGTATCGATAACACTGCATGGTCTTCAGGTTTTCTCTGGGAGTTTCAAAGAGGTTTTTTTATAGGTTTTCTTAAAGAGGTATTTTAAAGACCTCTTTAACCCTAAAAGAAAACCGCTTGCTTTAAGGGGGTTGACAAAAACACTTTAGTCTACATTATAGTCTACACTATGATTAGTTTTGTGGTTAAAATATGTATTGGAATATCTATGTCATAGTTATTTCTATGTATAATTTTTAATTATGAATAAAAGATTTCATCAATATATATATTGTTTTTTTTTTGTTGTTGTTGTTATCATTTCTTCATTTTCCCCCGTCCTATATTTTTGCGCTTGTCTTGGAGCAGAAAAGTTCAAAGAATTTTCACAACGTAGAGACGAAGCGAACAATAAAGTAAGTAGTCCTTATTATTCAAAACCAATGGTGCAAAACAATAACAAAGAACGTTATTATTGAATCGAATCATGATAATTCTACATCGAATCTTTAAGCTATTTCTCAAATGTTTACCAAATGTTTTTCTCAAATGTTTTTCACATACACACGTGTACAGAAGAATCCTCTCTCTCGTTTTTGTTTTGCTATTATGGATTCAAGTTGAGCAAATGTCGAGTAACTGATTTTAACCTTAATGAGTTTTGAGTCACAGAATTTGTTACTGCGACCAGACTATAAGGGCGTGAAGGTTTACGACGTTCTATTCCGCTATAAAATATACAAAAAAGGTACAAATATACAAAAAATATACTTAAAGTTCTCACAAAAGTAAAACATAAAACAAAAAATACAAATAATACTTACTAAACACGTATAACCAAAGTCCTAACCGCAGTGTAGTTAATTTTATAACGAATGATTTATCTCTTCAGATAAAGATGTCTCTTCAGACGCACTGTTCTCTTATGATAAAAAAAACTAAAAACAAAACTAAAAACGCACTGAAAGATGTGAAATAAAAGAGAAGCCCGACGAGTCCCGAGGGACAAACAAAAGACGTAAGAAACAAAAGAAATATACGCAGAGCAAATCACACACACAAAAAAATAATTGTAAACTAATAAACATACAAATTAAACTAATTTTAATGCGCATGCATTTACATGGCTCCTCTCGAAATTATTTTTCAAATATGTAAAATCATTCCGAAACCAAAGCACCGTCCTCAAAACTGTTCATACCTCTGCAACAAAACCAACCTGTTCAGAGGCCTGACGAAACGACTTTTGTTTGCCAGCTCAATTTCAACACTTCTCACGACATTTCCATCGTCAGGAAAGAGCTTCGTTACTCTCGCCAAGCACCATTCGTTTCGTGGCTTGTCGAGATCTTTCACAAGAACAACATCATTCACTTCAACACTTTTTGTTTCCTTTTGCCATTTCGATCATTCTTGCAGCGAATTCAAGTATTCCTTACGCCACCGTTCCCAGAATTCGTTGACCAGATGCTGCACTCTTCGCCAATGCTTCTTGCTGTACACGTCTGGACTGTTGAATGTTCCAGGAAGTGGGTAAACGACTTTCGACTTTTGTGTTAAAAGAGTGATCGGAGATATCGGCTTTAGGCTGTTGGGGTCGATGAGATTGTCGACAGTGAGTGGGCGTGAATTGATGACGTTTTCGATCTCGACCAATATCGTTTGAAATGATTCTTCGTTTAAGTTTTCACCATGAACTTTCAGCATACCAGACAGGATGTTGCGAGCTGTACGAATGTGTCGTTCCCAAACACCGCCATAGTTGCTTGCTTGTGGTGGGTTTCGTTTCCACACGACCCAGTCACCATTGTGTTTGCTGAGGAAATCAGAGATTTTGGCGTGATCCATCTTCATGAACTCTTTATGTAACTGTTTGTCTGCTCCCACGAAGTTTGTACCGTTATCGGATCGAATAAGTCGAACGTTGCCACGTCGTGCGATCAAGCGCCTCAACGCCATGATGAAGGAATCGGTTTCGAGGCTGTGTGCGTTTTCGAGATGCACAGCACGAGATGAAAGGCACGTAAACATCACACCGTAACGCTTAACTAGTGATCTTCGAATTTTGATGTAGAAGGGACCAAACATATCGATGCTTGTGTAGGTGAAAGGTGGAGCTTCTGTTCGATCGATTGGTAAGCTACTCATTTTTTGTTGGATAATGGCTCCTCATAAATGCTTGCAGATTGAACAATATGTATTACGTATCGCACTTGTGAGTTGATGCTGACGATCCACCACCCGTTACTACGACTATTGTTGATTGTCATACCTCGTCCACAATGGAAGGTTGCTTCGTGGTGGAATCGAATAATAGCTTTTGTAACTTCGCAATTTTTTGGCAAAACGATTGGACGCTTCATTTCGAATTTTAACGCAGATTTTTTCAATCGACCACCAACTCGTAACAAACCGTCGGCGTGGATAAACGGATCCAATTTGGCGAGATTGTCGTTCACATCGAGTTTTCCTTGTCGAAGTTTTGAGATGGTTGTTGAGAATTCGAATCGTTGTAGTGCAGTGATTACTTTTGTTTTCGCATTTTCGAGCTCGTACACCGTGAGTGGATGAATCGCTTTGACTGGTTGACTTCGTGTCTTCATTGAATGCTTTCTTGATTTCTTCGCACTGGCGATGAAACGTAACATAAACGCAGTTACTCTGAGGATCTTCAGCCATTTTGAGATTGTACCTATAACCGATAAAAAGGAGGGTTTCTGCGCAGCTGTGGTTGCACAGATTAATCTATCTTCTTTGACGATTTCAGGATCATCATCTTTGACGCCGAATGATGAAACTTCGTTGCTGAGTGGATGCCACAAGAACTCCGGTCCATGTAACCAAAGGTTAATGCGTTCAGTTTGCTTCGCTTGCAAACCTCGTGTTGCTACATCAGCAGGATTCTCGTCAGTCTTGACATATCGCCATTGCTCAGATGTTGTGCGTTCTTTGATGTAAGCCATTCTGTTGGAGACAAATATCTTGAACTTCTTCTAATTGTTGTTAAGGTAGCCCAGTACTACCTGACTGTCGGTCCAATACACTTCATACTGCATTGGAATGTCGATCTCTTTCCTTAGTTGACTTCCAACCCTTGCTGCCAGTGCTGCTGCCTTCAGTTCCAATCGTGGGATTGACCTTTTTGGCTTAAGTGGGTTGACTCGTGACCTTCCACTGATAAAGGCACAATGTATTTGACCTTTAAAATCTTCAAGTCTAATGTAGGTACAGTAGCCGTGACCTATATCTGACGCATCTGCGAAATGATGAAGGCTTGCACTTGAGACTTTGAACCCAACTGGATGGAAACAGCGTGGGATGGTGATGTCTTGTATCATCGACAGATTAGAGATGGCTTGTTGGCACGTTTGCAGAAGTTCGTCTGGAAGCCTCTCGTCCCATCCAACATGATGGCAGCAAAGATACTGAAGGATTCGTTTGCATTCTAGAAGAAATGGTGAAACCATACCCAGTGGGTCATAAACTTGATGAACGGTTAAAAGTAGACTTCGTTTGGTTGTTGGTAGGTCGAAGGTTTTTGTTCGTAAACCTAGGGTATCTTTGGCGATATTCCATTGAACACCAAGAGCTTGGTCGTTTGGCAGAACCTCAAGACAACCTTGAAGTTCCTTGCTTCGCTCTGATTCTGGTATCGACTCGATGACTTCCCTTGAGTTGCTAACGAACTTGGTCAGGTTGAAGCCACCATCTCGACACATCAATCTTGAATCCATGATGAGTTGAATCATCTTCTTGGCGATTTCTTCAGACTTTAGCATATTGTCTACGTAGAAGGCTTTACGCAGAGTCGTTGCAGCTTCTGAACCATATGTAGTCTCGCCATCGGATGCAGCTTTTCTTAAAGCGTAGTTTGCACAACTTGGTGATGAGGTTCCTCCGAAGATGTGGACGCACATCTCGTAATGCACAATCTTCTTTTCAACATCTCCATCCTCCCACCAAAAAAACTGAACAAAGCACCGTTGTTCTTCCGGGATTTGGACTTGGTAGAACATGCTTTCAATGTCGGCCATCACGGCAATATCGTGTTGTCGGAACCTCGTCAACACACCGACCAGTTGATTTGTTAAGTCAGGTCCCTGTAGAAGCTCGCCATTCAGAGATTTTCCTTGATACTCTGAACTACAATCAAATACGACACGTATTTTGTTCTTTCTTGGATGATAGTTGCCATGGTGAGGGATGAACCATTGTTGATCTTCATGGTACGGCGTCTCGACTTTCCTTGCGTAACCTTTACTAAGCATATTATCAATAAAGTTTATATAATCTTGTTTGAATGTAGGATTTCGAGCAAACTTTCGTTTCAGACAAAAAAGCCTCTTCAACGCCAATTCTTTGTTGTTTGGAAGACTGACCACTTCATTTCGAAAAGGTAAAGGAATAACGTATTTTCCACTTACCATTTTGCAGTTTTTGTCCATGATGTTCATGAACTTGATGTCGTCTTGAGAGAACTCTTCTCCAAGTGCTGGGTCACATTTTGTTTGTTCATCATCATAGACAGCTTTGATCATTGTTTCGATTGATTCATCAACCACTTTATTTGGTCCCACAAATGCATGGTTAGCTGGTAAGTTGGCAGATTGTAACTTCAAACGAAATACTGACTTGTAAGGGACTGGTGAAGCGTTGTCAGCCAGAGCACCTACAACTGACCACCCCAGGTTCGTTTTCATTGCATGTGGACCTTCTCCTTGACTTTGGATGATCTTCAATGGTTGTATCTTCATCAACAAAGGTCCCTGTACTGCAATTATCTAACATTGCATAAGTTAAAATACAGTTATCATCATATTTCACGTATACCGTCACTACACACATGCTCACTTGGTCGTTTTTAATTTCATTTACAGCAAAGTTCTCAACAGAAATAGTTTCTTTGTTTTCAATTTCTTTCGAATTTTCAATTTTCAAAGCACTGTCAGAAGTTTGAATGTCACTAGAAGTTTCCCTTTGGCTTTTGTAGCCATGAAGTAGAGTTGCGTGATCCGATTTGCAAATATTACACTTTCTTGGCCTTCTACAGTCACAAACTAAATGTCCTTTTCTATAACAGCCAAAACAACATCGGTTTTTCAATAGCCACTTTCCCCTTTCTTTAAGATCGAGATTTTTAAAAGCAAAACATTTGTCTATGTCATGGCTCTTATCACAGTATAGACAGGTTTGAATGTTAGAAGTAAATGCTCTTACAGTTTTTTGCTTTCTCTCTTCATTGTTGATGGCATGTCCAAGGTTTACATTGTTATAAATTGCTTCCCTCGAAAACAATGGGTCGGTTGCAAGAATTGTCTCTTTGTTGATGAAATCAATCAAGTCTTGAAAAACTGGTTCACGTCGCTGGTTACTCCTTATTTGATAGACAGTTCGGTTCCATCGGTCTCGAAGGTAAGCTGGTAATTTGGAAATAGCGATACATATCTGGTCCGGACTGTCGAAATAATTGGTAACCACGTGACTGCTTTTAACCAAAAACGCATACAGTTGACGTAATGAAGACAATTCGGCATTCTTGATTGCTTTCCAATCAGCCACTTCCTTCCGGTAGGCTGACAGCACCCGATATGGATCTCCGAAACGCCTCTTCAGCAACTCCTTTGCCTTCAAATAACCAGCGTCAGCTTCCTGGTGAGAGCAACCCTTGATCAGATCCTTAGCTTCGCCACTTGTACACTGAATCAAACGAGTTAAGCGTCCTCTACTATCATCAATCTTGGTTTCTACAACTTCATCGAAAGTGGTGATGAAATACTGGTACTGCAGGGGGTCTCCGTCGAAAGTGTCTATTTTAACTTCAGGGGCACTTTGCATTTTCAACAAGCTCGAAATGGTGCTTGAGATAGTAGACGGTTTAGCAGATGGCTCGTCTATACTGGTAGCAGCTGGCTGTTTGCATGTCTTGGTTGGTTGAACGAAAACTGGTACGCTTGAATTCAATCTCAACGTTAATGTTGGCGCTGTGTCTGTGTGAGTGTGTAGGCCTGATTTAACGTTTAACTGTTCAGTTGTTGGAACTGTTGTAAGAATTGACGTCACGTTGACGGGTGATGACGTCACTATGTTGGAAGATGACGTCAGCATGACGGGTTGTTGAGTTGCAGCAGTTTCTTCGGTTGAGAAAAACTTTTCGTAGATTTACATTTTTGCTTGTGACTTGGCGATTTTTCGTTGTGAGTCCAATGTTGCTGCTTCGATTTTGAAGTTCGCCTCCGCTTTGAGTGCTACCATCTTGGCTGCTTCTTCCACAAACTTTTCTTTTGTCGATTTGCCTGATGAAGATGAAGATGGACTTCCGGAGCTTCGTTTTAACGATTTAGATGACTTCGACGAACGTGATCGACTTTTGGAGGATACATGACTGGCATTCTTTAAACATTGGCCCAAGTCTCTCATCCACACTAACGCTTTCGTTTTCGTGCCAAACACCTGCTCGTCGACTTGTAAAATGAAAATTTCTTCATCTTGGGCGTGGTCTTCCAGGCTAAGAGATTTGATTCTTTGGCAGCAATTATTAAATTCTTCGAGTTCACTATCCAGTTGATTTACCTCTGCACGGACAGCATTGTGGTTTGTTGCAGATTCCATAAGGAGCTTGATGGATTCTGTCCGTTTTAACATCGATTCGTAAACGGATTTTCGATTTGCTTTGACAAATTCAAGACGGTACTCTCTCGCTTCTGGTTTCATGGGTCCGTTTTGTCTTAACCCTTCCATTCTTTGCATGGTACGTGTTTACTGTTACTGCGAGCAGACTATAAGGGCGTGAAGGTTTACGACGTTCTATTCCGCTATAAAATATACAAAAAAGGTACAAATATACAAAAAATATACTTAAAGTTCTCACAAAAGTAAAACATAAGACAAAAAATACAAATAATACTTACTAAACACGTATAACCAAAGTCCTAACCGCAGTGTAGTTAACTTTATAACAAATGATTTATCTCTTCAGATAAAGATGTCTCTTCAGACGCACTGTTCTCTTATGATAAAAAAAACTAAAAACAAAACTAAAAATGCACTGAAAGATGTGAATAAAAGAGAAGCCCGACGAGTCCCGAGTGACAAACAAAAGACGTAAGAAACAAAAGAAATATACGCAGAGCAAATCACACACACAAAAAAATAATTGTAAACTAATAAACATACAAATTAAACTAATTTTAATGCGCATGCATTTACAGAATTTAATGTCGAAGTAATACTGCCAAAGTAATACTGCTGGTTTTTAAAAACATAATAATCCAAAAGTAAGATGAAGACGACATTTTGTTTTTACCAATCCAAACTGATTTTGATTACTTTTCCTTACTTCTCCCTCCTAATAAGAGAGATAGTGTATTGCAAATTTGCAAAGAATTGCTCAGAATTTGTTAATGGTTTTTCTTTGTTTTAGGAGATGAGATCATGCAAAGACGTTATAGCTTCCTATCTGAAGAATGTGGAAAGAAAAAACCATCAAAGGAAAACATCAAAATTTACCTTGATTCGGAATTTATTGCAAAACAAATGCATTTTAACATTACCAATAAATGATCATTGGGTACAAATCTTTCAAAAGTATCCTTGTTTTCAAGAGCCTGAGCATGTAATAATCAGTTTTCAATTTTTATTTTTGGCACTTAAAAGTTGTATCTTTTACCTGGGAAGAGGTTATGCAATGTTTACTTTATTTTTCTATGTTAGAAAAAATGTCTTATTAAGACCAAACGTAAAAAGCCAAGCCTCTTACAAGAATGAGATATAATAATGTATATATAATAAGATGTATGTAAGATGTATGATATACGTTAATTTTATTTATTAACCTATTTATAATATTCATGGTTTGCTGTTGAGATACTTGTATCCATGTCGATAAGAATGAAAACTACCAACTGATACACTGTTTTCATTTCAAATCTTCAATGAATCGGAAACATTGTCGGATTCCCCATCGGGCATATTTGCCTATCGTATTACAGAGGTTTTTGTTCAGAAGTACTTTGAAAGTAGTTTTATAAAGAATGCAAAAATACCGATTAAAGAGGTTTTTAAGATCTGAAAGAAAGACGTTTTTAAAACGTTTTCGAAAAGAAGTTTTTAAAACGTTTTCGAAAGAGGTTTTTAAGAGGAATTAGGAAGTGGTTTTAAAGAAGTTTCTCAAAAGAGGTTTCTCAAAAGAGGTTTCGAAAGCGGACATTTGAGACATAAAAAAAAACTCTTAAAAACTCCTTCAAAAAACTATTAAAAACCACTTTAAAACCACTTTTTGCCGGCTGGGCTGTTATGTTTCTGGAAAAACTGACTGAGCATGGCACTCCAGTCAAAAACTGGAACGAAAACTGTGCCATCGTGTTTGCCGACAAGCTCAGCAGCATTGCTGTGACTGGAAGAATCACAAACTTTGCCTATATCATACAGTGTCCATAGTGGTGCTGTGTTCGTTTTTCTTTTAAAAACGCCAAAGTTTCTATCACAGCTGAACTTTGAATGGCCTGCAATCATAAATGAATATTCTATGGTTCTGTGTAGTCCAACCATTGTTCGCCATCACAAATACCATATAAAATAGTTGTTTTTATTTTGCCCTGAAAAATATAGATAAAATAATGTTATGGTTTGTAAGCTTGTAAGAGAAAAAACACTAACTTTTTAGTATTAAATGCAGCCTCTTAAATGATTATAACTTAGAAAAAAGATCTTACCGACACAATTGTCTGCATGAATGGTGGCTTTCATCTCACCCATGCCATGATGTTTAAAGAAGTGGTGAACATACGAAATTGTTGGATTCGCACCCTTGCCAGTGTTTACAACTTCATCAATGAGGTAATTTATTTGATGGTTAATACCGTCATTGCAAATTCCGAACACACCACATTTACGTGGTGTTGCAAAATAAATTGGACCTAGTATTTAAAAAAATATCAGATATAAGTTACGATAATTATGAAATTTCTCTCAGTAGCATTTGATGGATATCTCACCTGGCTGCATTGGGTCAGCTGGATAGTGTAATTGCTGGGCGCATCCCAACTGTAATGTGCCACGCCATCAAAAGAGCATGCTGATCGAGCTGGGAAAGGTGTGAAATTTTGAAATTTCTTGATGTTGTCTTGTTAGATTTCACACTGTTGACGATAATATTTTAATTCTTTTCTAGCCAAATCCAAATGGAACAGCTGATTTAAAAAGGAAGAAGTGGACATGTTTATTTTCAGAAGTAATTTTATAACACTGGAATGTATAAAAAAAAACGTACCTTGGAGTAAAGATAATTTATCCTCATCAGTTCTGTTCGCACTTTTAAATATTTCATTGTTATTATCTAGGCATTTCCAGCAAAGATCTGTTGCTGATTTTGCCACAACAACTCAGGGATCACATCATTCCACAGTTGAAGAAACAGGCTTCAACAAACTGGATTTAACCCTGCACTTTCACAACTTCTTTTGTAGAATTCCCATATTCCTACTTTGGTGTTGGACGAATCTAACAAAGTAATCTTTTCATCTTTTTAACCTGGAATTCGACCAGGCAGTAAAACACAGTGCTCTTCGGAATAGTTCTCGATGAATTCCTTGGCATTCTGACAAGTCTCAAAAGAATGTGCGTTTGCTGGAATACGCTTCGTGTTACCATGGGTTCCAGATGTTAGTCCATGTTTGTTGAAATGGTCCGTTATGTTATTCAGTTTTTATAAAGAAATTTGCAATAGAAATAAAAATGTGTGCCTACAAATTCTTTTCCTGTAAATAGTGTAGTGAGTATATACACTCTGACCTGGTTTCCGGGACAGTTGTAAAAACCACAGCATGTACATATCCATCTCTTCCTCCGTTAAACCTGAAAATGACAGTCTGCATTCCTCTAGTTCTTCCCTGGTGAACCATGCAAGACATTTTTTTTTCTGGGCCTAGTTTGCAAACGCAGCCGCTATTGTAAAATTCCGACATGGTACTTGAATGCTTTTCGGTCTCCAAATAAGTTCGCGTTTTGGAAAGTCTCCATAAAAAAGTTCTGATTTTATTGATAAAGTTAACATTAACGGTAACATTCGATCAGTGTTCAAAGTTTTATAAATTTACCGGTAATTACAGGTAAACACTCCTTAACATTCAATCAGTGTTCCAAATTTTATTCGACCAATCATTTTAAAGAATACCGATACAATTTTGACGTTCGATTCCATTATGTATAATAATGAAAATTAATTTTTCACTCGGCTATAAAAGTGCCTGACAACTTTTCGCTTTTGAAGTGACCGACGCATTTAATCATGAATTCGCGTAGAAGCAATTCGGATAAGGTACCGAAGTACGCCCTTCTCAAATTTTTAATTGATGGGAAGACGGCAACATTTGCCACTTTAGTTTTGATGGGCCAGTTGATAGTGGACGCCATCGTATCAGTAGTTTATAAGGGGAAAACATACAATGGGAAAATTCTCGCCGTGGCTGGTAAGCATTTCTTATATTGATGATCAAAAAGACTAATACTTTCAGATTATATTATTCCACTAAACTTTAAACACGACTGACGAGTTAGATGAGTAGGAAGTGGACCACCCAATGTTGGACGAGACCCCACCAAAGAAGAAACGCGCTACCGCCTGCAGTACGCCCAATGCAGGTTTTACGTCACTGGTCAACTCTAACTTTTGCTTATACATAATCCTTATTAGTAGTTAACATTCAAATTGTTACGTTCAAAAATAACTATAGCCTGTTTTTTTTCTCATGAAGGTTCCCAGCCTGATTTAATTTATTTTTCTTATATATAAAAAAGCATGTATCCTCTTCAAGTTAAAAGAAATAGGGTGGAGGGTGAAAAACTGCAATAGCCTTGATATTGTCTAATTTCAGGGTTCAGTTGAGGACAGTCTGGAGGCAGACTTTAATTTAACGAAACTGAGTAATGCTTTAAGCAGACCAAAGGTATAAATATTATTTCCATATATAAGATTATGTTATAAAGTTATAAAAAAAAAAGCTTGTAAAAAAAGCTTGTACTAACTTAGACATTTCTTTATCACTTGCCTGTTTTAAACAAATACAAAGTTGACAGATAAATGTGAAAAATATTCACAACTGCTTTAGCATAGTATAAAGAAGTGATTATTTTATTATAGCTCCAGCAGCAGCACGACTATGAAAGTTTTTTGAAAAGTCGAGATCAACAATCTTTCAAAACTCGAAATTCTTCCTTTCAAGCGTATGAAATTCTAGAAAGAATTAAATCAGTTGAGGAAAGGTAAATCATACAAGTCACTATTTTGAACTTTGATTATTATCGTTTTATTAAACAAAATGACTTACTTTTTTCCCCAATCTCTTCAAGGTTTGAGAAAATGACTAAGACATTAGAAAGGAAGATCGACGATGCCTGAAAGTAAAGAAAATACTCAGGAAAATACACAGGAAGAACAATTTACAGTTCCTTGTGGTGCTGAAGGCAACTTACCACCGCTTCAGCCAATACTGCTGCCATCATCACAATCACAGTGTGCGACAATTGCTGAGTGTGCGTGCCAGCTCATTGTGGCCATGTTTCCACCAGACATCCTGAAAACACATACCATTACAGGGCAGCGTGGTCACATAAAGCTGGATCCACTTCGGATTGCCATCGTCAGAAAACAAGTGATGGAAACTCTGCAATGCAGTGAAGAAAGTTGGGAACGATGCATTGAACCACTTCAATGTAAACTAAGAAATGTACGGAGAAAACTTATAAAATCATCATAGACCTCTTTCCCTCAAAAAAAAAAAAAAAAATACTCACCAAACAGATTTCAATGAAAATTTGGATACTAAGGAATTTCTTTCATTGAAAAAGGTCTACAATAAAAAAATAGTATAATATATAGTTTTTATATTTTTTGTCACATTTCAATAACTTCTGCAAGAATCACTTCTCCTATCAGTTCTCAAAAAGAAAATTTAGAAAAATCACCTCATTTTTTCAGCAAATTATTTGTCAGATTAGAGCTTCTCATCACATTTAGAGTTTTTTAAGTCCACTGAAGAAAGTATGTTCATTTAACAGTTTGTTGTAGCTGTGAAATTATATCGTTTGTATAATATCGTTAGTTGTCATGTCTTTGTTGGTTTAAAAAGAATTTGTAAATATAATTTCTGCAAGAATCACTTCTCCTATCAGTTCTCAAAAACAGTAAATTTAGAAAAATCACCTCATTTTTTCAGCAAATTACTTGTTTAGAACATTTCGATCTTCTATAGTCTATTAAGTAAAAGTATATTCATTAAACAGTTTGTTGTAGCTGTGAAATTACATCATTGTATATATCATTAGTTGCCATACCTTTGTTGGTTTAAAAAATTTAATAATACATCTTGACTACTTCCTTGCTTCATCAAAAAATGTTCATCCGAAGCCACGTGGAACAAAACGAACATTTCACGCATGAGCGTACATCGCATGAGTGATTCTATTTATTTGTATTTATTTATTTATTCTAGAATATTTATACAGGATAAGATGCTTCAGTGTATGTGACACTGCTATCAATGCATGTCCTGTGAATGAATTAAAATAGAATATTTATACAATATATTACAATAAAAACTAAGGTTAAAAGATTAGTCAAGCTAAAATATTGAAAGCAGAAACAAGCGGTCAAAAGCCATTAAAAAGTATGTAAGAAGCCATGATAGAACGACACAAGAAGCCACAATAGAATGACACAAGTCCAAATAAAATAAAATTCCCATAAAAAACCAGACAGAACAACAAGTATAGAGGTAGAGAAAACCCACTCCACAGTTCCGCTTCCCAATCAACCATCAAAACCTTCTTCAACAGAAAAACAGTGATAACATTATTTTTCAATACTGTTTGATAAAACAAACAAAAATAACTCCTTTTTAAAAACATAAAAATCATCAATCTTTCTTAATTTTACTGGTAATGAGTTATATAACAATGCGCCCATATAGTAGAAGGATCCGCGCGAATATTCCAGTTTGATTTTCGGTAGTACGAGGAGACAGCCATCGTTTCTGGTATTCTTTCCATGGATTCTCTTTTCAAAATAATTTGAAAAGTTCGAACAGACATTTCCATCCAAACATTGTCTCACTACCTCGCATGCTTTGATAAACGTAGTATCCCACGGCGATAACATCTCTGATTGAGCATCTTTCACGATAGTAAGACAGCATTTATGGAATGATGTCAACCTTTTTCGTTGGGTCATTGTTTTATTGAGATGTAATAAGACTGCCATACGATATAATAGGCAGTATCATCAATTGGTACACAGTTTTTGCTGCTTTGCAACTCAGGAGAGGTCGAATTTTCTTTAGTAGGCGTAATCGTGAGTTGCATTTTTTCATCACGAGATTAAAATTTGCTTCAGGGCTCAGCGTAGGAGTCAATGTAATACCCAAGTACTTGTAACTTGTAGTGACGAGGATAGAGTTGTATTGATAGTTTATGTTAATGGTTTCTTTCTGTGAATTGAGGCTTTTTGCAGTCCCAAACAGCATAAACTCCGTCTTCCCTTTCTTCAAGTTCAAAATCAACTCGTTTTCTAAACACCAGTCTGATTATCAGCAGATAATCGGGATTCTATTATGAATGGATCCTTGCCAGCAACATAGATTACAGTGTCATCGGCTTACTTTATTAGTTCACTATGTTTCAAACAGTCTTGGAAATCATCAAAGTATAGTATGAATAGTAGTGGCCCCAGTATGGAACCTTGTGGAACTCCACTGAAAACATCTCCTTCGTCAGATAACATATTACCATAGCAGACACGTTGTTTACGCCTAAATAAGTAGTCTGAAAACCATTCTAACTCGGTGTTGTTCACTCCATATGTTTGCAGCTTTGAGATTAATTTACTGTGGCTAAGGGTGTCAAAGGCTTTTCTCAGATCTATAAAGATGGAACCAACCAATTTCCCTTCATTGACTTTTGTTTTGATTTTATCAGTAAACGCTATTGCAGCCAATTCTGTTGAGCGTGATTTTCGAAATCCAAATTGGTCACTTTTCAACAGTTTATTCTCTTCTAAATAAGTTTTTCTGCTATTTTGGACACTGCAGGTATTACAGATATTGGTCGGTAATTTTCTACGTTTTTTTTATTACCAGAGTTATAGGTTGGTACAACCTTGGACTTTTTCCAATCAGAAGGAAATGAACCTGAGTTTAGCGAAAGGTTTATAAGTTGACTGAGGGGAGTCGCATGTACGGAAGAACAATCTTTCAGAATTGACGGTGGTATTTCATAGAGACCAGATGATTTCTTTCTTTTCAATTTGCGTAGTTCCCAGGCTGTCTCTGCAACTGTAACATTTCGAAATCTGAATGAATATTGTAGTGATGGCTTTAGAACGACTTTACTCCAAGTCCATACACAATCCCTCAAGATGAAGGCCGATTTTTTCATTTTATCGATAATATTCGTAAGGTAATCACAAAATGAGTTTGAAATCAATTTTGGTTCGCTGACATTTTGGGAATTTATTGTGAAAGATGGTGGTGACGATTCAGTTGTTTTTGTCGGGAATAAATTCTTTAACGTCTTCCAGAATTTATTAGGACTATTCTTACTGTCTTCTAACAATTCCCTTTGGTATTTCTCTTTCGCTTTCCGAACAAGTCTATTAACAATGTTACGTTTACGTTTGAATCTTGCTACATCAGGTCTGGATTTCGTTTTTCTCGATTTTCACAACAGCTTGTCACGGCCATCCATTTGAGATTTCAACTCCGGTGTCATCCATGGGCATGGTTTACCTTTAATTCGTTTAATACTTTTTGGTGCTAATGTATCTATATTGGTTGTCAAAATGTTTTTCATGTAAAGCCAGGCTGAGTTTACGTCAGTACATTGATAAAATGGTGTCCAGTTTTCTTCGTGTAGTTTTCTACGCAACGTTTCTGGGTTATAGTTCTTGAATTTCGGCAGTTAATTTCTTTATGACTATATTTAAAATGATTTATCTTTCTGACACAAGCTATGACGTCATAATCACTACATGAGGATGGTATAATTCCAGTTGCACTTATAGTAAACGGATTATTTGTAGCAATGATGTCGATTAATGTCGCTGAATTGTCTTGTGTTCTTGTAGGCGCTTTCAACAATTGCTTGAAACCATTAAGCGATAATACAGCTTTAATTGCTGGATGATCATTAGTTTTCAAAAAGTTAACGTTGATATCACCCATGATTATTGCTTTAAGTTCATTCGCAAGTAATAACACATTAAATATTTTGTCGTAGTTTATTTTGTCATACTTTGAAGTGTCAGGGGGTCTGTAGATAGCACATAATAAGAAGTTTCTAGATTTATTTTGGACAACTTCTATCCATATACATTCAATTTCAGGTTTTTCCAAGTCATACCTCCTTATCCAATTTATTCTTTTAGAAATATAGATTCCAACACTGCCTCCTCGGCCATTTTTCCTTGGTTTATTTACATAAGTATATCCATGAATGTTGTAAAGGTCACCCAGTTCGTCCGCTGCGTGAGAGAAAAAATGTCGATATTTTGATGTGAAGAGAAAATATGTTCCAAGAATGCCATATTTAGCCATAATCCTCTAATATTCATATGAAAGCATTTTAATCCTCTAACTTTCGTTATACTTTCAAAACATGTTCCATATTTTGTATTCGGACCAGGACATAACTCAATATCTCCACTAAGAAATAATAAAAGTTGAACAACAGCTTTTGATTGTAACTTTATTCCACGATTCAAGTTGTACTGCCACAGAGAAGGATATATATATATATATATATATATATATATATGTATTTCCAGCATCTTCTACTTCTTCAAGTTTAAACGAATAACAAAGTGAATTCGATGACGAGAACTCAGGTTTTCTTCTGTATAATATTGCAAAACATAAAACTGCGAAACGCAGCATGACCGCACGGTATGCTGCCATGTTGTTTGTTCTATTGTTCGATAGCCCAATCACGTCCAATTTTGACAAGAACAAACACTTAACAATTTCCTTCATGCAATGTGAAGCACGAATTAATAATTAAAAGGCGTACACTTAAATGTGGATTTACGCAACCTAACGACAACTTGAAGTATGACTTTTGTTTTGTTGGTTTTAAGATTCAAACTCCATCAATACATGTTACCGGTTAAATTACCGGTAAAATGATCGATCAATTTGCTTACCGGTAATTACCTATAATAATAATTAGTTTACTGGTAAAATGAAAATTTTACCGGTAAAAATATCAGTATATTTTGCCGGTAAACAAAATGTACTTTTTTTCCCATGGACGGTCTCATATACTTAATACACTTTCTACTGCTATTTCTTTTCCACCGAAATTACGCTACCATATTTATAAACTGAAAAACATAAAACTGCTTTTATGCTTATGTGGATAACTTTCTCTATTTTGAAGAAGATTTTCTACTATAAACATACACTAAATACCTCTGTAAACTTTCTTTTCATTCCAGTAAGTGTAGTAAACCTTTCACCTTTCACCATTGTCTGCTTCGTGCTAAACTGTCTGTAGACTATGGATTTACTAACGGATTCTGTCGGCGACCAATCAAAACGGTGAAAAAATAATTTCTTGCGTTTTGACTGACGTTAGATACCCCGTGCTATTATACTAATCGTGAATGTGTCTTGTGTGGTCTAACTGCCGCTATATGACCACGATTAAGAAGATTTGGGCCGTAAATTTTTAAAAAAACCATCACTCTCTAAATTAAATGTGTTGCACACGATTGCGGATTATTATAAGTAGATGTATATGTTATATTGGTATTTTTCTTGTTGACTTTTAAGTGACAAAATGGTCATAATTTTAAAGTTCTATCTAATCTATCAATCCAGGCTTTTATCAGACTTATAGCTAATTCTTGAAATAGAATTTGTTTGACTTAAAATCGAGTCAGTTAATTTATAAAAACTTACTTAGTATACGAAAATACTAGCATATACAGTTTAAAGTTTTAGTTTTTACATCATAAATATCACAAACTTTTTAATAAAAACAACATCAATTATAAGTTAGCTATAGGTGCATGCCAAATGTTAAATCGATCATTGATAACCATAACAAGAAGATATCCCATCAACAAGAATGAAAACGAAAGATCCTGCAATTGCGTACAAAAATAATGTCTTACACCAAGCATCGTTTATGAAGCAACTATAAAATCTGATCTGCCTAATTATAAAGAAAAAAATACATTGGACTTTGCGAAACAACGTTTAAGAAAAGGTTCAACAGTCACAATACATCTTTCCGCCTGGAAAAATACAAAAACAACACGGCGCTTTCAACAGAAGTTTGGAATATAAAAGAGAACGACGGAACACCAACCATATCTTGGAAAATAATCACCAAAGCCAAATCATACACAACAGAATCAAAAAGATGTTTACTTTGCCGAAATGAAAAATTCTGAATCGCCAATTACCCTGGAAAAAGCCACCTCAACGAAAGGTCAGAAATTATCGCAAAATGCAGACACCGTTGAAAACATCAGCTGATATTTACGTCTCAAAATTCTGATAACTGACGTCATGATGGATACCCAACATTGTATTATATGTAAAACGGTTTATTTAGCTGAAGATTGTCGTACAATACGTACGGCATGAATCTCTGAGTATTGAAAAACTGTAGTTTTTTCTTCAATAAAGTTCTAGTTCAAATATTTGTTTTAGGATATTATAGTTTTACTTCAGACTTTAGGGATGTTTACAATTTGAGAGTTGTTGTTTGATCTAATACTAATTCCAGATATAAATTATTGTTAAGTGAAAATAGTGTCCTCATGATCCTTTCCTCCCGCAGAACAGCAGCCAAGTCACTGTTGGCTTCGATATTGATCGAATCATTACCAACATGTAACCAAAATCAAACATTTATACACCTTCTAGTAATTGCAGATACACGTGGTCCCACCAAGTGCGTCATTCCATATCACTGGGTAGATAAAATAAATGGTATGGTTTACTACCTACCAAAAGGCCAAAAGCCAGTAGCATACTATCTACCTCGATGGTCAACACCAGCTGAAGATTGGCAGCAGTATGAGTTATTGGAAACTCTACTGGAGATAGGATCGAAGGAAGAAGCAGAACAAATGATAAATTGTTCTACAGCAGAGGAGGAATCTGGTGAGTTTTCATAGGTGCATGGAAAATGAAAATTTTAAGGTGTATAGTTAAAATTTAGGTGCAGAAGATCATTCTAGTCAAAGGGAACCACCATTGCCACTGGCTGTCAGTGAGGAAAAGTTTTAAAAGACGTCATCCTAATGATGATTTCACGATTGAGGACAGCGACAATGAAGATGACTAACAGAATATTTCTTTTTTACTGAACACCTGCAGCTACCGAACCACAGCTTTAAGTTGTGCTTTATACCAGCAGTACCATCATATGTTTTTTGTCTATTTTGAATAGTGAATCTAATTGATGATATATTATCTGCTTTAAAACAAGAGTGATTTTACTCGCCTTGTCAAATATAATTTGTATATTACACTTTAGAACAAAATTCAACACTAAAAACACCTGCTCGTATAACTTCTGGAAAACCAGCTCGTGATGACTCCTCACAGAATTCTCTTCCTGGTAGCATAAATTTTGTTCCAAGAGACAATTGTGCGTACATAAATTTTATGCATTAAGTTTCCTTGTTACCTTCTATTGTCTACAAGATACCAAAAAACATCAATTTTTTTATAAAAAAGAGCAGAGCAAGTACATTACTGCAAATCTTTATCATATGAAACACTAATAACACTAAGACGTTTATGCAGAATTTTTTTCAATTATTTTAGATAAAATAAAACAAGTCCAACAGTGAACATTATTCAGATGGCGGAACTTCTTTTAAAGAAATGTCAAATAAGCGTACGTTCATTGTTTTATCGGTTGATGTGTGGCCAATTATGAGTTCTCAATCCCAATTAATTTTTTTTAAATATGTGGCTAATAAAAGTTCACAAAAAAACAAGACAGTAGGTACAAGGACTGACATAGATTGAGTATCTATTGATATCAGGGTGGTTAAAAATTCAAATAATGAAGTATTGACAGGATCTATGTATAGTTCTAATTTGAAACGTCTTGCTCTTATTACATCATTCAAAGATAGCAGGATTTCAAATAGTAAAACAACAAAAAAACAAGTGAAAAATCGTACAGTTACTGCTCATCATTTTCTTAACCAAATTTCTGGTTGGATGATTATGATGAGAAGAAAATTTTACTAGCACAGATGATCCGATCCAACAAGGAATTAGTTTTTAGTGCTGCGGAAGAAGGTAATATTCGAATTCAGAGGAAAATGTCAGTTTCTCAAGCTGTTCAAACGATGTCACTGTGAAGGCTATCATTTTCAAAGATGAGGGAACTTAGGTCTGTTTTGAGCAATACTAATATTGGAAACTTTTTGCCATCTGGGTCTAAAATACGCAGTGAGCAAACTGTATTTTCTTATGTTTACAGTAAATGAAGGCAAAGGTGATATTGGCAATGATTCTGATGGTAAGTATAATAAAGTTAAGTTTGGTAAAGATATCTAGAATATCAACAGATAAGCATTTTAATTGTTCTTCTCATACCTTGAAAGTTGATGCTTTCACAGAGAAATTCCGCAGGTTTCTCATGTAATTTTTACATAATGTTTACATAAAGCAGTGCAGTATTATTTTGCAGGTCAAGTGTCAGCATTTTGTATTTTCTTATATTTACAGTGAATAAAGGCAAAGGCAATATTGGCAACGATTCTCATGGTAAGTCAGACAAGATGCCCTTACGGGCAAAAAGATTTCTGTTGAAGCATGAAAAATGACAAATGTTATGACGTTTCTGAGATTCAACAAAAAATGCTACACGATCTAAGTGGGCTCGAACCACCAACAATTCGGTTACCAGCCAAGTAACTAGCCAACTGCACCACAGAACTACATATGCAACTGTAATGTAAAAAACGCTATCTTTATACAGTAAGAAAAAAATGGAAGAGAAAAACCAAAGCCGGTTGTAATGCATTTCTTGCTTTCGCAAAAATCCAAAATCGAAATAGTTTATGACATATTTAAAAATTGGAAGAAAAAAAACAGAAGATCTACATGGGGTCGAACCACCGACCCTTCGGTTATAAGTTGACTGAACCAACCAACTGTGCCACGGAAGCCTGTACATCAGTGTTGATATAAATATATATACCTCTTTTGACTCTTCTGTTTACAAAACGTTAAGAACTTCTTTTTAGTTAGAAAAGAATGATCACAGTCCAAAATAATTATAAGTTTCTTCTATATATTTTCTGTTTTCACCTTTAAATATGTATATATTCTTTAAAATCCATTTAATATTGAGCAAAGAAACTATAGTAAATCTTTCGCTGACATGCAATGCACGGTGCTTTGGTTTCATGTTAATGCATGCACGAAATTTCAAAAAACCGCTAGGTTTTGACAGTAAGAATAAAGATGAAAAAAAAAACGAAAGCTGGTTGTAATAGCTTTCTTGCTTTCGCAGAAATCTAATAAAGTTAAGTTTGGTAAAGATATATACAATATCAACAGATTAGCATGTTAATTGTTCTTATCATAGGTTTTACATTGTTAAGTGTCCCATCTGCTCTAGTTAATTTCTTTAGGTGTGATTCCTTTTATTTAATAGATTACTACTATGGTATTTTATGGATCTTTTATGCTTTTGTACTGTTCGTTATATTTATTAAGATCTGTTCCAGGAAGTAACTTCATTGTCCTTGTTTGTCATAATATGTTATCATATATCTATTACTTTACAGTGAATAAAAGAAAAAGTGACAGTATTGGTGATGATTCTGATGGTAAGTGTGGTAAATATATGATACATCCCGAATTAACATTCAGAATTTAGTGCAAACCCATACATTGTTTTTTTTTCTTTTTGTTTGTAGCATGTTCCTTCTGTGAACATTAAGGTTGCTTCCTTGAAATGTCCCAATTTATTAGAAGCCATTATAATTTTAAGGATGCCAGTATATATAGATAATCTTTCGCCAGTTAAGAAACATTCATATGTCAAATACTGCGACATGAATTTGTAGGCCAAAGAGAAGACCTATAGAGGCGTTTCATTTGATATCACAAAACACCCACAGTTATAGCAAGCTTGCAGTTCAAAGTCTCCACCAAAACTTCATCAGTTTCAAAAGTTTGACGAATCTAAGGAAGACATACATAAGTTGTATGCTGCAGATTGGTAACTACTTCATCATTTAACAATGAGCCAATCCAGGAAAAGGAGATGGTTGGTTACGATAATGAAGCACAAGTGTTTCTAACCCTTTTGGGTGACCATGCAACTGATACCATTGAGGACGGTGTCTACAAAATTAGTAAAGCAATTATCCCACATTACAGAAATCTGATAGTTATTCTTTATGTTGGAAAAATAGCTGTTCTAACATATATAGTAGATGATAACGCCATAAAAAATTGTCACTTCAACCACAAAGAGCAAGTTTTGGAGAAAGAATTCAACTTCCCATCATATCTGCTATTGTCAACAAATATTATGTTTGTCAACAAATATTATGCAATAAAGACTTTGCAGAATTGGAAATTGATGATGAAATAATGATAAAAAACCCCGCAGAAAATGACACAATCAGATGTCCCAAATGCTTTATTTCATCCCGATTGGGGAACACTACCTACTATTATAGTGCTAAATTGAAGGTAAAAGACAAACATATATAAACATATATCAGCATCAAGTTAACCTGTATTATGACCGTAAAGAAATGCCTTCGCCCGAAAATAGAGAGAGTTTGTGGAGACTTACTACAGGATAAAAAAACAATTTTAATTGCCAACAATAGAAATACTTGTGTTGGTTTCAAAATATAAACTGTTGTCACTTTTTTTCTTCTTTGTTATTTCGATACGCAGTAAGACTTGATGGACAGTTAATCTTTATGACCATTCTGACATCATGTCTTACGTCTTATGTTTGGTTAATAGTATTAACTTTTCTTTCTTCTTCTTTTTTCTTTTGTTCTATATTGTGAAGACAAGTTAACTTCTCTTATGATTGCAAAGAAAGGTCTCTGTTAAATACAGAAATTGAAGTATGTGGATACAAAAAGAAATTTGCAGTTACCAACCACAGGTCTACTTGCGATGGTTTCAAATTTAATATGTTGTCACTTCTTTGTTTTGTTTTGATATAAAGTAAAAACATTGTAGTTAGTTTAAATCTTTAAGATTACTCTGATATCATGGGTTAAGGGCGATTTACACTTGAGCAATATATTGTGAGCAATATTCAACAATATATTGTTCAATATTGTTGATAATTGATTGTGAGTGTAAATACACCATTTAATTAATTGTTAACTATTGTTTGATATTGTTGGAAAAGTATTGCGTCATTGCTCACAATATCTCACAATATTTTTTAAGTCAAATCAGTTTGATTTAAAGAACCTTGATGAATATTGTGAGCGTGTGTCTGTTGTTTTAAAAGAATAGAGATAATTTGCTCTATTGTTAAAGTGAAGCTTCAAGTGTAAACATTTCGAAGAATACAGTGATAGGCAAAAATAAGCACATGTTTGTAGAAATAGTAGTAGAGAGAGAAGAAAGAGAGACAAGTTTGTATCAAAACATGATGGATCACAAATTCGGTAGTGAAGAAGAAGATGCTCAAATCATGCATAATCAAAACATGCTGGAGCAATTTTGTGCCCAATCAAATCAAAACTTTCATTTGATGCAGCCGATGTCGCATTAACCTTTTTGGAATCCGATTTCTGCTTCAACACCAATGAGCCCTGCTTCGACAAATGTAGGCAGAGATGACATAAATTGCCCAAACTCGTGCAATTCAAATTTAAGCTTACAATCGATTCAATCACCGCAAGAAAAATTTGCCGAAGAAGTACCACAAGGAAACCAAAATGTTGTTTCCTATGTGGGCTGAAAGACCTATTCTGTATAATTCTAGTTTGCCAGAATATATGGACAAAAACAAGAGGCAGTTAGCTCTCAGATAAATCGCTAGAGAATTGACACTAGAGGAAAATGTTGTTTCAAAAAACATGAATAGTCTTCGGACATATTATGCAGATTTGAGATCTAATTATCTCACTTCAAAAAGGAGTGGTTCAGGGTCATCTGAAGCTCGAAAACTATTGTGGCCTTTTTACGATTCACTTGAGTCCAATATGCAATCAACAAGCAGTGCTCCTGGTGAAAACACTGTTACTGCATCTAAGTGCCGGCGAAAAAGCTCTGCACAAGACGCATTTTACGAAAACCAATGAAAACTAATGGAAAGTGTAGTACAGGCCTTGCAACAACCTGAGAAGGAAACCCCTCCAAAGAAAGAGCCAGACGAGGACGATTCATTTGCTAAATGCATTGCAGCTTCAATTCTGAAAATTCCAAATGGTGAGATAAAGGAAGAATTAAAGTTAAAAATTCAAAGTTTGATTCTTCAAACAAAAAAAAGGGAAAACTTATTTTCTTAACACTTTTTATTTGTAAAACTGATGTATACTAAGTTTCATATTTTTTTTCGAGACTCTCTGCATATATAGGTATAAAGATAAGTATAAATTTGTATGTGTTCTTTCATGTTTTAAGCAATATGTTTCCATTGCCATGGTACTTGCCGAGTTGTTTCAAAATACTCTTTGAATTGAATTCTAACTTTTTCCGCACTTGCGAGAGGATTTCTTGCTTTAGTCGCTTGCAAAGGAATTACATTTTGAAAAACAAACACTTGACTACGCCATTCACCTTCGATAATGTTTCCATCAGCCTGTATTTCATTACCGTAGCCACCATGAGCGTAGGAATGTTTTAGAGAACATAACATATTGTGTAATGTGCAACATGTCAATGTTACTGAACATGCTGCTTCGGGTAGGACGTTCATTCTTGAAACGAGAACGCGAAATATTTGAATCAGGATCCCGAATGCATTTTCCCTTGTCCTTCGGGCCCTTGAGAGGCAGTAGTTAAAAATCTTTTGACCATCAGTATCATGCTTACGGGAAAACGGTTTCATGCATCACCTCGACAAAGAAAATGCATCATTGGCCACCAAAACATATGGCAATTTGGGATTTTCTGCTAGAAATGAATCATTCATACTTGGATTTGCAGGTGCTAATTCTTTATCGACTGGCAGGTTAAGCTCATAGTTCATCAACTTTTGGTAAAATAGAGTGTTCTAGATAACTCCCCCATCACTTATGCGCCCCTGACACCCAACATCAACATATATGAATTTGTAACTTGTATCTGCTAAAGCCATTAAAGCAACACTGTAAAAACCTTTGTAGTTGTAAAAAGTTGAGCCATTTTTTGCAGGGTGAAACAAGGCAATATGTTTTCCGTCTGTGGCACCAAAACAATTCAAAAACGGGTGTTTGGTTTGGTAATCTTTGTGCCAATCTTCCCTAATACCATCTGAATACTAAACAGAAAAAAAGAAAATTAATTTCAGACATTCTGCTCATGGAAATTGTATCGGATAATAAAAGTAAACAAACCTCAAGAATTTGTGAATCCATTCAAAGGTATTTCTTGAATTCAAATGGATCTTGCTCTCTTAGTTCACCCAACAAATTGTAGTAGATGCTTTTCTCTTCCTGTAATAATAGCCATTATCAGATCCATGAAGTTCTAGATTTACGTAGATTTTTTCGATTAATTGAAGGTAACGTTGTCAAGCCACAATGGCTCTCTTCAGTATGCGTTGTGTCGCAGAATTTAACTCATGTAAAAGTTTCTTTTCTGGCATTCATTTTTAATTCAATTCTTACATTCAAAAGATTTAAAACAGAAACAAATAGCAACATGGCTCAGAATATATATTCTTACACAGAAGAGAAGTATGCAATATATAACACAGAACTGTTTACCCAGACATACAAAACCAAACATTACAAAATGTTAATTCAAAACAAACTGATACCTGATACCAACTTTTTCTTTTGTTCCAAAGTTTCTACTGGACTGCAATCATTTTTCGAAATGATATATAGTCTGTTCTTCCCAAAACCATGAACGGCATGATTAAAACCATGAGTTTCATTTCTTTATGCTTTTTTTATTATTACCTAAAAAATTAATACTTGAATTGTAATACCGAAAACTTAATCATGCTATAAGAATATTGAAACTAGTATCCCGGGTAAAACCTTTTTACCGAACTTAACATCGAAAAAATTAGGTCAAATCCACCATTCCAGCGTACGTACCTTGTGACGAAAAAATAAATCATAGAATCCCAACTCAAAAGTGTACCCATGTTGTAGAGCTCGAAAAACTGATCAAAAAATGTATGGGATCGTTTCGCTACGACCAACCTTAAGAGAGATATCGTCGATCAAAGATTTCGATGACGTCATAGCCGCAGTAGCAAATAAAATTTGGGTCCAAATGTTGCGTCTCCCGTTCGCCTGTATCGCGGACCCCAAAAACGTCAGTTATCCCTATTGGTTCTCGAGATATTTCCCCAAAAATGTTGCGTTCGATTGGGGATGCAATGAAATGGTTTCCCGTGATCATAAAAACATCTGACGTCAAATGCCCCCATGCCATTATACTAATCGTGAATGTGTCTTGCCTAGTCGAACTGCCACTATACGACCAGGATTAAGAAGATTTTGACCATTAAAAAACAAAAACAAAACACTCTCTAAAATAAAAGTGGTAAGCACACACGCGGATTAGTATAAGTAGATAAACAAAAACAAAAAAAGAAAGAGAAAAAAAATGAAATTCAAGTATGCATTTATCCTAAAAACAATAACTAAAAACAAAAATCTACCCAGAAGATAAAAAGTCACAAATAAAATCATAATGCCAAACTTATAATACAGGGTTCGTACAGTCCTTAACCTAAGAAATTCCCTGACTTTTCCTGGAAAGCATACTATTTTCCCTGATAAAAACCTGAAAATGATATGTTTTTCCCTGACTTTTTCTTAAATGCATATGTTCTTTCCTGACTGTAGGCTAACAATTCCTGAAACAATACTGGTATGGGTCTCCTTTATGAGATCATTCGTTCCTTCCTTGGTAATCGTAGTTTTAAGGTTGTTTTAGATGGGCAATCATCATCGACACATTCCATCAATGCAGGAGTTCCCCAAGGTTCTGTCCTTGGGCCAACCCTTTTTCTTCTTTTCATCAATGATCTGCCTGATGACATTAATTCCAAGCTTGCCATCTATACTGATGATTCAACCATCTATTCCTGTATTCCAAAATCAGATTTGTTCAGCCAGGCAGAAATGGCAGGCGAAATTGAACTTGATCTGCAATCTATGGTTGAGTGGGGAGAGAAATGGCTGGTCACATTCAATTCTTTAAAATACAAACTGTAAATTATATCAAAGATCCCTTTTTGTCAGTTTCCATGAATGGCACCCAGTTGGAAGAAAACATCTCCTTTCGTCTCCTCGGCATCACTTTTTCACAGGATTTCTCCTACATCGAGGCAATTGCTAAGTCAGCCTCAATGAAGATGGGCTCCCTTCTTTGTGCGAAAGCATACCACAGCCCTGATGCTATTCTTTACCTATATAAATCTACTATTCGGCCTTGAGTATTGAGTATTGCTGCCATATTTGAGGTGGTGCACCCTCAAACTCTCTTAAACTTTTAGATCGTATTCAGAAACGTATCCGTAACGCTATTGGTGATAAACTTGCAAGTAAACTTGGCACACTCTCCCATCGTAGATCTGTGGCGTCACTTTGCCTCTTTTATAAAATACTTTTACGGAAAATGTTCAACTGAGCTCTCTTCTCTCGTCCCTGCATCAAAAACTTTCAAGCGAAACACAAGATATTCATCTGATTGCCATGATCACACTGTCAACATCCGAAAGTCATCTAAAAGTTTTACCAACAAAGTTTCATTCCTCACTCCTATACCCTCTGGAATTCTTTACCACAGTCTGTTTTTCCTTCTCATTATAATCTTCAACATTTTAAATGCAATTCATTATCACCTTTGTGTAATCTGACTAATGATTGGTTGGTCTATACACTGACAAAACAGTGTGTCGAGCACGTTGCAGCCAAATTAAAAATGTTTTATCTAATAACTTTTTTATTATTCATTCTAATGAGTTAACAGATAAAATATAGATAAAGAAGCATATTATACATATTCCTTTTATGCTTCCCTGACTTTTAAAAAAATTCCCTGACATTCCCTGACTTTCCCTGACTGTACGAACCCTGTAATACCGGGTGTGTAAAAAAAAAACGCCCCCAAAATTAAAGATTTGTTGTAGCCTTTTGTCTTTACCCTAGTTATTTTAAACTTTGTGGAAATGATTTACAATCTATATTTGATAATCACCTGAATTTTTTTTATCAAACTATGTTTCGTTTCGAAGATATGACCATTTTCCAAAAAGGTATCCAAACTCACTTGTTTATAGAATTGACGTCAATATTTTCCTTATCTTACAATTTTTAGGTTAGCAGAAATTATGAAAGCAAAATTATATAAAACCATCAAACATACAGATTTTCAAAAGTGAAAATGACTAAGCAAAAAGTGTTCAAGAATAAAGCATCTTGATTGAAGATCCATTGCAATCTCTAACTGCTTCCAATCTGTTGGGGAACTCTCTCATCGCTTTCCGGATCTCTCCGAGATTTGATGCACACTTTTTCCAAACAGATCTGATTTTCAAGATCATTTCCTCTTGACTTTCGAAGGGTTTATGGATCCTTCCTTCATAGACCATTGACTTGACTTTGTTCCAGAAATAATAATCCAAAGGGTTACAGTCAGGTGACTTTGGTGGCCATTGGTCCTTTTTTACAAAACGTCTTGGCATGGTCTCGTTGAGAAAATCTTGTACCAAGCTGCTCGTATGAGATGTCGCTCCATCCTGGATATAAATCCAATCTTTTCTTGGATATACTTTGCTTATCGCAGGGAAAAGTTCTTTCTTTAAATGGTTTTTGTAATTGTGTGCATTGACTTTTAGACCTTTACGATTGACAAAGATTGGTTTGGTAACACCGTACCAAGTCAAAGCAGCTGAAACCATGACTAATTGATTGTCGGTTTGTTGAATGAGAAAGATTTTCGTCAAGCACGTCTTTTTTCTGTCCTTTAAAATAAACTCGATCATTCTGATTGTTTAAAGGAACTTGTAAGGGAAAATCGCTTTCATCTTGAAACACAGCTCGCTTGATCATTCGAGGGTTCTTTGAGAACTTTTCAAAGAGACCTGCGGCACGCTCTACCCTTCGGTTTCTTGTCGCATCATTCATCTGTGGTGTCTTAAGTCTTTTAAATTGATTTAAGTGCTTTGCTCTAACCATTCTGCACACTGAAGAGTGAGAGATCTCAAGCTCTTTTGCGATGTTGCGTGGAGTAACATGTGTGCCAGGTGTGTCTTCTTGCGAACAAATCATTTCCTCGACAGCAGCTTCATTTTCAGTTGTTCTTGCACCTCTTGGCCGTCCAGATCCTTCTTGTCTATCCATGGTGTTATATGGCATTCACAAAGTTTAAAGTCACTAGCGTAAAGACAAAAGGCTACATCAAATCTTAAATTTTGGGGGCGTTTTTGTTTGACACACCCAGTATATACCCAGGTATGTAAACGATTACAATAACACAACATGATGCATAAACGTGATTAAATATAAACTTGAGAAAAATCCACCACCCAATAACACTTCTTTTTTGTAGGACAGTTTCATTGCACAGTAATAACTTATGATTTTTTTAAATACATAATCCATTCTTTTCTTAACTAACCCACTCAACATCATAATTTAACCCACCAAGTGCTTCATTTCTATTCAGATGAAAATATTCAAAAAACAAACAAACAAAACAAACTAAAAGAAACTTTGAAAACATATCTACTTTAAAAATAAATAATTAAAAACACAAACGTAATGACAGAATTATGATAGCTAAAGAATTTTTAACATATGAAATCATTCACATATGATGTAGAGCTATTTTTTATTTCCAGTTCAAAGCTCCTCTCTGGAAAATTCAAAACACAACAGTAAACATCCCTCTTATCCTTTATTTATCCACTAATACTAACTGTGTTTTAACTAAACAGATACTATTTTAACTTAACCTTTCAATACAAATTCACATCATATCATTGATCTTGTTCTGCAGCCATTATCAAATACTTCTAAACTCTTTACTTTCTATATTTCATACCTGTAAACTAATTAATAACACACAATTTACTTTCCAGCATACTTTCCTATTGTCAACATAAACTTTCTCTTTGTTTTCCACTGCAATTCCACTACCATTTCTATATAGTGAAAGACATAGAAATGCTTTCTTCTTACTTACTTCATAACTGTGGAGCTATTTTGAACTAAATGAAATAAGGAACAGCAAATTTGTTACCAAAACAAATCAGTAACTGCTCATAGACATGGATCGTTATACCAAATGTTAAAAAACAATCAAATAACTCTGTTTTTACACTCTATTAACACTGCATTTAATAAATCCGTTTGACTCATGTACTTTCCTATATTACTTTATATCTTTTCCAAACAATTTCCCAAAGAAAAGAAGTAAAACTATTTTCTCCAATAACATCATCCTTTCTGCGCAGCCATTTTTAAACAACTTCAACTTCATCTACACTACTTTACTGCTGCATTCACATAACTATTTGACAACTATAAAAATGACTTTACGTAAAATCAGCACAACTTTCTTCCACTCGTTCTTGGTTTGGTTTTCCTCTGAAAAAACCTATATATATAAAAAAAACAATATCTGTTCAAAAACTCACCTACGCATGTTATTTTATTAATCTAAAATACAATAACAGTAAAAGTTTAACAATAAACAGTTTCATAACAATACCTTCATTTGTATACAAATCTGTGCATCTTCGCGAAAACAACTGCGATAATGAAAATCGGTTATTAACAAACTAATTTTTTGGAAATCGTCAACCAATCAAATTGGCGAAACAAGAATTGCTTTCGTTTTGATTGGTTTAAAAATTTAGACGTCACACTTAGATTACATAACATTAAAAAAAGTGTCTGTCGTCTCTGAGTGGTTCTACGACGAAAAGGGAAAAAATAAGAAGGTTTCCACCGTGAAAAAAAATTAAATATATCACTCTCTAAAATAAAAGTGGTATGCACAATCACGGATTATTATAATAAGATTGTTGATAATTGTTAACTGTTGCCAGCAATATTAAACAATTACTAGCCGCTAAGGCGGCATCGCTCCCCGACCATGTGCACCTGCTCCGTGTCACCGCAGAGAACATCATATTTCCTGAAAAAGGGCTCGTACAACTTGTGTTCAATATTAGTTTAAACACTGGTTCCAAAAAAAAAACAAATTCCATGATGTACTACTTATTTATTTTTTAAAATAATTGTTGATCAGTACAACAATACACTCAAAACGTAGGAAGAATAAACTTCAACTTTTTATTAGCTTTTGTTTTCAAAAAGTTACGCGCTCTAACATTGGTGCTATCAAACAGGGGGAGAATGGTTTCTCCTCTTAAAAAGTTCACAAGGGAGGAGAGAGAAAAGGCACATGCTAAATGAATAAAGAGAATATAAAAAAACGTTCGATCAGAAGCGCTTAAAAATTGAATAAAGAAATAAAATTATCAAAAGAAAAGCAAAAAAAAATCTTGTTTTATGATTCTCTTTTTTTACCTATCGGCTTTAAAACATTTTGATTGCTCGAAAAAAAATTCGCCCGTCTCAGAAAGTCAGGCAATGATACGTTAGGATACACTGGCAAAACAGAACATGCTGCCACCTTTTACCACTGCTGCTTTTTGTCCAAAATGTTTAATCAGTTAGTTGTATTGTATTGTTTTCAAAGCCAAGTCAACGTGGAATATAAAACTAACAATAATAATAAAAACAAAACGTTATTCCTATTAGTTCATCAGCCAAAAAAAGTCACGTTCGATTGGGGTTGCAATGTATTTGCTTCGAACTCACGTCGCATACAAAAAAAGAAATAATTTCGCTTAAAACTCAATCTACCATTTTGCGTGACTTTGGAATACGAGTAAGAGTTGGATTTAAAATCGCCATAATCAATATCTCGAAGATGAACAGACATTTTCGGATGCTTCACATATATATTGATTGTCTCAGGCAGATCAGTAACAGGATGACCATCAACAAAATCCAACAATGGCATGATGTCATCATCTTCTTCAACAAATGCGCTGTAACCATGAGGGGTATCATCATCAGCAACAGGACAATCATGCGTGAACTTATAATTGTTTTTGGTAATAACATAACCATCAACAACAGCTTTCATCTATACGTCTACAACATCAGCTTTGTGGGCAGTATAAACCAAATGTTGAAATTCATCTGTTGTATTGTCAACAATCAAACAACACTTACAATTGCGGCAATACAGGACATATTCACCATTGATGAGTTTCAAACCTATCTGACGATGACCGTAGTGGTCAAATAAATAAATTCGAAAATTCAACACTTTTCTGCAATTCAACTGAAAAATGTTTATCTGAAATCGAAATCAAATCTTCATACGAATCAGATTCTCCAAACTTTCTTTTTTTTTCTTCCACCACCAATACGTAGCACTTCAGTAGTATTTTTCAACATACAAATTGGTCGAGAAGGTGCATATGGTGGAGAAGACATCACTACTTGAGAAGCTGCTTCAGGAGTCGTGATCATTGTATTCATTGTTAAAATCTTGAAATGCATAATAACTAGAAGCCAAGAGGCTTGAATAATTTTCGGATCCGAAATTTCTCCATTGGCACCCATATTTGTAACTCATAACAAGTACGAACAGGAGGGATTAACGAGCACTCTTAATCGAAACACTTTCCCCATAGCCAACCGAAAGTTTTATTTTTTAACTTTTCATTGTTTTATCAATTCTCGATAGTTTTAAATCAAACAGGTGTTCTTTTTCTGTGTCGCCCTCTTTGTCCAAATTATGTCTCTGTCGTATAGCCAATGTTTGCACAGTAAAACTTGTTTTGATTTAAGAAATCAATTATAACAATAAAAGTAATAAACGGAGGCTCCAAATAACATTAGGGGAGCAATAATAAGAATGCGTCAAAAAATAATAACAAACCAATCAAAAAAATCAAAACAGAAGAAATCTCCACAACTTTGTGTTTTTGTTCAACTTAGACATAACCATATGCTCTTTTTATTATAAAACGCCAAAACGTTAAAAAACATAGCAACAGAATGAATTCATGTTACATTATACTAAAAAAAAAACAAATAATCAAAGTTATCAGCTAATCTTCGAAAATGTTCAAAACTTTTTGTCAATGAGATCTTGAATATCGGCAACACTAAGTAAATGAGTCGTTATGCGGCTTTCATCAATTTCGAACACGTGCTGTTCATCTCGTTTCATTTCTGGCCAAACCAATAACAAATCATCATACGAAACTTCATACGCTCCTGGTAAGTTGTCAGCCTGAAATTCAATTTGTGCACATCGTGGCAAGTCTTTAACTCGTTTGGTGAAATTACAAGATGGGCATTTTATTATAACTAGGATTGGACCAATGCTTGGAATTAAATGCCCACACGAACATTCAAAGCTGTAGATGAATTTACCAACTCCTGTGAAGCTTCGAATCACGTGAACCTCCTCCACGGTCTTACTATGTGGAATCGTAACAGCGATACCGTCATCTGCTTCGGAAATTTCTGCAAAGCTTTCACTGCACGTTGCCAGGTACTTTCCTTCTGGCTCGTAATACTTTAAAACGAGGTTGTAAATCTTGAAAAAATTATGTCCTTCCAGTTGTTTTTTCGCAAAATAATTCATCCACTCATTCCACACTGTCAAGACACTGTTCCAGTTTTGTCCGAGATGTAGTTTTTTTCGGTCAACTGCGCTGTGTTTCCAAAAACATCGACTTTGCGTCGGACACAATGATCTGTTGTTAACTTTCCCGCAACAGACACAAGTTGGTGCTTCGCTATGTCCAGGTCGCAGATGTTCATTGTTGAAAGCTTTAATTCAGTTTTAGAAAAAACATTGTCAGATGGTTGCGGCTTGGACAGCGTGGTGGTGGAATTAAGGACGATTTCAGAAAACTTTTTGCTGTTTTGCTTCTCTATCATTGCGTTATTCAACTTAATGGGCTCACCAGTGACCTCTTTTTCTTTGAATTCTTGGTATTTTGCAGGATCAAAACAAATAGCTTTCTTTACAGATTCTGGACCTGTTTGAATCCTCATATGGAAAAACTTGGCCTTCGTCTTAGGAGACACTTGACTAACATATCCTAAAAGATCAGTTTTCGAGCGTTTGGTTGCCATTGAAAAAAATTCTAGGAAAAAATTAATGTTTTTAGCGTCATTTTTATATGAACGTGTTTGTAAATGAATTGAAACGTTAGTATGGTCGTTCTATATTTTATTTCGAAATATTACTTGAAGAAGAATAAAATATAGAACGACCATACTCACGTTTCAATTCATTTATAAACACGTTCATATAAAAATGACGCTAAAAACATTAATAATCAACAGTTATGGAGCTGAAATATACCAAGATAGCACCAAATTGAAAGCAGAAAAGAAGAAAAAAGCGAAAACGAAGAACCAGCTCATCTTTCTTACAAGATGCATCGCACAAAAAATCATACCAAAATCAATGCAAGTTCCCTCTCCAATCAAATCAAGAAGAGGAAAAAATGTTACAGCTAAGTACCGATTTGATCTGCGAAAAATGATGCGAAATCTCGACTCTTCCAAACGATAAAGCGAATAAATCAACTTCAACGAACCATGAGCACACTGGTATCGTCAAAGCAAATGACATTGATAAAAAAAGTTACATCAAAATCCGAATCTTTTCACCGCTGGAAAAACCATCTCCGCGCAAAATTTGAAAAACTCTGTGACGTTAAACAACAAAAAGCCACCAACGAAAACCCAAAAACACTTAAACCAACAACATTAAATCTTTGTGACGATGAAATACCAGAGCACCACAAAGAATTGCTAGACCTCGGACCAAAATTCGTACCCGTTAAAAGCTGTATACCATATATGGACATTATATCAAAAACTGAATCGACAGCTCTCAAGATGAAGTACGACACAAAAGACGATACAGCGTCAATGAAACTTCGACAAGAGGTACTCAGAGACTTAAAAATGGCGAAAACTCCAAAAGCAACCTATCAAAAAACCAACAAAAAGCCTTGAAAGAACTGAAAAATGATGAAAACATCAAAATTTACCCTTGTGACAAAGGCGCTGGACTCGTCCGAATATAGAAAACCGATGCAGTGGAAAAGATCGAAGAACAAATCGGTATCACAGAAATAATTGAAAAGGATCCAACACCTTGCTTAGCACGAAAATTCCAATCGACATTGAGAGAGTTAAAGAAACAAGGCAAATTCACTAAAACTGAATACAAACAACTGTACCCAAGTGATCCTATACCACCAAGAATGTACGGTACAATAAAAGCTCATAAACCGGAAAAAGACTATCCAATGAGAATAGTGGTATCAACTATCGGCACACCAAGTTACAAAACATCCGAATACCTCATCAAAATAATCCAACCAACACTCAATAAAAACAAAACTCGATTGAAGAACTCGCAAACATTTGTAAAAACCTCCAAAACATGGTTGATCGACAAATATGAAATTCAAGTTTCGTATGATGTGTTCAACCTTTATCCATCAGTTCCAGTGAAAGAAGCTACCGACGTTATTATCCAGATCCTCTCAACCGATCCTACGTTGCAGCAGAGAACTAAACTCGATCTCAATGACATACGAACACTAATTAATCTGTGCCTGTCAAAATGCTATTTTCTGTGGGAAAATCAAATTTATCTCCTGAAAAATTCCGCACCTATCGGGCTTGCATTAATGGTTGTGATAGCAGAAGCCTACCTACAATTTCACGAAAAGAATGCCATCGTTGCCGCACTGAACCGTAATCCACCGGTAGCACCAAAATCATTTTTAAGATATGTTGATGACAGCCATGCACGTTTCCATGATCTTTAATCCGCCACAGACTTTCAGAACATTCTTAACCAACAAGATCCAGAGCATATCAAATACACAATGGACGTTGAAGATCACCAGAAATCCTTACAATTCCTCGATCTTGACATCACAAACAACAATGGTACCTATGCATACAAGATCCACAGCAAGAATGCTATAACAAACGTTCAAATCAAACCACACTCCGGACATGACCCAAAAACATTAAAAGGAATCTTCACAGGTTTCTTACACCGTGCATTCACCATCTGTAAAGATCAACACAAAAAAGACGAAGTCGAATTCCTGATCACCTGTTTTGTCGAAAACGGATATGACGAACAACAACTCAGAGCCATCACAAAAACATTTGCAGAAAAACAACAAGCAACCACACAGCCACCTGTAGAACCAGTAGAACCAGACGAAAATGAACAAAATGAACAACCCAACAAGATTATCACGCTACCTTGGATTCCTGGTTTAAGTCCGAAATTGAGAAAAACTTTTAAAAAGCATGGTTATAAAACGGTGTTCAAAAGTCCAGCTAACCTTAAAACACTTCTCACTTCAAGTAATAAAAGTAAACTACCAAAAAATAGTCAACCCGGAGACTACATGGTGAAATGCAATTGCCAAAAACAATACGTCGGTGAAACCATGCTCAAAGTTTCCACTCGAATTGAACAACACAAGAAATCAATCAGAGACGAAAAATGGGACTCTTCAGGGGTGTCCTTACATGCAAAAACATGTAAGCGAGGATTCGACTGGGAAAGCACCTCCACCATCAAAATGGAAGAAAGAAAATTCAACCGTAAGGTAAGAGAAGCATTGGAAATTCAGTTCCGGGAAATGTCGCCACGTAGTGAACATGGCCTGAACCAGGACGATGGTCAGTATGTGACGACGACATTCTGGAAACCAATGTTCTCTTACCTTCGGAATAATTCTTTATACTAATTGCTGCATTGTATTAATTCTGACGTCAAATGTGAGACATTAATTAGCTTTGTAATGGTTTCAATTATATTAGTCTGATGATGACCTTGTCAAAAGAGGTCGAAATATTACTTGAAAAAGAATAAAATATAGAACGACCATACTAACATTTCAATTCATCTAGGAAAAAATTGTATTCAAACTTGTTATGTTATGATTAATATAAATAAAGTTTCATAAAATCATTTTCTATACCTACCTTCTTTTTTTATAAAAATTGTCTTTACTTGCTTCAACAGCCTCTATGTTTATTTATCTCTTAAGGCGAATTCAGGCTGCAAATATAGCAAAACCTGACATTCTTCAAGTCGGAAAGTCATGTGACTTGTGTTTTAGCCAATGAGATTGGATTATTTCTGGGGGACAATAACAGCATGATCAAACGTTCCAATATACTAATTCGCGTTGTGCATCCCACTTTTATTTTAGAGAGTGACATATTTGGGTTTTTTTCACGGTCAAATCCTTCTTATTTTTTCCCTTTTTATCGTAAAACCACGTAGAGGCAAGAACACTTTTTTAATGTTACGTAATCTAAGTGTGACGTTTCTTTCGGGAGACCAACACAATGCGCATAAAACTGCGTAGAGGCCGAGATACACTTTTTTAAAGTTACGTAATCAGTATACACGTACACAAGTATACGTAATCGAAGTGTGACGTTTCTTTCGGGAAACCTATACAATGCGCATTTATTTTGATTTATTTTGATTGTTTTGATTGACGTGATGCTTTTGAACCAATCAAAATTGTTTTCCAGAATCGGGCAAACTATAGCAACCAATTCGTTTAGAAAGTAAACATATTTGATAATTTGTTTTGAGTGCAGCAGCTACGCGAGTGAAACAAAAACGAAAGAACAATAGATATTGTTTATATTTAATTGAAAAATACGTCAACGAGGTGAGATCTGTTTATTTGTTTTCATTACGACTGTTTTTCCAGTCTTTTTAATGGAACATTCATCCAGTTTCATCTGTCTGTTCATAGTTCCCCTATATTGTTTGGGAACGAACTATTAGCTTAGCCACTGTCAGCATCTTCTATCTGCATTCATTTTATTTGTTCATTTTATTTGTTGTTGTTAGGGTTGTCGTCGTACGTTAGTTTTGCTGCGCACAGACTACGCCAACGAAGTGAGATCTGTTTATTTATTTTCAGTTTAATTTAAAAATGGTAAACTTTACGACGGATGGTTTTTCCAAACTTTTAAGTTTAATGAACTTTTCTGTTATGTTCATTTTTCCTCTACAGTGTTTGGGAAAGAACTATTTGTCAGTTTGGCCATGGGTAGGACCCTTTGTTTATGTTTTTAACCTATTATTTTTCTAACACGTTTTCTTTCTGCATTTTAGGTTTGTCTTTTGTACGTTATAATTTTTTCCAGTTTATTTTCAAAAGACTTAAGTTCTTAGACAGAAAGGTTTGTTGAAGAATATTTATCACAGTTTCGACTATTTCTTTATATTTCGTATTAGTCAGTTTGTTTCTGCTTCTGCCTAGAGATTTGTGCTGTTTATTCACAGTGGGTAGCTATCTCTTTCTTTTTGTTGTTTTAGTGTTTCTGAACTGTGATGTTTAATGTAAGAGGCACTAATATTATTCCTGGCTTCCAAGCAGTTTTTAGGAATGGCCAGTTTGTGCTCCAGCCACCTGATCAGCAGCAAATACGCTGTTATTCAGCGTCGGCATGCACACAAGGATGTGGCTGAGGCAAGGCTCCAACAGCTTCAGCAAAACGTTAATATCCAGCCACCAGATATTCAGGCAGATAATAAACGTCTTAGAATCAATGATACCGAAAGACGTGTTCACTATCGTCAGGTGGAAGATGAGGGTCAAAGATTAGCCCGGCGAAATGCAAATGTTCGTTGTACGAGGGCTAGACGGGCTAATTTACCCTTGCATCATGCTGCTCGGCAAGACCAACTGCCTGAGCTACATAATCTTGGTGCCATGGACAAGGTCTATCAGTTTTGTGGTGCCAAGATGTTTGCAGACGAAACTAATTTTAAGTGTTGTCACAATGGTAAAGTTCATTTAGATAACATTTATTATCCTAATGACCTTAAAGATCTTTTAGTAGGTCCACCAGTTTTTTGTATCAATGGCCAGGTATGTCACCGAACAGGTAATTTACACCCACCGCCAGGTGTTCCTCCATCATATGGTCAACTATATATTTATGATGATATGGATGCATTCAACGAGCGAATGGCAAGATGTTGAACTTTCGAATATTTTCTTGAAAGTTCTTTGCTTGATTGTTATCACCAGAAAATCAAGGTTGCTCCCCTGAAGTCATGCAAACTTTGCAAGATATCATTTTACGGGAGAGTCCTTATGCAGCTGCTTATAAACACATGAATGAGGTAGAAGCAGAGGAACTGCATCGCGCAAATGAACAGAATCGCCACCCATCTGAGGTAAGTGGAAATAGATATTTACTGATAGATATTTACTAAGTACTGATCTTTCAAATTCTTTTTGATAATTTGCTTTTGATTTTCAGGTCAGAATGCCTTGAGAAGTGGTGGTGACAGGCGTCGATACAATCTACCTCATCATGATGAAGTAGCTGCTGTTTTTGTTGGTGAAGATGGTGCACCACCATTGGCTCGAGACATTGTTGTTTACCCTCGAGATAGACCATTGCAGGATTTGCCTGTTCATTCACCTAATCTTGATCCAATGGTGTATCCTGTATTTTTTCCAAGAGGAGAGTTGGGTTGGAGCTCTGACATTCCTCACGTAGCAGAATATGCAACAGGCCAGCATTGTCGTACTACCATGTTGCAATATTATACTTATAGGTTTGCATTTAGAGATGCTTTTAGCCCCATCTTAAAAGGTAAAAGGTTACTTCAGCAATTTGCTGTAGATTGTTACTGCAAAGTTGAATCCGACCGTCTTAATTACATTCGGCGAAATCAGGGTAATTTCCGGGTTGAGCAATATCAAGGGCCCATTGATTATCTTGAAAATGTTGCAGAAAACCGTGGCCTTCAAGCAGGCAGACCGGTGATTCTTCCTTCTTCTTTTCAGGGTGGTCCAAGGGCCATGCAACAGAAGTATCAAGATGCTATGGCCATGGTAACTAAAAAGGCAAACAGGATTTGTTTTGCACATTTACCTGTAATCCAAAATGGAAGGAAATCACAGAAAACTTAGATAATGAGCCTGCACATTATCGTCCTGATTTGATTACACGTGTTTTCAATTTGAAATTAAAAGCACTTTTGGAAGACATAAATAAAAATGGTGTTTTGGGGAAAGCCATTTCCCATTTGTATGTTATTGAATTTCAGAAACGTTCTTTACCTCATGCTCATATTCTTATCCATTTAGCACAAGAGGATAAACTGCGTAATGCTGATGACATCGACAGCTTAATTTCTGCTGAAATACCAGATCCTGAACAGGAACCTGAACTTCATAATATCATCAAAATATGTATGATTCATGGTCCCTGTGGGAATGCTAACCCTAATGCAGTTTGTATGGGAGATGATGGCAACTGCACCAAGGATTTCCCAAAACGATTTTGTGTAGCAACCCAAATGAATGCAAATGGGTATCCACTGTATCGCAGACATAACAATGGCCGTACAGTGAGGGTTAGAAATGTGGACTTAAATAATCAATGGGTAGTTCCATACTGTCCGTGGTTGTCCAAGAAGTATAATGCTCACATCAATTTGGAAGCATGTACCACAATCAAAAGTGTAAAGTATCTCTTTAAATACATTTACAAAGGACATGATCCTGCTAATATCGAGATTAATGAACGTTTGGAACATGACGAAATAAAAACGTTTCTCGATGCTCGTTATGTTAGTGCGCCCGAAGCATTATGGAGAATATTTGAGTTCTCTATGCATGAAAAATCGCATACTATTAAGCGATTAGCTGTTCATTTACCTGATCGTCATCAAGTTTATTTTAGAGCTGGCGAAGAAGAGGAAGCTGCTGAAGGGGCATTGAATGATAGTCGCCTTACAGCATGGTTTAATCTGAATGTAGATCCTGATGCTCGACAGTATCTTTACTCAGATATTCCGTACCATTATGTCTTCCATGGCAAAGAGAAAAAATGGCAAAAACGAAAAAGAACATTAAAGCCTATAGTCGCTCGGTAATATAATGCACCACCGTCAGAAGGAGAACGATTTTTCCTTGAGTTTTGTTGCTGCATGTTCCAGGCGCTACATCATTCGAATATCTACGTACTTTTGATGGAGTGGTTTACGACACGTTCCGAGAGGCGTGTACTGCCAGACGTCTTCTTCAAGATGACGAAGAGTGGCATAATACGTTGGAAGAAGCATCAACCTTCCAGATGCCTCAACAGCTTAGACAACTGTTTGTCACGATTTTGACACATTGCGAACCCTCCAATCCTCTCGAGTTGTGGAATACATTCTAGGGGCATCTGTGCGAGGACTACGCTCGAACATTGGCGGCTCCTCAAGCAGAGCAAAGGGTTTTGGGTTACATTGATAATGTCCTAAAACAATTTGGTATGTTCTTAACACAATTTAACCTTCCAGAGTTGGTTCAGCAGATCCCTGAGGAAGAAGTCGATGTGAATGTTTACATTGACAGGGCCCAGCAGGTAAGGCCTCAGCTTAACGAACAGCAGTTAGTTGTTGCAGATGCGATTTTGTCTGCTGTTTGAAATGTGCGCAATGGATAAGCACAACTTGAAACATTGTTTTATCTGGATGGACCAGCTGGCACAGGTAAAACATTTACATATAACTATGTTATTACAGCATGTAGAGCCAGAGGTTGGAAAGTTGCTACTGCTGCATTCACAGGTATTGCAACCACTTTATTATCTGGTGGTTGTACATTCCATTCCTTATTTCGTTTGCCTGCTTCTGTTTTAGAAAACAGTGTATGTAACACAACACCAACATCTAAACATGCAGAATACCTTTGAAGTATTGACCTGTTTCTGATCGATGAAGCCACAATGGTTTCTACGCACATTTTCCATGCTATCGACAGGCTGCTTCGTGACATTTGCGGCAGTGACGCACTTTTCGGTGGAAAGGTACTTTAGTGGGGTGGAGATTTTCGTCAGTGTTTGCCAGTTGTGAAGAAAGCAAAACCAACTGATGTAATAGAAGTTTGCTTGACAAGTTCTGTTATGTGGGCATCAGTGGTAAAGTACTCACTTACCGAGAACATGAGAGCCAGGCCGGAAGAACAAGAATTCTGTGCTTGGTTATTACAACTTGGTTATGGTGAACTGCCAACAAAACAAAATGAACCGGCTAAGGGTTCTATTGAAATCCTCGATTGTTGTGTTGTTCCCCACAACACTTCAATTATATCGGTGATGTATGACGGATTGGAACCTCACGAATACGCCTCAACAGCCATTCTGAAACCAACAAACGAGCAATCATTGATCATTAACAATGAGGTGTTGGAAAGATTATAAGGAGATGCAATTTGTTATTACAGTGCTGATGAAGTGGTATGTGATGATGAAAACGTATGTGATGATGAAGACGAGCGGCAAAATTATCCGCTTGATTTTCTGAACAGCATAACACCTTCCGGTATGCCTCCACATTGTTTGAAACTTAAAGTTGGGGCTATCATAATGCTTTTGAGGAATCTGAACATCAGGAAAGGTCTCTGTAATGGCACTCGCTTGATTGTTCGCGAACTGTCTCATAATTTTATTCAAGCTGAAGTTTTGACAGGGTCAGCAGTTGGAGAAATCATTTTCATACCTAGGGTTGAACTGTCACCTTCAGATACAGGTATGCCTTTTATATTAAAACGCAGGCAATTGCCTATCCGTTTGGCCTACTCTTTCACTATTAACAAGAGTCAAGGCCAAACATTTGATAAAATTGGTTTGTTTTTGCAGAGGCCGTGCTTTTCTCATGGTCAGTTATATGTGGCATGTTCCAGGGCAAAGGCATTTGATAATGTGAAAATCAAAGTTGCTGCTACTGGGAAACAAGGTTATATCAATGGAAAGATGCATACTCAAAATGTTGTCTTTCCACAAGTATTACACTAACTTAATTCTGCATATCTTTTGTTTTCATCTATATACTTGGTATGTGCAAAGGATTTGGATTATGAGTTTCAAAGATACCGGAAAAGTAAAGATATCAGTTTCCGGTGGTACATTGATCGTATCGTCACTCATTTGGGAGTGATTTGCATTGCAGTTGTTTAAAAGCAGCTTTTCCTCTATAGCGTCATGACTTTTATATCGTAGTATATACTGTCATGAGTTTTCCTATAGTGTCTGTTGCTCAACTGTTAATGATTGATATTATAGTGTTAATTTGTTAATTCAATGACATCTTCTTTGTTGCAATGCTAAATATGGATGTAAAGATATGCTTTTATAGTTAAACAAACGAAGTCTGCGTTCCAATGCAAATAATACGTTTAAATTGAAGGATGATGTGTACCAAAACACCTTTAAGAACAAATCTGCCTTAGTGTTTAATAGCCTTCCTGAAAATGTGAGATCGGAGGTTGATTATAAGCACTTCGCTAAAAAGGCAAAGCAATATATCTTTGATATGGCCTTTATTGAAATCTTATCCAAAGAATAGCTTATTAGCTTCTTTATTTATTTATATATTTATTTATATTTTTTATTTTTCTTTCTTTTACCATACTTACCATACATATTTTTATGTCCTCTAGCATAACTTTTCTTTGTTTTACGCTGGTTCTTGTTTGTTTTTGTTTGCTTTGCCTTAGCGGTGTCGCACCCAATTATCTCTTATAGCGGTTTTAAAGTTTTTATATACTATAAATATTTTATATCTATATATAATTGTATTTTTATCTTAGGCAGAATAACCATATTGTACTTTATGGAAGCCATATATATGTTAAATAATAATAATAATAATACTTAATTATTTTGCCTAAAAAACAGTTTATTTCTGTATGTTCGTTTTTTAGGCGGAGTACAAGTCCCATTGACTTACGTTCACGTCATGTACTCTGTTTCCATGGGTTATGCATGCATTCGTCTCTTGCATCTTAATTTTGTTTATCATGAAAAGTTCTTGCATGCACCATCCATGAACCAAAAGTCAGGGCATTCATCCATTTACTTTTGTGAAAATTAATTCTAAGTTGTTTCTTTTTTTAGCGAACTAAATAAATATAATAAAATAACAAAATCGCAGTAGCACGTGACGGTAAATATTTCTATGCTTTTTATACTGTTGTTTTTGAATACAAAATTAATTTTTCACTGTTTTATTTCAGGTCATAACGTAACTGATGAAGCGAGTAAGTATATAGAGCTTTCCAATATATTAGAAATTATTAAATGCAGTTTAAATCTATTGAGTATGTATTATATTTTAGTGCTTCATGATGGGGTGCAAGAGACTGGTAAGTTTTCAAAATAAAACTGTAAATATATCAAAGAAAATGAAGACGATCTATTAAGAACTACTGCGTTTTATATTTTAGTGTCAGATGAAATATCCGAAGAAGGTAAAAGGAATTATTGCTTTAATAGAATACCATTAGTGTCATTTAGAATTACTATTGGTGATTATTAAATTGCTCCTTTCATTTCAGAAGAGAAGGGTCTACTGGGGGAAGGTAACCTCTTATTTTCATTTAGCAAATTTTTGCTTATCAGTCTTTTTATTGTAATTTCGTTATGTTTTATTCATAGGGAATGCTGCAGAAAATGGTTTGATATTTTCCTTTTTAACATTTTACTTAAACACATGTGACAGATGAAGTTATTTATACTGTTTCTCTTATTATCATTATAGTAACAACTTCTGTTCAAAATATGAAGAGTAAGGATTCTTTCCCTAACACATGTTGCCTCTTATCATGTTCACTTTTGAAATCTTCTTTCCAATATTCTTTCTGTTTAGATGCAAAGATCCCAGCAGTTGTGAGTTATGAATTGCTTTACATAAAACATCAGTATTAATCTGTAGATCTGTGTTGAATCTGTGTAGAATGCACTATGTCAGACTTAGTGTTTATACTGTTTCTCTTTTATATTATAGTGAGAGCATCTACCCAAAATTTGGAGAGTAAGGATTTTTTCCCTTATACAAAAATTTCTGAGAAATATCAATTGAATTTACTCTTGGTTATAATAATTCTCTGCCTCAAAAGCACCTTTTTAATCTGTGTATGTGGTAATTACTTTAATAAATGCTTCACTGTCTTTTTTAGAACAAAAGGAGGCTAAAGAAGCTACTTGCCGTAAGTTGCACAAATATTTCTCATAAAACTCATAATTGAATTTATTCTTGGAGATATTAATTCTCAGCGCCAATAGTATAATCTGTCTATGTGCTTATTCCTTTATTTGTTAACTATTAATTATCTTAGTTAATTATCATAATTCATTACTAATCATTTTTTGTTCTTATATTATAGTGACACGAAAGGATTTCCTACTTTATAGAAAAACCCACCCAGGACCGCGGTCTAACCGCGCGTTCTGGGTGTTGAAAAAAAATGGGGGCGAGACCACGAAGGGTTCGTCCCCCCTCAAAAAAAAAATATAAAAAATATAAAAAAAACGTTCATCCCCAAATATTCGGGGTTGAACACAAATTTTATTGTTGAAAATGTTTATTTTAGATAGTTGAGTTTTTATATGGTATGGAACTACCATACATAGAGCTCAAGCTTTTTCATAAAAGTTAGTTTTCTGCGTTTTGGAAAACATCTTTGGCTGGTAGGAGTTTTAAGAATTTTATTTTTGCTTAGATCGATTCTGTTACACAAGGTGTAGAAATTCCTTTTTCTAATAAACTATAGAGCTACTATCAAATTATCATAGTATATTAATTATCATGTTACTAAAGAAATGCATAGGGTATTTAATCAGTTATTCACGGTCAGTGTATGGTAGTTCCATACCATCGTTGTATATGTTAATATTTGTTGTTTTTAGTTAGAATAAAAGTTGTTACATACTTCCTTTGATCTTTATTTCACTATCCTGTAGCCTGTTTTGTGAAATGACATTACAGGCTATGGTTTAAGAGAAAACTTCTTTGTCAGTTTGAGAGATTGCTATTCCTAAAAGTAAGTTCATTTAGTTTATTGAGGATAAAGAGCTTATTGTCTGTGTGTCAAAGATAATGAATGGAATATGCTGATGTCAGCAGAAATAGAACAATTCAGAAATTGGCTGGGAACGAGCAGCTGTTTATTAATAACAAAGCGAACTGTAAATAAATAAATCACATCTTCTTTCCTGACTTACAAAATTGATTAACTGCTGACACAAACAATCGATGATAATTCATTATTTTTAACTTATATTTATTCAGATTCTTTAGATTTATAGTAATGAGGTCAACTTGGTGTTGGGAAAAACCTTTTTTGATAGTATCCTATCAATAACCGTATCTGCTGTAGTCTAGATAGCGTTGTCAGGTAATTGTAAATGAAAGTTTAGTTCGAAGATATATTGTTGGCTGCACATTTCGGATTTTTTAAATTCAACCTTAACTTTATTTGTTTTTTTAGATTCTTTGGTTTCTCTTACGAATAATATGTCATCAATTTTTAAAAATTCACTTTTCGGAAGATCCGATAATTCCAACTGCATGCGTACGTAGATGCAATGTACTCGCTACCGAGAATTATTAGTTCCAAGAATAATGGAGTAAACCATAGAAACGCATTGCAGGACTGTTAACGAAGTCATATCACTGTTATCATTGCACAACTACGTTCAAAGATGCAATGTACTCGCTATTCACCGAGAATTATTATTTCCAAGAATAAATGAAATAAGCCATCGAAACGCATTCGAGGACTGTTAACGAAGTTGATATACACTTTTGCAAAAGTGATTAAAAGATAACCTTTATTTGGTTTATTTATTTGTTTGTTTATGCTATCTTAGGATACTTTTTTGGTGTAGTATTGTCAACAGTTTTTCATGAGAATTTATGTTCCTGCTGATCATTCTATGACATTTTTTGCTTATCCTTATAGTCAGCATTTTCGAAAACATTTTACCCGGGTTAAAACCATCCCATACATTTTTGATGAATTTTTGGACCCAATTCCTTAATTTAATTTTTCGTAAACCGGACGCATGCTGAACATGGGTGGCGATCAATTATTGTTATTGATCAATTATTATCAATTATTGTTGAATTAGTGTCGAACAGAAATTTTACAATTTTGATAATATTTATAGTACGTTTATTAAAAAATATTTGCGAAAGAGTGCATTTCTATAGAAATCTACACACAATTTCACTAAGAATGCTCTCCGTCACAGTGATTTTTTGACGATTTTGCACACTGGGTTACTGATCTGATTAATGGAGTGCCATCTCATTGCTTGGTTTTGTGAGCTTAGTTTCCAATTTTCCAATTTTGAAAATACATATTTTTAGTTCTTTCCCAGTCAACACATTTATTAAAAAATATCTGCGAAGGAGTGCATTTCTATAGAAATCTACACACAATTTCACTAAGAATGCTCTCCGTCACAGTGATTTTTTGACGATTTTGCACACTGGGTTATTATTTCAAATATTTATACAGGATAAATCGTCAGTTGTAATATACATATATAATATATATAAAATATATACAATATTTACACTGTTATCTACGATGTCCTGTGCATGAAATGAAAAATAATACTTAAAATACTAAAAATACTAAAAACCACGTAAAAAGAATAAAAGTGTAACAGGCCTTCAAAATTAGAGTGCGCGATATTAAACGATTGAGAGACACAGAAATTAAACGAACCCGAAGTGCACAATTTGACTCACAGGTAAAAGGATTAAAGGCTCGTGTATCATACCAAAAGAGACAAGATATATGACCCAGGATATCAAGCACTCAGATACGAATAAGCGATAAAAACTCTCGGTTTGAGGCGAATAACGGAAACTGTAAATGATAAAATCAAGTGACTTTCAAAGCGTTTTTAAATCTACGAAAATCTTTTAAAATTCTAATACTTCTAGGAAGCTGATTATACATTTTTGCTCCCTGAAAATAAAAACTTTTTCTTGCAACTTCCAACTTTACACGTGGCAAACGTACCATAACTTCATTGTTTCTAGTACCAACTCTTGTTTTCTGTACTTCAAAATAACTTTCAAAGTTTTCGCATACGTTTTCGTTTATCAAGCATTGGTGGACGAAGGATGCAACCCGTTTTTCTTTAATACGTGAGGATGATGGAACAACATAGGAACTTCCGATGATCTTCTGAGCACGTTTCTCTGTAGATTCTGTCTTACTTTCCATTGACGTTGAAAGTGTTCCACAGGTGACAAAGGGACAGTTTGTTAAGATCGGCAAAATCATGCTATTGTAGATTTTTCCAGCGCTTTTCGAGTCAAGTATTGGTCTCTTACAGATCTGATTAACTGAGTGCCATCTCATTGCTTGGTTTTGTCAGCTTAGTTTACAATTCCAAACTTAGTTTGAAGTTCGATGATGTATGAAATGGCTGTTTAAATGTCGTAGCAAATATTTAATACACTTTTCTGATGAACATATTTTATTATACTTTTGTATTACACAATAAGTAATATAAGATAAATGCTCACAAATGTTTTACCAATGACACAACGCAGGCTGAACATGAGTGCCGAGTGTCATTTTTCAACACCATTTTTGAGACGTCACTTTCAGAATTAAAGCCCGTAAAAAATCTTTACACGGGATACTAGTTTGATATAAAAGTCATTGAAAGTAAATCTAGGTGACTGTTCTGTTTTGCTTCAAGTCTGGCGTCAGGCCAACTTGAAGAATCGTGATGATTTGAGCACATGGTGTCGCATTGTTATTGCCCTTCTCAACAAAAACAACAGGTGAAAGGCAAGAAAAGAAATTGTTGCATCATTCTTATGAGGCACCACAGGGAACAAAAGTGTTGACGAAACTGATTTTTAATGTATGGTTACAATAATCTTGAATTATAATATCAAAAAATTGCATAAAATGTGCACGTATTAAAAACTTAATTGTAAAGGCATACAAAAAAGTGTTTACATTTATAAAACGTAAAAAAGTATATTGTATTTTTTATAAGATGTGATCTGATAAATTATAAAGTTTAATTTGAATGATTGAGGCTATTAGCAGAAAAAAGAATGCGAACCGATCCACGCCGCTTGATGAAAATTCGTTGCAAGAAATTGCATCCTACCATCGTCCGTTCACTAGAACGATTATCATCACCACAAAATACACTTACTCCTCAGTTTTCTACAGCACAGGAGGAACTAAGCTCTCTTTTTCGTTGGGAAAATAGAAGAAATTCCAACAACAGTGCTGCCACCACATCTACTACAGCTGCTGAGGTTAAGAGAAAATAGTGGCTTTGTTAGACGGTGAAGCAGGTATAACTCTGCCACCAAGAGCAATGTGAGAAGTAGTGGAAGTGGTGTTGGTAGCAGTGGACAGTGGACACAGGTGGTTCTCTACCATTTTAAAATTAATGCGCATGAGTTATTGGTGCCCAAGAAATAATTTCACGTTTCCCAACGTCTTAATGTAGCTATAACATATTATAGAAATATATAATATACCATAAAAATGTGTCCATGTCATACTTTATAGAATTGATGTTATATAAATATACCACTTTATAAAAAATCTTATTATACTAATTCGCGATTGTGCATCCGGTTTTTATTTTAGAGAGTGACATATTTGTTTTTTTTTCACGGTCAAATCCTTCTTATTTTTTCCCTTTTTGTCGTAAAACCACGCAGAGACGAGAGACACTTTTTTTAATGTTACGTAATTTAAGTGTGACGTTTCTTTCGGGAGACCAACACAATGGGCATAATACCTGGTAGAGGCCGAGAGACACAAAGTTACGTAATCATACATTATACGTAATCGAAGTGTGACGTTTCTTTCGGGAAACCTATACAATGCGCATTTATTTTGATTTATTTTGATTGTTTTGATTGACGTGATGCTTTTGAACCAATCAAAATTGTTTTCCACAATCGGGCAAACTATAGCAACCAATTCGTTCAGAACGTAAACAAATTAATTTGTTATTGAGTGAGGCTACGTGAGCGTAACAAAATACAAAAGAATTAGACAATAGACAATAGAGATTGTTTATATTTAATCAAAAACGCCAAAAAATACGTCAACGAGGTGAGATCTGTTTATTTGTTTTCATTATAGCTAGAAAAATGGTAAACTTTACGACTGTTGAACATCCACACTCATCATCTGTTTGAATGAAAGTTTATCTGCATTTTTTCTGTCTGTATTACAGGTTCATTGTCGTCGTCGTACGTTAGTTTTGCTGCGCACAAAATACGTCAACGAAAGTGAGATCTGTTTATTTCTGTTTAATTTTAAAATGGTACACTTTACGACGGTTTTTCCGAACTTTATGTTCTTTTTCCTCTACAATGTTTTGGGAAAGAACTATTTGTCAGTTTGGCCGTGTGCAGAACCCTTAAACCCTTTGTTTATGTTTACAACCTGTCCTCTAACACGTTTTCTATGTGCATTTCAGGTTCGTTTTTTGTACGTTTATCTTTTATCTTCAAAAGACGTCAGTTTTTAGATAGAAAGGTTTGTTGAAGATTATTTATCACAGTTTCGACTATTTCTCTGTTTTTAATTTGTATTGATCAGTATGCTTCTGCTTCTGCCTAGATTTGTGCTGTTTATTCACAGTTGGTAGCTATCTCTTTCTTATTTGTTTTTAGTGTTTCTGAACTGTGATGTTTAATATAAGAGGCACTAATATTATTCCTGGCTTCCAAGCAGTTTTTAGGAATGGCCAGTTTGTGCTCCAGCCACCTGATCAGCAGCAAATACGCTCTGTTATTCAGCGTCGGCATGCACACGAGGATGTGGCTGAGGCAAGACGCCAACAGCTTCAGCAAAACATTACTATCCAGCCACCAGATATTGAAAATGTCGGATCAGAAAATGAAGGACTTCGTATCAATGATGCTGAAAGGCACGTTCAGAATCGTCAAATGGAAGGTGACGATCAAAGGTTAGCCCGGAGAAATGCTAATGTTCTTCGCATGAGGGCAAGACGGGCTGTTTGACGAAATGCAAATCCCCAATTGCATCGTTCTGCTCGGCAAGGTCTGTCAGTTTTGTGGTGCCAGGATGTTTGCTGAGGAAACAAATTTTAAGTGTTGTCACAATGGTAAAGTTCATTTAGATAACATTTTTTATCCTAATGACCTTAAAGATCTTTTAGTAGGTGATAACAATCAAGCAAAGAACTTTCAAGAAAATATTCGAAAGTTCAACAGTTCGGTTGCTTTTGCTTCTATGGCTGTGAAACTGGCTGTACCGCCAGGTCGTTGTCCACCAGTTTTTCGTATAAATGGCCAGGTATGTCACCGAACAGGTAATTTACACCCACCGCCAGGTGTTCCTCCATCATATGGTCAACTGTATATTTATGATGGTATGGATGCATTCAACGAGCGAATGGCAAGACCAGAAAATCAAGTTTGCTCCCCTGAAGTCATGCAAACTTTGTAAGATATCATTTTACGGGAGAGTCCTCATGCAGCTGCTTATAAACACATGAGTGAGGTAGAAGCAGAGGAACTGCGTCGCGCAAATGAACAGAATCGCCAACCATCTGAGGTTAGTGGAAATAGATATTTACTAAATACTGATCTTTCAACTGCTTTTGATAATTTGCTTTTGATTTTCAGTTTAGAATGCACTTGAGAAGTGGTGGTGACAGGCGTCGATACAATCTACCTCATCATGATGAAGTAGCTGCTGTTTTTGTTGGTGAAGATGGTGCACCACCATTGGCTCGAGACATTGTTGTTTACCCTCCAGATAGACCTTTGCAGGATTTGCCTGTTCATTCACCTAATCTTGATCCAATGGTGTATCCTGTAGAGTTGGGTTGGAGTTCTGACATTCCTCACGTAGCAGAATATGCAACAGGCCTGCATTGCCGTACTACCATGTTGCAATATTATACTTATAGGTTTGCATTTAGAGATGCTTTTAGCCCCATCTTAAAAGGTAAAAGGTTACTTCAACAATTTGCTGTAGATTGTTATTGCAAAGTTGAATCCGACCGTCTTAATTACATTCGTCAAAATCAGGGTAATTTCCGGGTTGAGCAATATCAAGGGCTCATTGATTATCTTGAAAATGTCGCAGAAAACCGTGGCCTTCAAGCAGGCAGACCGGTGATTCTTCCTTCTTCTTTTCAGGGTGGTCCAAGGGCCATGCAACAAAATTATCAAGATGCTATGGCCATGGTAACTAAAATGGGCAAATCGGATTTGTTTTGCACATTTACCTGCAATCCAAAATGGAAGGAAATTACGGAAAACTTAGATAATGAGCCTGCACATTATCGTCCTGATTTGATTACACGTGTTTTCAATTTGAAATTAAAAGAACTTTTGGAGGACATTAATAAAAATGGTGTTTTGGGAAAAGCCATCTCCCATTTGTATGTTATTGAATTTCAGAAACGTTCTTTACCTCATGCTCATTCTTATCCATTTAGCACAAGAGGACAAACTACGTAATGCTGATGACATTGACAGCTTAATTTCTGCTGAAATACCAGATCCTGAACAGGAACCTGAACTTCATGATATCATCAAGTCATGCATGATTCATGGTCCCTGTGGGAATGCTAACCCTAATGCAGTTTGTATGGGAGATGATGGCAACTGCACCAAGGATTTTCCAAAGCGATTTTGTGAAGCAACCCAAATGAATGCAAATGGGTATCCACTGTATCGCAGATGTAACAATGGCCGTACAGTGAGAGTAAGAAATGTGGACTTAGATAATCAATGGGTAGTTCCGTACTGTCCGTGGTTGTCCAAGAAGTATAATGCTCACATCAATTTGGAAGCATGTACCACAATCAAAAGTGTAAAGTATCTCTTTAAATACATTTACAAAGGACATGACCGTGCTTATATCGAGATTAATGAACGTTTGGAACATTACGAAATTAAAACGTTTCTGGACGCTCGATATGTCAGTGCGCCCGAAGCATTATGGAGAATATTTGAGTTCTCTATGCATGAAAAATCGCATACTATTAAAAGATTAGCTGTTCATTTACCTGATCGTCATCAAGTTTATTTTAGAGCTGGCGAAGAAGCGGAAGCTGCTGAAGGGGCATTGAATGATAGTCACCTTACAGCATGGTTTAATCTGAATGTAGAAGATCCTGATGCTCGACAGTATCTTTACTCAGATATTCCGTATCATTATGTCTTTCATGGCAAAGAGAAAAAATGGCAAAAACGAAAAAAAACATTCAAGCCTATAGTCGCTCGGTTATATAATGCACGACCGTCAGAAGGAGAACGATTTTTCCTTCGAGTTTTGTTGCTGCATGTTCCAGGCGCTACTTCATTCGAATATCTACGTACTTTTGATGGAGTGGTTTACGACACATTCCGAGAGGCGTGTACTGCCAGACGTCTGCTTCAAGATGACGAAGAGTGGCACAATACGTTGGAAGAAGCATCAACCTTCCAGATGCCTCAACAGCTTAGACAACTGTTTGTCACGATTTTGACACATTGCGAACCCTCCAATCCTCTCGAGTTGTGGAATACATTCTAGGGGCATCTGTGCGAGGACTACGCTCGAACATTGGCGGCTCCTCAAGCAGAGCAAAGGGTTTTGGGTTACATTGATAATGTCCTAAAACAATTTGGTATGTCCTTAACACAATTTAACCTTCCAGAGTTGGTTCAGCAGATCCCTGAGGAAGAAGTCGATGTGAATGTTTACATTGACAGGGCCCAGCAGGTAAGGCCTCAGCTTAACGAACAGCAGTTAGTTGTTGCAGATGCGATTTTGTCTGCTGTTTCAAATGTGCGCAATGGATTAGCACAACTTGAAACATTGTTTTATCTGGATGGACCAGCTGGCACAGGTAAAACATTTACATATAACTATGTTATTACAGCATGTAGAGCCAGAGGTTGGAAAGTTGCTACTGCTGCATTCACAGGTATTGCAGCCACTTTATTATCTGGTGGTTGTACATTGCATTCCTTATTTCGTTTGCCTGTTCCTGTTTTAGAAAACAGTGTATGTAACATAACACCAACATCTAAACATGCAGAATACCTTCGAAGTATTGACCTGTTTCTGATCGATGAAGCCACAATGGTTTCTACGCACATTTTCCATGCTATCGACAGGCTGCTTCGTGACATTTGCGGCAGTGACGCACTTTTCGGTGGAAAGGTACTTTTGTGGGGCGGAGATTTTCGTCAGTGTTTGCCAGTTGTGAAAAAAGCAAAACCAACTGATGTAATAGAAGTTTGCTTGACAAGTTCTGTTATGTGGTCATCAGTGGTAAAGTACTCACTTACCGAGAACATGAGAGCCAGGCCGGAAGAACAAGAATTCTGTGCTTGGTTATTACAACTTGGTAATGGTGAACTGCCAACAAAACAAAATGAACCGGCTAAGGGTTCTATTGAAATCCCCGATTGTTGCGTTGTTCCCCACAACACTTCAATTATATCAGTGATGTATGACGGATTGGAACCTCACGAATACGCCTCAACAGCCATTCTGACACCAACAAACGAGCAATCATTGATCATTAACAATGAGGTGTTGGAAAGATTGCAAGGAGAGGCAGTTTGTTATTAAAGTGCTGATGAAGTGGTATGTGACAATGAAGATGAGCGGCAAAATTATCCGCTTGATTTTCTGAACAGCATAACACCTTCCGGTATGCCTCCACATTGTTTGAAACTTAAAGTTGGGGCTATCATAATGCTTTTGAGGAATCTGAACATCAGGAAAGGTCTCTGTAATGGCACCCGCTTGATTGTTCGCGAACTATCTCATAATTTTATTCAAGCTGAAGTTTTGACAGGGTCAGCAGTTGGAGAAATCATTTTCATACCTAGGGTTGAACTGTCACCTTCAGATACAGGTATGCCTTTTATATTAAAACGCAGGCAATTGCCTATCCGTTTGGCCTACTCTTTCACTATTAACAAGAGTCAAGGCCAAACATTTGATAAAATTGGTTTGTTTTTGCAGAGGCCGTGCTTTTCTCATGGTCAGTTATATGTGGCATGTTCCAGGGCAAAGGCATTTGATAATGTGAAATCAAAGTTGCTGCTACTGGGAAACAAGGTTATATCAATGGAAAGATGTATATTCAAAATGTTGTCTTTCCACAAGTATTACAGTAACTTAATTCTGCATATCTTTTGTTTTCATCTATATACTTGGTATGTGCAAAGGATTTGGATTATGAGTTTCAAAGATACCGGAAAAGTAAAAGTATCAGTTTCCGGTTGTACATTGATCGTATCGTCACTCATTTGGGAGTGATTTGCATTGCAGTTGTTTAAAAGCAGCTTTTCCTCTATAGCGTCATGACTTTTATATTGTAGTATATACTGTCATGAGTTTTCCTATAGTGTCTGTTGCTCAACTGTTAATGATTGATATTATAGTGTTAATTCAATGACATTTTCTTTGTTGCAATGCTAAATATGGATGTAAAGATATGCTTTTATAGTTACTTAATTATTTTGCCTAAAAAACAGTTTATTTCTGTATGTTTGTTTTTTAGGCGGAGTACAAGTCCCATTGACTTACGTTCACGTCGTGTACTCTGTTACCATGGGTTGTGCATGCATTCGTCTCTTGCATCTTAATTTTGTTTATCATGAAAAGTTCTTGCACGCACCATCCATGAACCAAAAGTCAGGGCATTCATCCTTTTACTTTTGTGAAAATTAATTCTAAGTTGTTTCTTTTTTTAGTGAACTAAAAATTAAAAAAAAAAACATGGCAGTGGCACGTGAAGGTAAATATTTCTATGCTTTTTATACTGTTGTTTTTGAATACAAAATTAATTTTTCACTGTTTTGTTCCAGGTCCTAATGTAACTGATGAAGCCAGTAAGTACATAGAGCTTTCCAATATATTGGAATTATTAAATGCAGTATAAATCCATGTGAGTATGTATTATATTTTAGTGCTTCATGATGGGGTTAAATAGTCAATATATTATTAAATGGCATTATATTATATATTACACTATATGAATTATTTTACGTTATACCATAAATTTATATTACATATTAATTTTAACAAATACATCTTAAAAATCAGTATTCTGTTTCTATAAATGCTGCATAACATACATTTTGAAGTCATTGCTTTTGCTCCCTATGGCGCCTCATAGTAATAATTGTGATAATATTAGATTGAGCACAGAAGATTCGGATGTCATGGTATAATATATGGAAACGAGGCGAACTTCAGGAAAGTTCTATTGGTCTATATTCAATTTTTTTACCAGTTTTCACTTTTATTACTTATTTTTAATGACCAATCTGCAAGCCTCATGATCTGTAAAATACAGAACTTTAACCATGCAGTCAATGGAAAAGCGCTTCATCATGGACGCTCTTAAATAGACATGATCGATAAGGGAACCAGAAAGATGTGTTGATTCATTGACGATTAAATTATAATCATTTAACATTGATGTGAGGCTTTCATTTTCTTTGTAAGCGTTTATATTAAAGTCTCCCATTACTAAATCTGGAGTTTCACTTCTAATTAAATAATCCATTGTCTGGATAAAGTTCTGTGTCTCCTGTGAACTTTTCCGGTACAAAGTAAAATTTTAAATTCTTTAGATGAGAAAGTCCTTTTCGTGACAGATACAATGCTTAAAGATGGTATTGATAACTTTTCAAACATATTCAGTGAGTCTTCATAGAGAAATGCTAAACTACAAAACCTGTCGCGATTTTTGTTATATAATTTTTCGAAATGATGCAGTGGATCATTTTCTTCTGAGAGAGAGTTACCTGGATAGATTTGGCTTTCAGTAATACACAATAAATCACTTTCTATTAAGAATTGAGTAGACGCTATTTCAGATGCGTGCTTTTTAAACGATCTTGCGTTGAACTTTGTGATAACAAAATTATTCTTTTCAGACTTAGTGATACTTGGCATGCTTAGCAATTGTGTTTGCCTTAAAAGTTCGTACTCTGTTGTAACTGCAGGGGTCTTTTCTGATAGCTTTTCTTTTATATTGACCAGTTAGATAGCCATTTAAGGAAGTTACTCCACTTAGCGCAACATACATTTGCCCATAGTTAAAACTTCTTTGCTTCAGAAGATCAAAATTCACTACCACTTTTTCTATAGATTGACTTTGCACCTTATGAATGGTACAGGCCTAAGACAAAATGAGGGGAAATTGCTTCCTTTTTATTACTGGGAATTCTGAACGAGGGTAAACTTTAATTTTTGTTTCCACTTTTTCTATAGGAACACTATTACTTTGTATGGCGTTTGGATCGGTGCTTTTCAATTTCAAGCCTGCTTCAGCATCATCAAACTTTACATATACCTTCGTTATTTGTGACCTTTCAATGCCAAATCCTGTAACGGTTCCTATCTGTCCATTAATAAGACTATCAGAAATACCTATGTTTGATATCAGCATAACTTTAGCACCAATTTTAAGTTTCAAGGTAAGCTTCCTGCTCCTGATTGGTTTTTATCCAGGGCTTTTTCCAGAGCAGATAGTGTGATTTTTGTCCTAGCCAGTTCATCTATTGATGGAATAGTATACAACAGATTAACATTAGTTTCCAACTTTATTTCATTGTGTAATTTACTTTGTGCATTCTCAGCAAACAAATGCAATGCTTCGTGAGGAAAGTCAGAGTCGTCAATAGAGATAAATCTACTCTTCAACAGTGCTTCGTCCTCCTTTGAAACATCACCTACTCGTATTCGGTTGAGCATGTTGATAATGTTATGTCACTAAGTTGTCTCATCACTTCTGTCAATTCTGCAAACTTAAATTTTCGCCATAAATGATCTACGTTTACTCTTGTGTGCCAAATAAACGGCCCCCCCCCCCCCCCCCCCCCCCCCCGCTTGTTAATTTTTCGATTTTTTTCCAACCCCCCGAACCTTATTTAGTATTTCAGTTTCTTATACTTTTCTTAACACTCATTTTCTTGTACTGAAGTTTGTATCAATTTTTGATACAAAAATTTGTATCAATCTTAGGTGTATATGGAATAAAAGTACGTTTGAGACCATTGAAATCCCATCAATTATGATTGTTTGAACATCTTGCATTTTGTTTCTCAGTTCTGATTTAATCTTATCACTAATATTCGCCAAACCTTTTTTTGCAAAATTTCCAACTGGAATACCAAGACCAGAGTGCAATGTTGTACCATGAATACTTACTGCTGCTACACCAGTAGGAGCAAACAAAAGTACTTTGGGTTTATCTGATGTGCTTGTTCTATATGAAAACAGCTTGGTTAATGCATGATAAATAGTACTAATTAGATTTTCCTACTCCACCACTTCCAGTTACAAATATCCTTAATGGTTCTACTTGTCTTTGAATGTCACAACCCATGTTCTTTACGTAGATTTTAGCCCAATCATAAATGATATCAAATATTCCTCTTTGTTTGGAATTAAGTGAAACTATTGAAGAATTTATTTCGTCATCAGGTAAACAAATATTCTGCGAGGCTGTGCACTCCAAAGAAGCAGGTTCAATATTTTCTTCAAATACAATTCCGTCCATTCCTTCATCATCACAGTTTGAATTCCCATTTGCCTGGTGTAACTGATCTAAGACGTCTTCATCTTCTTGTTGAGCAAACGAATCCATGTTATTGAGAACATTATCTTGATAATTCCTGATAGCTTCATCCACCAAATCTCCATAAGGTTTGAAGGTGACTTTATTATGGATCACTAATTTTAAAACATCTTCCTCTAAAAGTTTATCCATGTATGAGCCAGTATCAGGAGACTTCAAATCATCCTCACTTCGAAATGGTTAGAACATGAACAACAAGTGATATGCGCATTTTTTCAGGTGGTTGGGTGCGTGGTATCTTAAAATTGCTTTAACTTTTCTACATGCTAATACTTCTTTCGAAGACATAAGAGGCATCTTTTGAGGATACGCATGTGCTTCATGGTTGTTTTCTACAAATTCATTGGTTAGAACTTCAGGTTGACAATCATTATCAGTATCATCACTAGGTTTGCGTTTCAAATTAGTCAGTTCTAAAAAAATAAATAGATAAATAAATAAATATATAATTTCCATGGATTCATTTCAACAACAACATTAAATTTCATTCATATTCTTTGCTTTATTTCATTGACATATCCTTTGTTCAGCAGTAGTGATTTGTAATTAAATCAGCTGATTTCCCCTAACCACCCCTGTCTCAGTGCCCCGATGGAACTTTTTCAATCAGTTAGGATAATCATTCTCATCGAAATGACAACGGGGATATCTATTATAATTGCTTGCAGCTCAAAAACCAGTGCATGTTCTGGCGACCAAATTTTCCCATCTCAGTTTCAATGAAGATAATTTTCTAGAGTATTTTTGGGAAGATTTTTAGATAAAATTTTCCATAATTTTTCCAGTGATCCGGGGGTACTTAACCGTTTCAATTATATATTTATGAAATTTATAGAATGAAAATTATTTGATAAATTCTTATTTTTACTTTTGAAAAAACTCCTGAACTCCTGAATATGAATGAACTAGTATCCCCTGTAAAAACTTTTTACTGTTGCATTTCTCAAAACGACGCATCGCTCACATCCGTGTCGAACATTTATAGAAATAAAAAGTTATCATAATCGGCGCTGTGCATACCACTTCTAATTTAGGGAGTGAAATATTTAACTTTTTTTAAACGGTTTTTCCTACATATTTGATGTAAGGCTACGCAGAGGCGGCACTATTTTCTAATCTAGCGTCATTATTAAAATATCGTAAGATTTCAGTTCATCGTGAAAAGAGAAAGAGGTGATAACGACACATAAAATGTAGATTTTGACACAGACACAAAAAAACCTCAAGTCACGATGGATGAAGTTGCTGCTGTATTTTTAGGTTAAGATGGCGCATAGCAAAGGGCAATAGGTGGGAATTTTGTTCTTACAGTCTTTAATGATAATGGGTGGTAAACGAAACTGCCTTGGCGTGTAGTGAAAAATAAAAACGCCAAAGGAAATATGAATGATAAACGGAATCATACCTGCTAACGAAAACAAAAGAAACAAAAGAAAACTAAAAGAACGCACGCAAACTTGAAGCAAACATATGAGTAGGAACAGGGAATATTTATTAAAAGATCATGAGTTTAGTTTCAGCCTACCAAACAGTCAAAAAAGAAAAGATATGCGGAATTATACCTGCTAATGTTGCCTGTTAAAGTCCACTAAGATTCGATACCATTCGTTATTTTAATAGTCTGTTCTTTACCAAAACCCTTAAGCATTTAGACTTGTTAAATTCTTTCGTAATTATTTTAAACTATATATATATATATAAAAAAAGAAGATTTCCATGAGCAATGAAAACCATATCATAATAAACAAAATGCTACACATACACACAAACAAAAAAGGAAGACAGTCTCAAAACTTTGAATGTTGATTCAGTTCTTCCGTGAATTTACTTACACTTGGTAATTCAATCTTTATGATACGATCTTTCTCCGAAAACGACTAAAACAATAAAATTAAAGATCTTTGTTTTAAAAAAAACTATCTTCGTGTTCGTGAAGTTTTTTGTTTTTGTTTTTACTGCTACAAAATGATCGTTAACCAATTTCGAACGAAGAATATTGCATTGCTTGCGCTTCTCCATTGACGGTTTTTGGCAGATTTTCAGTGCGAGACCAAAAAAGAACCAAACGGAGGAGCATATACTAATCATGGATGTGCACACAGTACACTCAGTTACTCACTTTCTAAAGATGCCGTATTAAATTTTCCATAGAAACATTTCGTCCCCATTCTTTTTCACACTTACCAAGTTAAATGTGTTGCACACGATTGCGGATTATTATAAGTAGATAAATTAAATTTTTTTACAATTGATTTCCTAAATTTTTATCACTTTTATCAAACTATATAGAGAAGTATTCCAATTAAAAAAATACAATTACATGGAATAACACAGGGATATAGAGGAATTAATTTTCAAATAAACGCCATCACTTAGCTAAGTTATTTTGATATTGGGGTATATTTTTGTCGCCAAATATTTTCATAGAAGCCATATTTATTAGTTAGTAAGTGAAAGTTAACAAAACAAGATACTAAAATCAAAAACTATTAATTAAAAATACCTATGGTCTTGTAATATTCCTGGTCAACAATCGGCATAAGTTGAAGCATGGACTAAATATCACTTATTTTTGCTTGAGGTAAAGATTTTACCAATTTTTATTTTTGCGAAGAAAGAATGATTGCCTCTGATTGGTCGGGAGTGTTTTCGATTGCTTTGATAGCTGGTACATTTCTTGAAGGCAAACATGGTTTTTTGCGAATATATTCTTTCTTGTAAATTTCGTCAGAGTGCGATAACTTGTATTTGATTGTGTACAGATCATCCCTTTCGAATAATAGTTGGCATAACTTGGAGTACGGAATCTTTGAGAATTGTAACATTTTTGATGTGCTATGGAAATCTTTGAAGTCGTCTTTCTTTAGCTGAATGACTTTGAATGGGTGCTTCCGATTCACCTTTAAGAGAACTCTCAAAAATGAAACTGGTGAATAAAACTCAGCAACACGCATGGCAATTTCTATTTGTTGATGCATATTGTCAACTTCTTGCACGCAAGAGTGACCAGCAATAAAATATTTCATTTTAATTGATTTTATTGACGGATTTCGATAGAGAAATTCCAAAATTGCCTGTGAAATGTGAGAATTTCAATTTTGGGGTACGCAACTGTCAGACCAGCAGATCAAATTTTTGACATTCCGATGATCTTCAATGACTTTACAAAGGATTTTTGTGAATGCACTAGCGATGTCATTCCCAGCACGTCCTGAAACACATTCTGTCCACTAGGCGCAATAACCTTGTTTGGAAGAGGTCATCGCAGTCTAGTTATAAGGAGTCAATTTTCTTTTATAAAAGAATGAGCCGACCTCAGCTTTAGGGAGAGTGATGACGTTTTCTAAATCGAAAACAACAAGTATCGTCTTATTGGTATCTAAAGACTTATCTCGATTCTTTTCTTCCCTCATGGTGGTTTTCTCTGCAAGATGTTCATTATGCACCTCATGTTCTTCTTTAGATATTGGAATGTTATTGCTTTTCTTCATTTTCATGTCTTCACAAATTGTAGTTAAAACAGGTATTGAAAATGAAGCGGTAGTAAGACTGCTTGACAAATTCGACTTTTTCTTTTGAACATTTCTCTTTATATAGATCGTACATTTTACTAATATTCAACTCAGATTCGAGATACTTCTTGTTAGTTTTAGCACGGCAGTAATGAGAATCGACAACTGGAAAAGATTCGATGTGCTCAATCACTTTTTCTCTCAACTCGTCTGAAACCTTAGCATTTTGCTTGCCATGTCTTCCTCACATATCTTTTTTTGACCATCCCCGTTGCTTTATCTTTTTTGTCGTGTACATTGTATATCATTTTTTGTGAAATAGCAAGAGTTGCGAGATAGAAAGGTTTACACACTCGGATGGATTCACCATTCTTCATCAAATAGTAAGAGTAGGAGGTCTGTTTTCGCTTGTTCGGTTTCTTTCCCTCAGGGCCTACTGTTGAGCAAACAGTTGTTTGAGCAATAAATGAGTGTTTGCCATTTGTGGTTAATTGATAAAACTCATCAAATATTTTTTGTTGATCAGTCTTGTCAATGTTACTAGAGCACACGTATTTACATTGAGTATTGCAATTCTTTTTGATGATGATTTTTTTACCTTAATGGTCTTACCTTTGTGATTAGTGTGAACCTTTCCAGTTTGGACAGATTTTTGGCGTTTGTTTATTATCCAATTGCTCTTATTTATGGATCGCTTTCGTTTTAGCTCCTTCTGTCTTACAAGTTTTTCCACAACGTTTATAAGATCCTTCAAGCATGACTCAACATCAGTCTCAACATTGGATAATGGTGACTTTATGATAGAGGAAGGTTCAGAAATCTTTTCATCCAAAGGTTTTCGAGTGGAATTTTGTTCGACTGTATTGGTGCTTTCATTTGTGATTAAAATCTCTATCAACTCTTTTTCCGTCTCATCCTAGACGTTGAAATCAATTTCCATGTGTACCTCTGGCGCTGCATTGAAATTTACATTGATCTCCTCTTTATCACAAGAATCGAGGGCAGAATTAGATGACTCTTCAGTTGCGGACCTGGACAAATAAAGCAATTATTTTGAACTGGAAGTGAAAATTGTGACACTTTTATTGCCAATTTTTCTATTGAATAGGGGGTCCCAACAAGTCATTACGAAAAAATAAGTTTTCTAAAAGATGATCTCGAAGTTTTGAATTAAATAAGAAGTAGTATGACCAATAAAAAACCCTTATTCATGACTCCTAAGCATACTTTAAACGGGATACTATAACTAGAAAATTCGTGAAAACCCAAACTTTGACAATCAATCTTTCAAATTAATTCTATCAAATTATTTTAACTTACAGTTCAGATTTGTCTGTACTCATTTCCATTAACTTTGAGGCAGCTTCGACTGCAGAAAATCATTTTGTTTCTTTACCCATCATAAAAATCTTTGAAGTTTTCTCAACAAGTGAACAGAAATTTTATTGTGTGCTGCATTTTCAGTTTTGTGTTTTGAAACTTCGTCTCAACTCAAATCTCAAAATAGAAAACTAAAAATTCGAAACTATGCAAGGTCTTCAATTCACGGATCGATAGAACCTTTTTATTTTGATAAATAATTGGCCAAGCGTAACTGCCGCATTCAACATTTTCGAATTAAAAAGGTTCTATATCATTTTTATACCATAGATCCTTTTTATTCTAACGGGAAAAAAAATCTTGTAAATAGAACCTTTTTATATTGGAGGATTTTTCTACGATAAAAAATGAAAATTTATGTGGAAAATTTTAAAATTATGCAAAAAAAAAAATTTCGTAAATTTTACGATGGATTCCTTTTATTCTAGGGTCGCGATCTCTCTTGGAATCCCAGTGTTGTTTACTCCTTTTACGTCCGTTCTGCTTTTTCACTTCATTATTGATGTGTGTAATATCTTCTTCCCTTATTGCAACTCGAATGTACATGAGATCGTATTGTATTGCTCCAGAGTTTCCTGAGAATGTTTGATGCACATATTTACAAAGGTCAAACGATATATTAAAACGTAACAAAGCGGATTTACCTAAACCTGACATGCATCCAGTTTCATCATGCGAATAAGAATCAAATAAGAAATACATATTTTTGGATGTCAAAACGCAAACGAGTACGATTGAATGAACATTATCATTCCGTCTCCAGTGTCAGAATCGGGTGATGTATGATCCAGGAAATTTGTAACTGCAGTTCCTCTCAAAAGTCCGAATCGCGTACTTAATTTAGAAATCATTAATTTTTTATTGAACTTCCCCGGTAAGTTCGTCCAGTGATAGATAACGGAATTTTCCTACTTCCTTAAAAATTTCGCCACCTAGCAATAGTACCTGGTCTAAGTCACACATTTTCCAAGTGCCTAAGCGTTTCACCTTCGACCAACAGACACTCATCAAGGCATTACAAGTACACTGAATTCCGGCAGTTTCTCCAAAACGTACATCAGTTTGACTAAATTTTCCCAAAACAAGCTTGTTGATATTGACAGGGCCGGGATTACTTTCAACATCACCATCCTGCAACAACTGGGTCTTGTTCCAGAACATAATTGTACACAGGGTTAGTAAACAATGCATAACACATGCAGTTATTGCCAGAGCAGCAATAGTCCGGGAGTAAAGCTCAAAATACCACTGTTAGTGGGAAAAATTTTTTATAAAGCTGAAACTTTGGCTAGTGATTCCTTAGGTTATACAGATGACATAGAAAAAATGCCCCATGCATCTGAACAGGAGAATTGTCTTTTCCAGGCCTCTTCTCATAATGGCGCATATGCGAAGTAGTGAAAAAATTTTATCTTCAAATATAGACTTATTATATATCATTTTTTAGCATTTTTCATGCTGAAGAACTTTTTCTATAGGACGTTTGTCCCAAAATGAATAGGTAACATGAAAAATGAAAATTTGCTAATCGAACCAGAATATTATCTTGACTTAAAAATCAGAAAATTGTTCAAATATATTTCTATCTTCGTCGTCATCATCATCTTTCAAGTCTTCTTCATCGCTTTCTTCGATTCCACTGATGCTCTACAGTGAATTAATCGAAATGTATAAAGCTGATATTTTGTAAACAATGAACAAAACTAGAACATGTTACCTTGCTATTCATATATTCTGTTCCACGATATTCACCACAAAATCGCAAACATGGTGCTCCGTATTTCCTACATGTACATGTTTTGCCACCACATGGATTCTTTGTTGATGTCTGAAGTAAAAATTCTTGTTATGTAGATGAAATAGAAATTCTTAATTTCAAGAACATACCTTGCAATTGCTTCTAATGACCTTTGTCAGTGATTCTGGTGCAATGTCTTTGTCAGTCATAACAGGTGTGATTACTCCGTCGTGTAATTTCCAACCCCATTCAATTGCATCAAGTTCAAAATCATCGATTAATGACCATAACATTATTTGATAATTTCCTGACATCATGTGAGTAATACTGTTCTCTGCATAAACCTCAGCAAAGAGATCTTCAAGACCTGTACCTTTCATTAGCGTTCCGATGGATCCCAAAAAGCCCATCAAAGTGTTAAAGCCGCCAAGTCTGCAGACAATCTGACGATTTTTGGCATGTGAAATATTGAACGCCTTCAACCAGAGTGGTTGGTCAAAAGTAACACATGGTGTTTGAACGTTGAACTTCGTGGCTTGTGAGATAATGAAAAGCAATGTAGAATATATATAGTACATGATTCATTGGAGAGATCAAGATCTATTATCGGAAGAAACCTAATGCATGATTGAGATCCTTTTTGTTGAAGTTGTGTTGTCGAACATTGTAGAAACCCAGACCAATTTGGGCGAGGTTTTTCATTTGATGACAAAAACCAACTAGCATGCCACAAGAGATCACAAGTTGGCATTGTTATCCTTGAAGCATAGTTGACCAATGGTACTGTGATCTCAGATATTGGCTTAAATTTAAAGTTTCTTGCCTGTGATGCTTGTTGATATGGTACAATCCCGCGACTATTTGCGAAGGCTGCGGCTGGTAAACGTTGCCTCAATCTTGGTACTTTCCCAAATGTTCCAGCTTGCTTTTTTTCTACTCTGATTATTCCCATTCCATGAAAAGTACCTTTCCCTGTCAAAGTTGCAAGATTGTGGTCTACGTTGTCTGCTACCCATTGCTTGAATCCGTTGGTAGTTTCTTCTTGGTTATTTGCCTCATTATTGCTCATAGTTTCAATTGCTGATTGTTTAAATTTACACAATTCATCAGGAGTGATGGAAAACCCAAGCCGTGAGAAATGTTGAATAAGCTGTTTACATCTGGTAAATTTGTCAATATCTACAGCAATTCCGAATGGTATAGGGGCAATGACAGTTCTTGGTCTCGTTGCTTGTATGATACATTGGCTTAGACTCAACTGCTTCAGACCTGATGGAACCAGCAATTTCATAAATGTTTTCAACGAATCAGGAACCCACTTATCTCCATTATCGATATCATCTACACTGAGATAAAATTCTTTGCTGCATACCATTTCCCTGATTTCTTCCTTCACTATCTTAGCTGCAGCTCTAATCACGTTTTCCTTTGTTGCTGGGCCTTCTTCTTTAAGTTTTCTTAGTATGTAGTATATTTTTAAAGCAAACTAGTTCACCTTTACAACCAACACTTCGGACAAAATAGACGTGTTCTCCGTATCTTGCTTTGAGTTTTGAGCGAAAAGTTTTGAGACAATATCCATCTCCATTATTCTCTTCAAACATCTTGTCGTACAACTCTGTAATCGAATATACTTCACTTTCCGCTGTGTTTTCTAGCCAACCACAAATATTTTCAAATGCATTGGTCATGGTTGTGTCCTCTGGTCTTCCCCTAACACTTCTTCCCACTTTGTTCAACTTGAAGTCAGCCATGCATGAATTATGATACAGTGCTTCTTCTGCAACAAGGTCATTAGATGTTCCCAAACGGGTAAGAACTGCTTCACCCCAAGCATCGTTTCTTTCTTTTGCACGTTCACTGATATTGTCGTGTAATGGTAGTGTTTGTACTTGGTGAAATCTCTCTTTATGTCGTAAAACAGGCTTTGAGCAAAGAAAACAACAAACTTTCCACGCGAAGACAGCTTTAATAGATAAACGTAATCTTTTGGGTTCAGGTCCAGCAGGCTTCTTTCGAAGGTCAGTCAACCTCTTCCGACAGTCATGACCAACATGTACTGGTTGATTTTTTTCTCGGTGATACCATGTCATCCATTCATTTTGAGACCATAGTGCCATAGAGAAAGTTGCTCAGCATAAAAAATGCTAAAAACTGATATATAACATGTCTACAAATTTTTCTATTATTTCGAGATGCGCCATTTTGAAAAAAGCCTGGAAAATAGGGTTCTCCTATAGATATTCATGGGGCATTTTTTTCATGTGATCTATATAACATACAGGATCACTGAACAAAGTTTCAGCTTTATAAAAATTTTTTCCCTGAAATAATTCAATTCGACCGGACTACAAACAATTTTGAAGACCTCGACGAGGAAACCACAAGTGACCCATGGTTTTATTCAGGTTGCTGCTGGGTCTAAAAATACGTTTTTGAAACATTTTGGGGCACCAATTTTCAACCTTCGGAAAACCTTCTTCAACTATTAAAAAACACAAATCTGGTTGTTGGCAACTCCAAATTTAGCAAAATAAGCCACAGTAGCCAATTATCCTACAACATGATCGCATGTCGTCGAAAATTTTTCATCCACCATTTTGTAATCCATTTTCCGTGCTTCGCTTTTGAAAACAAACGAGTTTGTTTTTAAAACCGGGGGTTATTCCTCCCTATCCATGCGTTGCTCATTCGAAATTAAAGTCTTTTTCTTATTCTTTTTTTGTTTTCTAATGATTTCGTGATCTTGCGGAGCATTGTTTTAAGAGACAAAAACTTATTTAGTAGCAATCTTTTCTTTTGTGAACACCCATGTGACAGGTTGTTGATTTTTAAGAGGATTTGTTAAGAGAGCCGAGATCTCGGTCGACCGAGCCAGCCGGTTTTGCGAGATGATCAGAAGCTTCAAAATTTAACAGAACAGAGCTTGAAATCATTGGCAAATGCACCGAAATTGCGACAGCTCATACACTCACAAGAGATTGTTAGAAACGCTAGACGATGGAAGTTCTGGAAGTCCTTTAGCAGTTGATTTGAATCATGCGGTCCAAAATTTATTTATTTGTTTATTACAACCTATTTACAACCTGTTTATTTGATTCATATTAATTGTTTCTACTTATACAACCTTGAAAGTGTGGCCTCACTCTCTTAAATATTATTGTAAATTATAAATATAAGGTGACTTTGCTTATAATTCTAGTTTTTGACAAACGTTTTAAATGAAAATACTGAATAACATCAATGTTACTTTAAGGTTACTTGTGCTGAAAAATTCGATCTTCAGAATGACCAAGAGGAAGCAGACAAGAAGGTTTTACTTTGTAGCCAACACGCTGTTACCCATCATGATGCATCTGAGGTATGTATCACTGTATCCACATCGCCATAGATGCTTAGATGCACGAAGATTCCTGGTTCTTTTTCATCCAAATCGGGGTTAAAGATCGCACGTAAATTTTGGATATCACAGAAATCAAAATTAAAATTGGAGATGAATGTTGTATTGCCCTTCCTTCTTTGCATACGTTCAGCGGAAAGGACTACACTTGCGCTTTACATGGTTTAGGAAAGAGTAAGGCCCTCGAAGTGTTAAAGAATGACATGGAATTCATTGAGACCTTCGGTAAATTTGATGATTCTATTACTTTTGACAGAAACCTATTCCTTTCTTAGGAGAAACTTGTGGTACAGCTTTACGAGTTGAAGTGTCATGAAGTCAACGAAGCAAGATACCAGAAATTCACTGCAAGCAAGGTGATTCCACCACCACAGAATTTGTCACCTACACGTGACGCGTTATTGCTACATTGCAAGAGAGCTTCTTACGTCATATACTTGACCAAACATGTGTTAGACTGGCATGTCAGGATGCCCAGCCCTAATACATACGGGTGGAAGCTGTTAGAGGAGTCCTTGACAATCGACTGGTTGCTGTTGCCTTTCGCTCCAGAGGATGTTTTTCAGTTGGTCTACTGTTCGGGTAAAAAGTCTATGTGCAAAACTATGGCTTGTGCATGTGTTTCTCATGGGCTTAAATGCACAGATCTATGTCAATGTGATGTGTGCAACAATGTTAATTCAATCAAGCGAATGTTCTGATAGCGATTCGTCAGACAGTTGCAGATCTGATGACGAGGATCCAATTAACTAAAGCACTGTTTGACTATTGTATTGATTTTAATACAATGAAGAGTAAACATGTCAATTTGTGACTATTTTTTCTGTAAAATTCAATTTACTTTCATAATAATATAAAATTTCCCGCTTGGACTACTAAAATTCATCTGTGACCTCATAAAACCTTATAATGGCTCTGGATGATTATTTTGCTATTTGGTCAGCGCGGTAGCAGCTGATCTTTCATCAGCATTCGTGTGCGTCCGTAAGTCCAGAAATTTTTGTCCCCAATTGTAGGCTGATACCACTAAGTCTAGCATAGAGGCTATTTATGACCTGGGTTTATCTGACCTATCTTACTTCAGGGTTAATGAAACAAATTAAACGTGGTAAGCCTCATAAAACTAGTAGGAGTCAGTATCTTGCAGAAGTCTTTTACTTGCAAATTTATGACATTGCTTTTGAAATTGTTGGTATATATGCTGTATATATACAAATTGATATAGCGAGCAGTCTTCACAGCAACAAAAGGTAGGTTCAAATGTTTCGTTTGTTTTTGTTTGACTTTTTATCAATTGATTGATGGGGGAGAGCACTTCAATTTCAATATATTGTTATTCGTCGTAAAGACACAAATTTTGTCCTACCCAATTTTGCCCTTGCAATATTTTATAATGACTAGCCGCCAAGGCGGCGTCGCTCGCCGCCCATGTTCAGCCTGCGTGGACTTCACGAAAAATAAAATTAAGGAATTGGCAACCGAAAGTGTTCCCATGTTGTAGAGCTCGAAAAACTGATCAAAAAAATGTATGGGATCGTTCCGCTACGATCAACCGTTACAGAGATATCATTGTTCAAAGATTTTGATGACGTCACAGACCCGTCGCAAAAAACATTTGGCCTAAATTTTTTCGTCACCCCATAACCTGTATCGCGGACCCCAAAAAACGTCAGTTATCCCTATTGGTTATCGAGATAATTTTCCCTAAACGTCGCATTCGATTAGGGTCTCAATACAATGGTTTCACACTGACGTCGCGCACAAGAAGAGAAATAATTTATGTGTGATCTTACATTGATGACTCTCTTTCGCAGTTCACATCTACCATTTTGCGTAACAGACAAATGGACAGAGAATCGGCTATTAATATATAGACTAGCCGCCAAGGCGGCGTCGCTCGCCGCCCATGTCCACCTGTTCTGTATCACTGTATCAACAAACGTCAAATTTCCTTATAAACGGCTCGTACAACTTGTGTTCAACCAGAAGCAGATTCGAAGTCACAACCTCTGGTGAAACCAATCTTTTATCAGTGTAACAATACACTCAAAACATAGAGAGAGAAAACTTCAACTTTTTATTAGCTTTTGTTTTAAAAATGTTACGCGCTCTAACATGGGTGCTATCAAACAGGGGGAAAATGGTTTCTCTTCTTAAAAAGTTCACGCGGAGGAGAGAAAAAAGGCACGTGCTAAATGAATAAATAGAATAAAAAAACGTTCGATTAGAACGCTTAACAATTAAAAGAAGAAATTAATTTATCAAAAGAAAAGCAAAAAAAACAAAAAACATTTTGTTTTGATATGATACTCTTTTTTTACCTATCGGTTTTTAAACATTTTGATTGCTCAAAAAAAAAGTTCACCCTTCTCAGACAGTCAGGCAAGAGTTAGTGGCAAACTGAACATATGCTGCCACGTTCTGCCACTGCTGCTTTTGTCCAAAATGTTTAACAGTTGATGTACTGTTTTCAAAGCCAAGTCAACGTGGAATATAAAACTAACAATAATGATAAAAACAAAACGTTATTCCTATTAGTTCATCAGCCAAAAAAAGTCACGTTCGATTGGGGCTGCAATGTATGTGCTTCAAACCCACGTCGCACACAAAAAAAGAAATAATTTCGCTCACAACTCAATCTACCATTTTGCGTGACTTGCAAACAAACAAACGCACAAACAGAGAATCGGCTATTAATATATAGATGGATAGGTTAGAATTTACAAAATACGTGGTGTTTTAGCAGTAGTATGCAGACTTTTTGGGAAAGATATATTACTCAAAAAACACCTGGCTAACACAATTTTTTATGAAATTAGAAGTGTGGAGATATACATATGCCTAACAATTAAGGTGTGAAGGTCAAAATAAGTTATTCAATTTAATTCAAATGTCAAAATTAAATTGCGTTATTAATTGTGTGTGATGTATTGATTCAAACACAATATTAAACAAAATAAATGCCCAAAATTATAAGTATTATTTTTGGAAATCAGTAATTCGAATCAATAGATTGCTTTCCTACTGCCCTATTTGCAAGCATTTTCTCTTTACGTAATTTATGTTCTTTATGAGATCTGGAAACAAATACGTTATTCAATCCGAAAATGAAAATAATTTCTGCAATGAACTTACCGCACTTCGTCTGAACTCAACACATTCCGTTTATGTTCTTTGCTTTTATTTAAAAAATGCATTTTGTTCTGGAAAGTTTTATATCAATGACAATGTTAAATTCCATTATGTTCTCAGCTTTTAATGAAAAAATGCAAAATATTGGTAACAATGCAAGGATTTCCTAGTATCTGCACATAAACGTGCAGTGTTAACAATACCTTGATGTATCATGGGAAGGGTCTGATAGTGAGGAGGAAAATAAAGAGATACAGAAGTGATTATGATGGCATTTATAAATGACTTTTTGCTTGAAACATTTCATTTCTATAAAGAAAGATGAAAAACAAAAATTATAATTATATATTTCATCACTTATTTTGTTTTTTAGCCTTTTATGAATGATGCCTTTATATCCCCTTTTTTGTTGTTTTTCTTGCTTGAAAAATTTCCTAAATTTTCAATCATTAGATTCTGAAAAAAACCATTTTTTCTGAGAAATTCATTTTCATGTTTCTTTAAACTCATCAGTATATAGATTTATTTACGATAGCATGCAGAGATTACTGGACATAAATCAACATTCCTTCTGAGTTTGTATGTTTAGCTATATTTTTTATATTTTGTCCAAAATATACAAAGTTACCTTTTATTGTTAACTAGGGGAACAGATTTTTGTAAAACTTATTTTCGTGGATGACGGATAAAACAGTACAGTAGTCTGATTTGTGTCTATCCTTAAATGTTTAAATTATATTCAAGAGTCAACTATTATTGAAACATTTTTGGAAACACACTTCTTCTTTAAAAATTTTTATATATATGAGGAAGTGCCCTGATTTGGCAAACTCAATTACTCTCCATGTGTTATACTAAAGAAACAATTCTAATGTCTACCCAATCCATCAGGGTCCATGCAGCAGTTTTGAAAGTGAGGGGGGCCAGTTTCAGTGATTTTTTGATTGAGTGTTATAAATATCATTATGTCATTATGGAAAACCAAAGTGATATGAACAATGAAACTGTCTGAAGGTTGAAATATATACAGCTTTTAATGGCATCTTTCTCCTTTCTTTTTTTAGGTCAATTGCCGTTAGAAGATACTAGCTGATATCCGGACTATATTCGGATATCGAGTCAGAACATCTCAACTTGTCTCAATCAGTCTCAACTTGTCTCATCTTGTCTCAATTAGTCTCAATTTGACTCAATTAGAGTCCAATAATCCAATTTGTCTCAATTAGAGTCCAATAATCCAATTTGTCTCGATTGGAGCCCAATAGTCCAATTAGGGTCGTTTCACCAGGGTAATCCGAGGTTTGGTAATACTGCAGGTAGTCAGTGTATGTGCAATGCCTTATTGGCTGTATGTTAAGGTAAAAAATCCATGCTATTGTGGGACATGGACAGGATACTAGAACTTGGTAATAACACTTACGGAAAAATGGGCTTCACAAATGAGTTTCTCTCGTTCAATGATCTGCCAACCCAAGTGTGGTTAGGTGGCCTTAGCTTTTCGATAGATAAGTCCGAATCGCATATAGCAGAATTATCGCATGAAAGCCAGACGCTCTTACGAATACCTAGTGATTACAGTTGCGGTATTTTGATAGTCTGTGGATTTGGTACTTCTTTTATGTTCAATGGGGGAAAAGTGTATATTTTTGATACATGCGGCCGTGACTCGCAAGGCTTGAGTAGCCCTTCAGGTACTTCAATCCTAACGAAATTCGATTCATTTTATGAAGCTGAAAACTATATCAAGAATTTTTACTTGGATCAGTATGGAAACCAGTGTGTTTTCTATGAAATTCATTATGTCAAGGCGATCATATCAGGCTCGGTATTATCCGAACTGAAAGCAATATTTCGTAAAGACAAAGTTTCCGATAATAAGCGTAAACGGCGTCTCATCAACAGCCCTTCATGTAAAAAAAAATTAAATTGGGAAAGGAATTTAATGACGAGGCAGTGAAGAGATTAAAATAAAACGTCTCATCTCGCCCTGCCGGGATGAAAAGCTCCATATGATTAGCCCCTTATACAAACTGCGTTGTGACTTGATTAACCAGTTCTTTTGGTGGTAAAACATCTTGAAAGCGCTGACCTTTGCGCTCTCAGCGCTCTTGTTTTAGATTTGCCAACAATTGATTTCGTATTCAGGGGGCTAAGATTTTCCGATTTTCACTGAATATAGTTGGTACCCGACCCACCAACTTTTTTAGCCTGGTATTGTCCTGACTATTTTTACAGCTCCGAAATAAATGTTTCAGAACCAAGCACGTGGTCACACAAACCATCGAAACCTGGGGCAAACGGCAATAAGGACGGAATGAAAATACGAGGGGAGTAGCAGCAAACATTTCAACAATCTTATCACGTAAAATTTTGCAATAACAGGATTGACTACAAAAACAGCGAGGACAAAAAGTATTAACAAAGCGGCCAAGAAATACCACCACGCATTGACTCTGTTTCCACTAACTATCCGTCCTCCAAAACATCCAATTCGTGGATGATAGAGCTTCAGGGAAATCATTACAAAAAGTATTCAAAACAATTTTTTTTATATGTTTATGGCCCAATTAATTAGGTTAGCTGGAGCAGGTATACAGTGAGCAATTTCAACAGGTAACAAGCAATGTAACAATACGTGGCACAAGCAGTTTTTCACAAGTTACTGTTTCACGGTTAACTATTTCACAAGTTTCACGGTTTACTAGCTTCTCAGCACTCACAACGAGTATCACTGGCACTCCCTTGAAAGGGAATAATAATAACAATAATAATAAAAGCCATCAAGTAACCCTAAAAGGAAAATATCAGTTAATAATATCAAAAATAATGATATGCATAACCTAGAGATAAATTGCGCTTTCTTTAATATTACTGCCTGTCGCGTCCTTAATGTAGCGATGCTGGCAATAAAGGTATAGTATCCTAAATGAAACAAACGCAGAATAAGGAGTGTTTGCACTCCATCATAATATAGAACATCCGTACAAAACCATAACCCAGTTCATCAGAATTCAAAATGTAACCTTCTCTAATTGGAATAATTTTAGACCCAGATTCAGACAAGTAAAAATGCTGTGTTCAGTTAATCTTATCATTTACTTAGTAAAATCTTGATCAGAATTGCTCATGGCTAATATAGATTCCATATGACTAGGGGGACGGAGGATTTTCCAGAATAAAGCATACTGAAACATCAGTTGTAACGGCTACCATTATGTTTGTATATAGTACTAAGCAAGACAATATATAGCTCTCTTTCGTTACTGCAACTATTGAGTCAAGACGTCTTAAACCCCCCCACCGGTTCGACTCTTACATTTGGCGACGAGGTTGCTCAACAGTTTTGTTTGATTGAGCCTACAAGCCGCTTATAACACTCACACCTACCTTTGGATTACCACAACAGTCGGTAAGACTCGTTATCCACTTTCTTTCTCTGCATATAATCCAAAGCTCCACTCGTGCACAACACGACACTCCACACCGCCTCATCCAGATCGCATCACGATTTGCCTTGCTGTCCCAAACATCGCCCCCGCGACCGCCTTACCGCCATGTCGAGCACCCTGGCGAACCTCCGGGCCTGCGTCTCCGACTTCAACACGGACAACCTTGATGAAGGAAGCAACACCGAGAAACGTTGGAAACAATGGTTGGAAAATTTCGAATGTTGTCTGGAATTTGAGGGAGTAGTGGACCCAGCAGCAGGCAACTCAAAGAAGCGAGCAGCCCTTCTAGCGATTGGCGGTCAACAAATTCTTTTGTACCAAGCCCCTAGGCTCGGAGGAGTCTCACGATCGGTGGATTACACGCCTTCGGACCGCCGTTAAAGATAGTGAATTCAACAAAATGGACGACGGCGAGGCCATTAAACTTGTGGTCACCCTACACACCACCTCGGAGAAACTCCAGACAGCCATCATACAGAAGGACATGGACCTTACCAAAGTCATATCCGTGGCGAAATCAATGGAGATGGCGCAAAGAGAAGTCAAGTTCATGAAAAACAACACACTCCAACATTCATCAGGAGAACAACACACACTAGATGCGATATCCAGAAGGACAACATATCAACAAAAATCACGTCAGCAACAAGACCAAACCCCAGGCAACAACTATACTGGACCCCGGCGATCATCAAGAACGATCGAAATATGTTGATACTGTGGAGACAGAGTACCACATGCAAAGCCCGCGGCGAGCAATGCAACTACTGCAAAAAGAAAGGCCATTTCGCCGCTGAGGAGGTTGAGGTGGTCCACGAAAACCACCCAAACACAGATATTGCCTTGCACCAGGTGGACACATCGCCCACCACAACCAGCACACAACGATCATATCCCAGCTCCAGCGCACAAATCCGACTCAATGGCCAAGTCATCACCATGAAGATCGCCTCGGGCGCAGAAGCGAACATCATATCTGAACAAACCTTCAACACCCTCGCACCACAACCGCACCTTGCCAAGAGTAAGGTCAGCCTAAAGCCGTATTGATCGCCACCCTTGCCGGTCATAGGACAATTTACAGCGAAGCTGGAAGCGAATGGAACGATGGTGGACAGTCCGGTCTATGTCACATCAAGCACCGTTGGACACAACCTGCTCAGCAAATACAGCGCATTTGACCTTGCCATCCTACAAATCAACGTTGACGACGAGCCACTGCATATCAACGTGCACACCATCTCAAGGGCACACGAAACACCTGATGTCCAACACATGTCCTACCAAGAAATGTCAGCACCAACTGGATTCGAAACCACACTGCAACAACACCAGAGCAAACGCTCAAACGAGTCCTGGACAAGCACAAAAACGTCTTTGAGGGAGTTGGCAAACACAAGTATCGACAGGTCAAATTGCTGATTAATGAGGACGTTGAACCAATAGTACAACCCCAGCGGAAAATACCTTTTGCAAAGAGACCACAGTTGGACAAGATCCTAGACGAGCTAGAAGGAGCAGGCGTCATAGAAGAAGTGGAGGGACCAACAGACTGGATATCCAACCTGGTTCTAACTCCCAAGGCGGACCCGACGCAAATTCGGATGAATGTAGATATGGCGACAGCCAACACCGCGATCAGTCGCACCCGACATGTAATACCGACAATCGAAGAGTTGCGTTATAAACTTAACAACAAGAAACACTTCACAAAACTTGACATGCGACACGGTTATATGCAATTAGAGCTGGAGCCACATTCGAGACCAATTACCACCTTCTATACACATCGTGGCCTGCGACGATCGCGACGCCTCATTTTTGGGATCAATGCAGCAACAGAGGTATTCCATGAGGAGATAAAACAGACATTAGCAGACATTCTGAACGTTGACAACATCTACGATGACATACTGGTCCATGCGAAACTCAACAGGAGCATGACATAGCCCTTTGTCAAGTACTCCAGCGCCTGGCCGATTGTGGCCTCACGTTGAACCAAGCCAAATGTGTGTTCGATAGGCCACGCATCAACTTTTTTGGTATGATCTTCTCCAACGAAGGGTTAACACCCGCACCAGAGGCGCTGAAGATGGCTACACGACCCCAATCCGTTGCGGAAGTTCGTTCCTTCTTTGGTATGGCGAATTTCAGTTCCCACTTCATACTTCATTACTCCGCAATCACGGCACCGCTCCGAAACCTTACGAAGAAAAATGCCACATTCAATTCGAACACTGAAACCGGAGAATCGTTTAACGCCATACGACAAGCCCTGGAGACGGAGCCAGTTATGGCATACTACGACCCAAAGAAGAAGACTAAGCTGATAGTCGATGGGTCTAAAAAGACAGGCCTGGCCAGCATCTTGACACAGTATGACCCTCACAGCAAACGGTACAAGGTGATTCGATACGATAGCAGACCCACCACACCAGCAGAAACCCGGTACTCACAAATAGAGATAGAAAGTGCCGCTGTGGAGTTCGGCACGACCCGGAACCACGTTCACGATATCCACAGACCACAAGCCTCTCCTGCCACTGTACAACTCTTACAAGAAGGATCTACCGGCAAGAATACTAAAGAACAAGTTACAACTGCAAGGATACCGCTATGAGATGATTTACGAACCAGGTGAATCAAATGCAGCAAGACTACTTGTCACGACACCCCGCCAACAACTGTACCATTGACGCACAGGAAACCAAGCTCTTTTTGGACAACATAATAGCGCACACATTACCTGATGCCATCACAAGCGAGGAAATACAAAAAGCCTGTGTGGAAGATGATACCTCCCAAAAGCTGAAGGAGGCCATACGAAAAGGCTACATTCCCCAAAGCAACGCAAAAGAACTAGCGGCTTACAAACAAATCTTTCATGAACTAACGTTGAAGGACGACATGATAATGCGGGAACAATGAATTGTCATTCCCTCTAAGCTCCGTGAAAGGGCCGTACAGGCTGCCCATGAGGGTCATCAAGGCCTTGTGAAGTCAAAACTGTACTTGAGGAGCAGACTTTGGTTCCCACAAATCAATGCACACGTAGCTAGAGCTGTCGAGGACTGTCTTCCGTGTCAAGTGGCCGTCAACACCAAACAGGCAGAACCTCTCAAAATGACGGACCTGCCGAAAGGACTGTGGCACCACCTACGAGCTGATCTATTTGGATCCATGCCAAGCCAAGAATACATTCTTGTCGTCCAATGCTTGTATTCTCGGTACCCCGCCGTTGAGGTAGTGAAATTGACGTCAGCCGAAGCCGTCATCCCCGCAATAGATCGCATCCTAACCGACTTCGGAATACCGCACAAGATAGGTACCGACAATGGACCACCCTTCTTTGGATACAAATTTAAAGAGTATTCAAAGAAAATGGGTTTCAAACACATCAAAGTCACACCGTACGCTCCTTGGGCGAACGGCACGGTGGAACACTTTATGCGTAACCTTGGGAAAGTTCTCCGAACCGCCCACGTCGAAAACCAAAACTGGAGGACATCCCTCAACGCATTCCTGAAAGCCTATAGAGCAACTCCACACAGCATGACTGGAGAAGCGCCAGCATTCCTCCTCTTTAACGGGAGGCCATACAACACAAAGTTACCGGATGCTGAAATGCAAACACCCCTGGTTCATGAAGAAGAAGTCCGTAACACGGATAGGAAGCGCAAACTAGCAGCCAAGGAAGCCGCCGACAAGAAACGACATGCCAAATTCCGACCTCTGGCACCCGGAGAAAAGGTGTTAGTGAAACAGCGCAAGAAGGACAAGGCCACGCCGCCCTACGATCCACATCACTACGTTGTAGCGGTGGTAAGAGGATCCCAAATAGTAGCTACAAGAAACAATGGACAAACCATCACTCGTCACAAAGCACACTTCAAGCGACTGCGACAACTCGAGAAGGACGAAAACCTACCCTCTGCCGGTTCAAGCGGTAACGTCGAAGTTAGTGACAGTGAAGACGAGGAGGAGGCCTACCAAGAAGAAGAAGAAGAAGAAGACGCGAGAGATGCCGAAAACGATCTGGTTCCATCGAGCGACAGCGATACGATTCCCTACAATGAAGATGAAGAAGAGGAGGCCCCAAGAAGACGACCACAGCGACAAAGGAGGTCGCCCATGCGTTATCGAGATGGATCATAGAAACTGTATATAGTTAGGACATGTATATATATAGGTAACTATCTCAACATAAAGAAAAGGGGAGAGATGTAACGGCTACCATTATGTTTGTATATAGTACTAAGCAAGACAATATATAGCTCTCTTTCGTTACTGCAACTATTGAGTCAAGACGTCTTAACCCCCCACCGGTTCGACTCTTACATCAGTATAAAAATAAAATGAAAAATCTTTCATCAAAAATAACTGGGAGTTTCCCTTAGCGCAGGGGCAGGGGGAGAGGGTGAATGCAAAATGACTGGGTGAAGAGGGGGGATGAAGGTTTAATAAGCGCCCAGGTAATTTCCACAAAGTTCAATAAGCGCCCAGCACTTATTAAGCGCCCCTCTCAAATAAGCCCCCACCTTTTATTTGGTTTTGTTTTTCTTATAGTAATAGGGTTTAATAGGGTTTCTGCGTCATTACTTTTCAAATAATATGCGATTGAAGAAATGAATATCATGGTTTTTAATCTTGACGTTCTGGGTTCGTAAAGAAAATCGCAATTGTTTAAAATTCACATTTGACACTTTTACGACTTTCGCGTTTGGCTTTTATTTACATTGGGGTGTGGATTCCATGAACAGTTGCAGCGATATGTATTTGTATATAAAGGTATTTAAATGTTTGTTTACGTTTTAGTTATCGAATATCGCTATACAGAAGTAAGTGTAGTGAAGAAATGCAGAACAAAATGATGTTTATTTACACAGTAAGGAATGGTTTTAATTTAGTTTTGAAAGATTAAATACTATAGCTTTGAATAGATATCTTATTATATGAGTTTTTTCGTTTAGTTTACATGCTACTGCAAGAAAAACGAAGACCAGCGTAATTTGTTTTGGTAACGCGCGCTATTATTATTTTTATAGTTAGCAAAGAAGATTTAAATTAAAAATGGTCCCACAGCTATGACTGTTTTCCTTTCTCATGGCTGTGGAAGTAGGGAACGTGTTATGCTGTCAAATTGTATCTATTGACGATGTTTGATGATTTGTCTGCATGCTTTTCTGCCAGCTATTTATGCCTTTCGTTTTGGTTTGCTTAAATATGGTTGCAGTAGTAATAAGTATTGTAGCTGTTCTTTACTGAAATCTTTTTCTCTTAGGTCAGAAAAGAAAAAGTGTAGCTATTTATAAACGAAATTTATAAATGTATAAATGAAACACATGGTATGTTGAGAAGGTTATTTAAGGGAAGAATGGATTATGTATTTCATTGCAATTGTACTACAAAAAAGAAGCATTGCTGGGGTATATTTTTCTTCAGTTTATATTTGTTTACGACATTCATTAATTTGTGTTATGTTAATTGCTACATATATACTTGCTAGGTATATAAGTTTAGCATTATGATTTTATTTGTTGCTTTTAATATCTTCTGGGTATTCAATTATGGTTTTGGTCAAAGTAGGGCATTTTGTTGTTTCAATTATTTTTATTAATTTGATGTTTGGTTGTGTATGCCAGGTAAAAGTCTTTATTCTGTTCAGCTCCAATGTTGAGTGAACCCGTATTGACTCACAGTATTGGTTGACTTTATAGACCAAATTTTGTTTTTAATTGTTATCTTTAGGATAAATGCGTACTTGAATTTTCTTTTTGTTTTTTATTTCAATATTGTTATAGCATGATTCGGTTTTCGGTATCACAATTTAAGTATTAATTTTTTAGGTAATAATAAAAAAAGCATAAAAAAATGAAACTCATGGTTTTAATCGTGACGTTGATGGTTTTGGGAAGAACAGACTACATATCATTTCAAAAATTCATTAATGGTTGCAGTCGAGTAGTAACCTTGGAACAAAAGAAAAAGTTGGAAGGTATCAATTTGTTTTGAATTAACATTTGTAATGTTTGGTTTCGTATGTCTGGGTAAACAGTTCTGTGTTATATATTGCCATTTTTTTTACATTAAAGTTACTTCTCTTCTGCGTATAAATATATTATTTTGAGCCATGTTGCTATTTGTTTCTGTTTTCAATCTTCTGAATGTAAGAAATGAATTAAAAAATTAACGCCTGTAGAAACTTTTACACGAGTTAAATTCTGCGACACCAACGCATTCTGAACATGGGTGGCGAGCGACGCCGCCTGGGATGTTTTTGAGTTGTGATTCTATGATTTATTTTTTCGTCACGGGGTACGTACAGGGGAATGGTGGATTTGACCTAATGTTTTCGAAGTTAAGTTCGGTAAAAAGATATGTTTATTTTTTAATTTTTAATTTACTTACTGGTGATCATGTCACATTTCAAGTCGAATGGAACAGCAAAAAGATGGCACTGTTTATCATATTTTTTTTAAGTATCATTGACGTCGAAAAAAACCTGGGAAATGTTTATCCTGTGTGATACGCATGATCAGTCATAATGCTACAGCAGGAATCAACACATCTCATCACAAGATATGTTTCTCCTTCACGGTAGTGTTGAAAGAGAAAAAAAAAATTCCACAATGTTTGCTTATCCTAAAATGATCGATATGACAAAATCAAACAAACCTCCTAAGCGCTTATACTGTTTTGTGACGTTTCCATTCGTATATATATAGGAAATACAATTAACTTTGTCACGGGGTACGTACACGGGAATGGTGGATTTGACCTAATGTTTTCGAAGTTAAGTTCGGTAAAAAGTTTTTACCCGGGATACCAGTAAACTATAAAACTGAAACATATGAGTACCACTTCTTTATATATATACATTAACTCTTTACTTTAATATTTGACATTGATGAACAAACGAGCTTTTACTGGTAGCATCTGCTGAATAACAGAAATAAATGTGGCCACCTGGCTTATATACACTTATAAAACCAAAACAATAGTTTTTTGAAAACGAAATTAAAATGCTGCAAATAGAAATAGAAAGTACTTTGCAATGTATGCAAACCCTAGTTACAGACAAGTGTATTTTTTTCCTTCCTTTTAAACAACAGATATAACATGAATAAATAATGACTTATCAGCATGATAGTTAAAAATTGTGTGATTTTCGATATGAAAGGAAGTAATTGTGAGTTAAGACAAGCGAAAAATACTGTTCTGCAACTGAATCTGCTGATGTGATTTTTCACGTTAGTGAATGTTTTTGCCTACGCCATGGCATAGTTATCAGCTGAATTAGTTGATAGAACTTCATTCTAAATAGGTTCTATTGATCTGATAAACCTCAACAAATATTGATGCTGTTATGTTAAGATGTTTCTTCTTATGTCAATCTTTTAATGATTAAATGTTTTCTTACGGGATATTTCAAGCTTACTGGAAGTCTTCAATCAACTTAAATTAAAACGTTCTAATATATAATACATCACAGATTCTTGATAGTTCAAAATGACAGCCGCGTGGACGGTCATGCAGTTTGTTACGTTATTTGTTATGTTGTTTTTGATATCTTAGATTAAGAAACCTAATTTGGTTACTCCTGATGGCATTAGTAATACTTTCTATTGTTGTGATTATTATGAAGAGCATGAAGAATCTTTTACATACAGCTTGTTATTCGTTCAACAGAGATCTCAACATTTATTATGAGTTTGCATCCCAAGAAAAACTCACTGAAATTACATACTTATGTTGTTACTTATGATAAGTGGCCACATAGATATCTCAGGGCAAAATATCAAACAATTTTGTATGCATAAAGGATTAAAAGTGGTTCACCAAAACGTTCGTGGAATTTTCTCAAACTTTCCTTTACTTGAAGCTTTGATTCAAAACACTGATGCAAGCGTTGATGTACTTTGTGTCTTGGAAACACATATGGAGAACAATAATGTTGCAGATAATCCAGCTTTGTACGCATTACCTGGTTATACTTTTTTATACCGATACCGTAAGAAAGGAAAAGGTGGTGGAGTTGGAATTTATATCAAAAACGAACTCAATTTTACACACAGAGAAGACCTACAAAACCACCTAGAATGTTTATGGATTGAAGGAAGTAAAAATCTGATTTTCAAAGGCAAAGATTAAACGAAAACATCACTAACCCACAATGTTTTTTTACCCAAGTTAACCAAAAAGTGTAAACAATGAGAGGGTAGCTGAACCACCTTCTGCAAACGTTTTCAGTCAGTTTTATAGTACCATGCCACCAAACCTAAAGAGACTCATATCTCCAATACGTAGTTATATATGGCGCAGTCCTCAGACATTACCTATCAGAACTGTGAAAAAATTCACCATGCCCCACATTTCAGTTTTGTTTGTCGAAAAAAAACTTAAAAGGTTATCTCGAAAGAAAGTAACAGGTGCTGACGAATTACCACCTGCTCTCATGAAAGACTGTGCAACCCCTATATCAAGACCTCTCAGCCACATATTAAATCTTTCCTTAAAGACATCCACAGTTCCTTCCTCTTGGAAACTAGCCAAAATCACGCCAATCTATAAATCAGACAAGACGAGTCTGCCTGAGAACTATCGACTTATCTCAGTTTTTCTAATACCATCAATATTCATGGAAAAAGCAGTACACTCAAAGAACACCTGGAAAAAAAAACTATTTAACTCTAGTCAGCGCAGTTTTCGAAAAAAACACTCAACTGCATCCATTTTATTTTGTGATTCGACGAAGCATGGACAAGGGTAACTTAGTTGAGCTATCTACATTGACTTATCAAAAGCCTTTGATACCATAGGGCACGGGATACTTACAGAAAAAATAGCTGCTTACGGTGTAAACTGAATCGAACATGAATGGTGTCGCAGTTACTTGTTCAACAGGAAACACATCGTTCAGATTGAAAATGATTGCTCACACCCAAAGCCAGTCATGTGTGGTGTCCCACAAGGGTCTATTTTGGGACCATTACTGTTTATCCTTTTCATTAATGATTTAACAGAGAGCATATCACATTCAAACGTGTAAATGTGTGCTGACGACACAGTGGTGTATTTTTCCCATGAAAACCCAAAACAAATTGTAAGACGTTTAAATTTGGATATGGAAAACGTGCATGACTAATTTCAAAGAAATGAACTTTTAAAAAACTTTAAAAAAGGAAAAACAGAGTTCATGCTTTTCGGTACAGCGAAAAGGTCAAAAGCTGCTGGTATAACAATCAAAAAATAAACTTATCAGCAAAGTATAAATACCTTGGTACAGTCTTAGATAACCACCATAACTTAACAGAAAATTTCGAGAAAACCTACAAAAAAGCAAGTGGTAGACTTCCACTGCTGGAAAGAATGAGATGTTATATCACAACCAAAGCTGCTTACACAATATACAATATGATTATCATACCACTAATTATCTATAGTTGTGCACTGAAAAACCCTTATAACGAAACACAAAGGGCGATATTATCATCACTCAACAGACGAGTAAGTAGAATCATCAACTCAAAGGAAACAATACCAACTATCGAAAAACTTGCAAATCATGAACGTGTCAACCTAGTCAAGAAATGCATCACTGGACAGCTTGGGGATGATCTCAACAACCATTTTACACTTATCAATCAGGATCAAAACACCAGAAACAACAAATGCAGGCTTAAACTTCCTCAATCAAAACTTGAAGTAGCTAAAAATAGTTTTTATTTTGGTGGAAGCCATTTATACAATAGTTTGCCTGCATCTCTTAGGTAAACAGAACATTTTAATGACTTTAAGATTGGGGTAAAAGCATATTTCAATTAATATTGAATTACATTATCTTCAAACACGCTTTTACACCCTTTTCATTATCTATATATTAATAGCGATTCTCTGTCTGTCTGTTTGTAAGTCACGCAAAATGGTAGATTGAGTTGGGAGCGTATGTAAAGATGTAGGCATTTTGATTTTGATGTCATGGATATTAGGTCAGCTGTTGTTTCTCAATTGTTTCCTATAGCAATCAGTTTTTCATTTATGCCTGACTTTTTAAATTAGCCATAGTATTCATTCATAATATGACTTTCTTGGTACAGGTTATGGTGTTATTGCAACATGCAGAATACCTGCAAAGCAATTCATTGTGGAATATCATGGTGCATTATCTAAACTGAAAGACTTAGATGAAAGTTCTTGTAATAAAAACAATGTATTTGAATTCAACCACTATGACAAAAAGTAATGGCAAGAAACATTTTTCTTTTCTGTAGTTCAATTTTCCACATGATCACCTCAGAAACGTACAGCCTTTTAAAAGAACTTATGTTATAAGTCTGATCTATGAACTGACACACAGTAGCTGGTATTTTTTTTGTTTAAACAGTACAGATCAATTATCCAATGTTTTGCCCAAAATCCAAAGCTGCTTTTTAAAACACATTTCAAAGGAATAGTTGGTTCAACACATGTAGAGATTCTTACCAAAAAATGTAATTCTTTGTTTAAGTGCTGTAATCATATAATTGAGAAGATACAAACTTTTTCGTACAATATATCATGCTCAACAATGACTAAAAGAAAATAAAGTAAATAATGCAAGTTTCATTGTTGCAATTTTTTCATTTAACTTTTTTGTTGACACAATAATGGTTTCATTTTGCAGTTGGTATAGATAGTTTTTGTAATACTTTAATGACATGAATGACAGGCAATTAATATTCAGGCTATTTTTTATATTTTCATGTTAAAACGTTCTTTTTATTATCTTAGCCCCAGGAACAAATGTTTGTGACAATGACAAATATTTTTATGAGCCCTTTCACGTTAATTTCTCTTTTTCATCCTTAGTATTGATGCAACTGAAGATAATGAATTTCTGGGAAGATATTTAACGATTCTTGTTATTTTCCCAATTCTGCGATGCTAAAAATTGAATTATCAGGTGTTCCTCATCTCTGTTTGTTTGCACTTCCAGATATTGAAATTGGGGAGGAGGTACTGTATTTCTATGGAGAACCTGGAATGCTTTGGCATGAAGAAGGATCTTTTCTTCTTAATTTGCAATTACTTTTGTACTTCTGTACATTGTCAAAATTTTCTGTGACTGATTTTTAAATCGCACATGTAGAATGTTTATGTTTTTTCTCGCAATAACGGAACATATGATCACATATTTTTTCTTCCATCAGCTGGTAGAAAGAATGATCAACTTGAATTAATCATTAATGTAGATTAATCAACAGGTGTATTATCTATATCCTAATACGCGCTGTGCATCCACTTTTTTCAAGCTTTTACTCTCCAAAATTTCGGGTGGTTTTTGTGGTCACTTTATGAAAGTATGTCAGACCATGGTTAATATTTTTCTATGATTAGTATTAGGAAAAGATAGCTCTACATTGCATTTTGTGTTTTGATGGTTTTACGAACGTCTTTACAGGGGTCGAAATAACAGCCGGCTGCCGGCAAAATCCGGACATAATAAGAATTAGCTGGCTATCCAAATAAAGAAATTATCCATTTTAGCCGGCTATAAAAATACAAGATTTTTAATATAATAGAGTAACATTTTGTTACGTTAGCCTAACACGTATCAGTAACATTTTTTTCATCATGTTCAATTTCTAATTTTCAGTTGAAGTCAACAAAGGGTTTCGTTTTTCTTTCAAATCACATCAGTGAAAAGTTAAAATAAGCGTATTAAAACGTTACGCATAAATATTTCGATGCGCCTTAAATTTAACCCCCAGCTGATTTCTATATTATAGCCGGCAATCATTGAAATCGTTATTTCGACCCCTGCTTTATTGGTTATACATGTTTTGATTGATCAAGAAGCGATAGACAACAACGAAAGTAAGTCCGCTTTTGAACTTTTTGGGTTTTTTCTTATAGCATGGTTTCTGCATTATTACTTTTCCTATAGGCCAGACACATAAAAACAATATATATCGATCGAAGAAATGAATATCATGAATATCCGGGTTCATGCAAAGAAAATCACTTGAAGGTAACAAATTGTTTACAATTTATATTTTGACACCTACGCATTTGGCTTTTATTTACGTTTGGGTAAGGATTCCATGAATAGTTACAGCGATATTAATCTTTTGTTGTTTTCATGTAAGCACAATTTAATTTTACTTCTGCATACCTATATCGTATCCTGAAAAAGATGTATTATGAATATTTTGATGTGTTTCAAATCTTCCGATTAAAAAGATTTTCTATTCAGAACTCAAGTGTTGATAGTGAACTAAAAATGCTTTAGCTGGAATACCTAGAGTTTTTTTATTAAAAGGGTAAGATGTGTTTTTTTCCGTATTGACGTTAGACAGCATTCCACATTCCAAACAATTGATGAACTTTATCATACTAAAATTCATTATACTAAGCCTTTCTCTCTGTTCAGCTCAAATCGATTAAAAGCTGTAAAAACATTTTTACACGGGTTACAAGTGTGTTCATGTTTACGAAAGAAAAACTTGTTTGATGAATGAAGTCACATTTCAACGAATACATTTTTTTCGTCACTGTGCTTGAAAATGAAAATGAAAAAAATAAATAAAATGAAATCACTGTAGATACAGTCTTTCCACATGTAAGAACTAAGTTTTAAGAACTAATTTTTCGTTAAGATTTTTTTACCAATTTCTAAAGAAATCTGTTTTACTTGCTGTCTTACTAAGAACTTTCTATGAACTTTAAAACTTCTACAAAGGAGTGCTCATGAGGACTTTCCCATAAAAATGAGGTGGGATGCTCATTTTCACTAATTTTTGCTAACAATGGATAGAAAAGGTGTAACGAAGGAAATCTCTACATTTTAGTCGTGAGGTAAAGAAGAAGTAATCGGATATTCCATTAGTTTTGGACAAAATGGAAAACAATATGTTGTGGGAAACACAAAGATTTATTTATTTATTTACGAATGTTTACCCAGGATAGCCTCTTCAGTTCCTTAAGGTACTGTTATCAATGAGGGTCCTGCGAAGGAGGTCCTAGAGCATTTAAAGCCCCCATTTGGGCTACGGAAGCTGTAATGACAGAAACCGCTCAACTAGACAACCACCCTAGACATCATTCCTACTCTCTTGCTGAGTGCTAAGCAGAGAGGAGTGATTCACACTGTTATAGTTGCTGACATGACTCGGTTGGGGATTGAACCCGCGACCTCCCGAACAGGAAGCGAGCACTCTACCACAAGGCTATCAGTCGGTTAGTCTCTTAATGTCTAAGTTGAAAGATGCCGCTAAAGCGTCAGCAGAGGCTTTTACCTGTGCCACGAATGTTGTAACAAAATTCTATGTAAGTGTTATTAATTTTTTCGGTGTTTCCAGTATTATGTAAAATGAAATAACTAAAATGAAGAGGAAAGCCAATGAATGTACTTTTTTTCCAATTTTCTTAAAATTCCTAATATCTAAGGTTAATGTTAATGGTGAATGTCACCGGGTTGCCTTGGGACATGAAAGAAAAGATGGCAATATACCTGCTCCTGCTGCAAAGAGACCAAGGCCAACCTCACTCGAGAATTCTTCAATAAATAGCTCTAGAGAAATTTACAAAAGAATGATGAGAACGGCTTGGAACATGGCCATAACACTGTCAATGCCTCACAGTCATTTTGCTGTTCTTATTAAGTACCAAAGAGAAAATGGTGTTCCTTTAGTTGAGGGACGAGATAACAATAAAGCAGGTAAAATTACATCAATTAGGAGATACTAGTTACTCGCGTAAAAGTTTTTTACGGCTTTATTTTGGAAGAGGATGTACAAAAATCCAGCGTTTCCGTGTGCGAACCACGTGACGAAAATTTCAATTACGGAATCAGGACTGGAAAATGTACCCATGTTGTAGAGCTTGAAAAGTCGAGCAAAAAAATATATAGGATCGTTGCGCTACGAACAACCATTGCAGAGATATTGTCAATCAAAGATTTTAATGATGTCATAGCCGCAGTGTCTTAAAAAAGTAGGCCCAAATTTTGCATCACCCCATCACCCGCATCGCGGACCCTAAGAAACGTCAATTATCCCTATTGGTTCTTGGGATATTTCCCCAAAAACGTTGCAATCGATTGGGGGATGCAATGCAATGGCTTCCTCGTGACGTCACACCGCATGCTTGTATACTAATCCTTGTTTATCAATGGTCTAACGAAAAAATGACCATGATTAAGAAGATTTTGACCGTAAATTTGAAAAAAATACAACACTCACTAAGTTAAATGTGTTGCACACGCGCGCGGATTAGTATAATAAGGTAAGTACAGATAAAAGATTTTGAAATAAAATATAAAGAATGTAAATATATCAAAAAACATATCCTTACTGCAAAAATTGCGAACACAGGTCAATGCTCAATTGATCTCAGATGGATCAGAGGCTCGTAAGACTGGTAACCAAATGGAACTGGTTCTAGTTAGAACCACGCATGCTGGAATACCTGTTTATTTTGTTGTGTTCTTATTGGAAATGACATCATTTGGAGGAACAGATGAAGTCAGTTTAAATAAAGAAGTGGATAGTGTTTTCCAAGTAGGAAACCATAACTGGCTTCCTGGAAATATTCCAATAACTGATTATAACACAAGGGAATATATAATGGTGCACTTACAATGATGGCTGCAGAGAGACAGAGAGACCATGGTTAATTCTGATTCACTTTGTAAACCATTGAATTTAGCTAGCCCTGAAAGAAACTGTGAAATCTTTCACTAAACTTGATGGATGCGACAGATTTTACAACACAATATTTTACCTGTTTAAGAACTCCGGAAAGCTTAAGACAGAGGCAAAGAAAGCTTATGCTGCGCTTGATATAAGTTATTACCCCTTGCCACAAATACATGGGACAAGGTTTGTCAATCACCGTAGACGTGGCTTGTCAGCGTTGTTACATGATTGGCCAGCGGAATGCCCTGTCAAGAAACCAAGGATCAAGATCTGAAACAAAAGCCAAAATCAAAGGTCTTCTGGAAAAATTGAAAGACTATAAGTTCGTATGCGAAATCGCCAGCTATCTAGATATCCTAGATTCTATTTTCCCGCTATCATTAATTTTTGAAAAGAAAAACTTAATGGTATACGAAGTAAAGTCAGCTGTAGATAAAACCTTGGCTGCTTTAGAAGAAATGAAGAATAAGAATTGAGACAATGCATTGACAAGTTTTCTCCACAAATTTGCTATCAAGACTTTATGTACAGATGATATACTTTGACCTAGCGTCATTGGTCCTTAGCGTTTATCGCAACACACCATGCGCTTGTTTTTTAAATCAAAGTAAATAACTAAACTTCACCGTTTCCTTATTTGTTTAAATATTTTTAATTTAAGGTGGAGAGTAGCTTGTAACATCTGGTTTGTAGAAATCTTTGGTGTTCTATTGTCACCAAAAGTTATTTATTTAGTTAGTTATTTTTTATTTATTTTAAGGATAGTATTGTAGTTTTGTTAGATTTTTTTAGCGCACGCTTTGAGTTCGTATGGTGTGCGATCATTGCACGCCATATTTAAAAATACAAAAAACGGCGTGCGATTGCCGCACTCCAAGCATTTTATTCATGTCCAGGCCTGTAAACATGAAGTAGAAAATTCTTGTCATGAAAACAATCGTAATGTTTCAAAAGAGATATATTAAAAGAGGTATTAATCAATTTCTCTGATCAAAAATGTGCACATCACATCACACCCAACCCCGTGTTTGTATTGAGAACCTAGCCCTGATCTGTGGGTTTTGAGGAGATTGTTTTATTCAGGAAAGAAAAAGAAAAACAGAAAAGAATGAAAGCACAGTTACTGATATAGTTACTGATATATGAAAAAACAGGAATACCTTCACTTACATACAACCTTGAATGTTGGAACAACCTTGTATTGAAGCAATACATACCAAAACGCTGAAAGCAATCTTGGAAGTCCCACTTTCAACACCCACGTGGAAAAAGTGGAAGCAAGGTGGATAAAGGAGGGGGAAACAAAAAGCCTAAAGAAAGTGACCAAGCATATAAAGAAATACATTAAAACAAGAGATGAAATTGAAGTAAGGAAAAAACACTAAAGAGAAACTTAATTTTGATAGACATCCTCGCATATAAAAGTGCTTGCTTGAAAAGGCAAAGCGGGAGTCGTGAGATTCAAAGATTCAAAGAAAATAAGGTATTTAAACATTTTGAAATTATACTGTTGTGTCTTGAATATTAAGATCTGTTTCACACCATCTAATGTACTTTACTCATAGAAAAAAAGAAACTAACCTGGTAACAAGTGATGTAGCTGAAAGACATGGTTTTCCCGATGAAAATATTTTAAAAGAAGAAAAGGTTGATTTATTCAAAATTCAAAATAACATTATTCTTTTTAACGTGGATTCTGTGGAAACGGTAAATAAAATACTTAAAACAACGTTATTGTCACAGTAGTTTGTGTAAGTCTTGTTGCAGTGCAATCCAAAGTTTCGAGAGGGGCGCTTATAAAAACCCTAACTTTTGTGACCAGTGAAAAGTTTCTGTTTAGGGACTATGACTATCGTGTAGCTTTAGCTAAAAATGCCCCCGCGCTCAAGCATTCCAATTTGTACACACAGCAAGCTATACATTGCAAGCTATACAACGGAAACAAAAACAAAGAAAAACTTTTGTTACTTTTTGTTATCTATTGGTCCTATGTCACACTGATACCTTTCAAAAAGTGTAATTAAGGCTTAACAAGTAATATCAGAAAGTATTTGCAACAAACAAAAGAAATGTGTGAACTTAAACCATGGATACGTATCTTATAATCAAAATAAGATAAACATTTGTTAAAGAAATTCTGTAAGAACCAAAAGAAAGAAAAAAAAAACTTTTTTTAAAAAAAATTAAAGCGAAAAATCCATTAAAAAACTGCGTTTCAAACTTTGATTCGAAACAAGAAATAGCCAAAGTTTACATAAAAAACAAGAAAAAAGTATAAGAAGGTCTTATTATTTTCCTGCATGTTGGTGGTTTTTGAAACTTGTTGTCAAAAAAACTAAGCAATTGCTTTGTGATGGGATTTTATTTTGAGAGCAATGGAGAAAATTGTTAATATTGCTCATACAATCACCATACTGAACTAATAGAAAGTTCCTTCCCTTCGAACTTGAGTACATAGGAACTAATTAGGTTATGCTAAAACATGTTAAAATTATGTTAAAATTATTTAAAATGAAGCATTAGTTCCTATTGGAAAATTCAAGTTTTATATTCATAGCTTGTTCAAGTTAGTGATGAGGAGAAGAGTATTGATGCAGATAAAGTATTAAAGAATATTCACCAAGTAGGTTGATCTACACAGGATCCTTATTACAAACAGTTCTCTAGAACTATTAAAGCAGCCTTAAAACCCAACTTCAATTGTTGAAAGCCAAAGCCAAAGTGGTTTAAGCAGAATTAAACAAATTGTATTTCCTGCTCTCACTTTATTTGTTCCAACAGCTTGAAAAAGATTTTTCTTGCTTACATGGCTAATGTTGTGGTTTGGTACTCAAATAAATGAGTTAAGTCAGTGTCTTTTTAAGGATTGCCAAAAAGTGGCTATTTCTTTGACGATGAGTTTTCATAATAAAACCCAATATATTGGAATTAATTTATCTGTAGTAAGGTAAGAGAAGGATTGAAAATTCCGAGCTCTTTGCCTAGAATATAAAAGCTCTTCTACTTACAAAAATACAAGCCTTCAAAGTTAGGAGCACTTGAGGCTAAATTTATTCCATTTAGCAAATTGATGAAATATTCCAAGTAAGATATCTTATGTTCTACAAACGCAGTTTACTTGAAACTTGGAGTGCTTTAAGATTATTACTAACGCTTTGACATGAAATTAAACTTTATCTATTTGGAGCATTTTATGAAGGTATATTCCAAAGAAACTGGTAAATTTAGCCCTTCAATGTTTGATCAATATCTTCATTGGCCTTCATTTTTGACAATTGTAAAATATTCAAACACGAAGAAAAATTCAAACACACCCATATGATGACATTTTATTTCTCCAGGAGCCCCCAATGATGCTAGAATTCCATTTTAATTTTTGTCTCTTTTTGACAAAGTAGAAAAACATCATTTTGAAAAAATCAGTTTCCTACATTAATTTTAAGATAGAATAAACCAATTTTACTGTTTGACCATTCCTGAAGAGATTTAAATTCGATTTTGAAAAAAATTACCTAAGTTAGAGCTCCCTGGGATGAGATATTCCACTTTTTAAAGAAAATGTAAGGTCCTTTCAAGGAGTTCTGCTTCCTTGCTAGTTCATAAAATTGCAAATCTGAGTAAGTTTTAATAAGTTATAACTTGCCATAATTCATTAGTAAATGAGAAGACGAAATTTTTTATTAAAAACTGTATTTATTAAAAATAAAAATAATAAAATACGAAGCTTTTCGTGTCTAAGCACATCATCAGGGAAAAAAATTATATCTACATATACACAATTTCATATATACAAAGCTAAAATCCTCGTGTGACACTGTTTCTAAACAGAATTAAAGACTTGGTATTTATTTGTGGAAAGACAACATTTTGTGTATAAAAAATATATTTATTTATAATAACAATTTTAAAAACTAACTAAGCTTTTCGGACGAATCCATCATCAGGTTATATACAAGTGAATGATCTTAAAATTATCTTAAAATTGTAAAAATGCGTAAATGGCTAAAAACATTTGTAACAAAAGGAAGGTGCTAAAAAGTGACGCAGAAGGACAATAAACAGTATGACGCTGTATGGCAATAATATATATGACGTAAGGACGTGCATGGCACGTGCAAAGGCTAAAAACATGATACAGAAAATTAGTGAATATAAACCTGGCGAAAAGACTACTAAATAAGGACACTATGTATTGGGATATCTAAGTGACTCCGTTTCTAAATAATGTAAGTGTTTTAGAATCAATTTGATTGTTCAGTGACAGTTTCAAAATAGCTATAAAGATTGCCTCTAAATTCTTCCTTGATTTGTTACGTTTAGGTGCCATGCTCAATATTTTCCAAGTGAATTCATGACTTGGGAATTCTATTAAATGTTTTGCAGGTTCCGAATCACCTTTGCCAGTTTCATGTTCCTTACATCTGATTATGGCATTTCTAACAGTTTCACCTACATAGTTTTCACCGCAGTTACAGTCCGCTTTATAAATTACACAGGCTGGGTAGGGATTTTTATCTTTCAGCTGAAATAAAGTTTTGCCTGACAGAATAGGTTTGGTTTGATCAATAAATCTAAATGGAACTAACAAAAAGAGCTTTTTAGGAAGAATATTCCATGGACAAAAACAATTGAAATTAAAAGTTTAAAAAGTGATTAATTTTAAATGTTAGAAAATACAAAGACTTTTTGAAATGGACTGCAACATCTTAAGGGCTCAAATTAATTTAATGAAGTTTAACCGGAACAATCGTTAATCCTGATGTTCAGGAAGAAGAAAAGAAACACAAAACAAGAGGCCCATAGGCCTTAAGGTCAGTGCAAACTGTCTGCTGAAAAATCAAGATTATATATAATTACTTCACAATAAATCACTAGTAAGTATTTCAAAATACCGTTTGAGTAGTATCTGGTAAACCCCTATTCGTTTCATGAATATGCTAATGGTAAATGCAAATTCTTACGATTTCATGGTAAAATTGAAAAAATAAATCCCGCATTTAATAGTGCCACAAGAAATTCTCTTGCATTAATGTAAGTATGAATAAAATATGTTTACACTCGCCGCAAAGGCGGCGTCGCTCGCCGACCATGTTCAACCTGTGTTGAGTTCATGAAATATAAAATTAAGGAATTGGAAATAATAAGGGTGTCCATGTTGTAGAGCTCAAAAAACTGATCAAAAAAATGTATGGGATCATTTTGCTACGACCAACCATTGCGGAGATATTGTTGATCAAAAAATTTGATGACGTCATAGACCCGTCCCCCCAAAAAATTAGCAAAGATGCCAACCCCCAAATTTTAAATGCGGGTGATGGGCTTAACCGAGTGGGGCCTAACTCATGCTTAACCATGGTTGGGGCCTGAGGGAAGATTTTTGCGAAATTAGAGGTCCAGATGCCCGGAACGAATAAAATAAAAAATCAAACGCAATAAAATAGCCTCCATGTCCATTCAATTCAAGTCTCATCGTCTTCGAAAATTTATGGTCACGAACTGAAATACCAGCAGAGTCGTTGCAAAAAAATCTGAGACCAAAGAGCGCCGTTTTACCGGTGAACAACTCCATTCCATGTTCGTTGCTTTTTCGCGCTTGATTAATAAAATGTAGACCCCCTGGGTTTTTTCCGCTGTCAAGAAGAAACCCGCGCATTATTGCTTGACACACAAATAGCAGGAGGTTTTCTGAAACTTTTTAAGAACACGGGTCTTGACGAATGTCCATAGGCCGATCAGGATATGCGCAGGCTTCGAACATAGGCTAATGGGAACCCAGCTTTGGTTCCTGCTTCTTCCGGTTACAATAAACGAAAGAGACTAAGTCGTAGCTTAGCATCTTGGCTACACCATCGCCATGTGCAGAAAATTTTTCCGTAAGGGAAAAAACATTCATGTGACAAAATAATTCTTGTTTTAAAGCTAGGATCCAAAACGTACAAACAAAGCTACTATAAAATACAATGGAAGAAGGAAGAGTCTAAACCGAATTTCGAGGCAATTTAATGAATGTACACGCCCTGAATCTTTGCAAAGTATGGTTACGCCTCTTCCTTTTTACCCACTGAAGAAGAATGTTGCAACTTATATCTATATGTCGCACTTTTCGCAGCGGTAAGGACTTCATCAGGTATGTTGAAACGTTCAACTGATTGCGATTCCATCGCTAGTTTCACCGTAATGATACTTGCGAGAGTCTGTTCAGGATCCAAATTCGGTCTAAAACAAGTTTTGTTCTTTCTTACTATCGAAAAAACCCTTTCCTCCTCGGCATTTGAATGGGGAATTGTGAAGATCAACCTCACAACTTTTCCTAAGCGTGGAAATCTTGTTGTCCCTTCAGCGGCATCTTTCAAAGTGAGAAGATAAGCCCACAATCTGTGGAGCATGAGGTCACCCCTTGCAGTTTTGCACGATTCCATGACTCGGTCTGGAATATCATCGTCTAGAATTAACTGGTAGTCGTTAAATTCCTCAATAAGAGCTTCCATCTCTGCAGGTTCTCCGAAGGGTAGTAGGGTAGGGTACCTAAAGTAAAATCAAAATGAATACACAAACTACCAACAATTATAACCACCTCGGTGGTGAGTCTTATATATATTCAGCTAAAATTTCTCATACCTTTTAACAAAATAAGATAGATCCCTTTCTCCATTTGCGTCAAGTCTCGATTCGCAGTTGATCACCGGTGCACTTTTCAACAGTTCGTCTGAATGAGGCAAATTTGCCAAAGCATATCCATATGCACGCTCGTATTCTGTCTTTCTTTTATTCCACAATGAAGAAATAGTTTTTGATTGGAGAATAAAGAAATTCGATATATTTGATTGGGCAGGAAATTTGAATAAAATATTCTTCCTTTAGCTATTAAACTCTTTTAATTTACGTTATTGAAGGATAAGCAGGTCCAGTGAAGTTAATTTTATTCCTTTAATTGAAATATAAATTATAAATTCTTCTGCATTGAAAAATGGGTAAGGCAAAAAGGCACCAAAAAGTAAAAACTAAATTGAAATACACGTGGACAGAAGAGAATGGAGAATGCACTTCATGAAGTAAAGTCAGTCCCTGGGGCAACAAAACGAGGCGTGGGGAAGAAGTATGGGATCGATGAATCTCTGATACGGTTCCGTTTAAGAAAACTTGCAAACAACGAGGAGCTGAAAACACCAGGGCGGAGGTAGTTCTTCAAATAATTTAAAATTTATATAAATTGCTCGTTTTAAGTAACCTCTTACTTCAATTTAAGACCTGTATTCGACAAAGAAACAGAAAAACAATTGGCGAAGTGTATTGGTGTCATGTGTAACGTAGGGTTTAGTCCCACCATTGATGATATCCAAGTAAAAGTCACTTCATTTATAAATCATCTGCTAGAATGAGAGACAATATTTCCAGTAAATCAACTGTGACGGGAAGCCTTAGAATCTGTTCTATCCATATTTTTGTAGGAGATTGTTCATCGATACATCGTCGAAAACAAGATCGAAACACCTCAGTTCGCAAGCCAAAAACCAGGGTACACGTGGATGAATAATTTCATGAAAACGGAATAACCTCTCGAGAAAGAAAGCAGAGATGATTAGTGCAGCACGAAAGGCGAACACATCGAATCCGTTCATAATATATGATTTTTATGAGCAACTTGAAAAATCATTCCCTATTTTTTTCTTTTTTTTTTTCTTACATATGGTCGTTCGGGAAAAACCTTGAACTTTATTTTGGCCAAACTCACATGCCAAATTTAATCCACCTTAATATTCTCCTTGTAATGAATCATTATAATGATCGAGTTTTTATTCTTGATCTTCCTTCTTAGATCTTGCGAGAAAATCCAGATATCGACGCTTCAAGGATCTGCAATTGTGACGAGAGTGGATTTCCCACTGATCCTTCTCAAGGAACTGTAATTTCGAAAAAAGTATGTTGCCGATTTAGAATCATATATTTTGGAACTTCCGCATATAGGTGGTTGAGTGATTTTTGTCAATTTGGGGAAAAAATCGGGTCCAAATTACAAAATAATAATTATCTATCTTACACCGAATAGGGGCAACATGCATTGAGGATGAGGTTCGGAGCCGGAAGAGAAAATATCACGGTGCTTGGTGTTTGCAACGCTGCTGGGGTAACGCTAGATCCCCTTATCATATTGAAAGGGCAGAACATGCAGTCGTCTTGGCTAGGATATAAGGAACACACCCTACCGAATACTTGGTATGGCAAATCACTGAATGGTAAGCATTAAGTATCATTAAATTCAATTTTAAGATTGAATTAATCAGGGGTTATGTTATTCACATACGTGGAGTTTCTTGATTTTTTTAGGATGGGTGGAAACAGAAACGTTTGCAAAGTGGTTTTACATGTTTGCAGAACTCGTCAAAGAGCGGCCACTGCTGCTTCTTTTCGATGGTCACCTGACGCATGTTTCCATCAAAGTAATTGAGAAGGCTTTGGAAGAAAATATCATCATTTTGAAATTTCCTCCCCATGTCACCGATGTTCTTCAACCACTTGACGTAGCTTTGTTTGGTCCGTTGAAGAGATTATGGTCGAAAATGCTGCATACAAGAATTTCCGAGCTGGGGATAAAGCAACCATTAACGAAAAGTGAACTTGTTAATGAAATATGCAAGTGTTGGACAAAGGCGATGAAGCCAGAAAACGCAATTGCTGGATTTGAGTCGACTGGTATGTTTAAAGATATAATAAGATAGAGTGCGTGTCATCTTTGTCAACATTTATACCTGATTTCCTTTATAGAGTTGGGTCACCTAAGAGTTGTTTTTTGGTTTTAGGTATATATCCTGTTAATGCGGACAAGTTTTGATGGGAAATGGATTGGCTTTCATTTAGCGACCACGTTTGGTTCGGAAAGTTCTTCCGAGCGATGTTAAAGTTAATTTTTTCGAAAAGTGCGGAATGATTACCAAAACTGATTATATTGTGTTCATTTATTAAAATTTCAAGCTTCACTATTGAAGTGTTTAACAGTTCAAGATCACAATAAAATAGAAAACTTCAGTAACAATCACCTAGTCTTCCCTTAAGGTCTTATCTTTAAGCATACATTATGAATGCTTTTTGGAGAAAAGGAAATCATATAATTTGAGTGACATGAGAATAATATGCAACTTGCCTGACTTTTTCTTCCTCCTAACTTTTTATCCCATCCAATTAGGATACATGGTTGTTAATGTCTTCATTCAATACACTTCATTATAAGATTATACTCTTGTTATGTTATCTGTAAAACCTAATTCGACAGTCAGAACCAAGACAATCTTCTTCTTGGTTCTTGTTGATAAGTTTTACCAGCGTTTCGCTCCCAGAATGCACTACGTTTAAACAAAGGGCGGGGGAGGGCGCAATAAAACTAATAATTTATTTATTCATTTGAATGAAGATAACTCTTTTTGCATTGAAGTATATTTACTTCGTCACACACTAGTGATACATTTTCCGAAAAATCCACTTCGTGCTTTAAGGGGGTGTCCACCTATTTAGCAAAATACTGGGAAGAATTACTAAAATGAACATGACTCATTCAATTTTTATCAAATTTCCTTGAAACTTTCAACATTGTATAATAACACCCTAAAGAAAAGAAAAACAGAAACATTTTTTAAAATATATTTCCACCTGCCAAGGGGTAAGCATAAACACAGAATAACCAGTTTTAAGTCTGCAGTAAATATTTCGAGTTAGAGTTATGGTAATTGAATGAAACTTGGTACAGTTGTTCAAAACCAAAATCTAAATGTCATTATTGTAGGAATTTTCAAAAAAATCAAATCCGGGAGTAAAATTGACAAAAAACTGAATTTTTTAAATATAAAATCAGACAGTCAAGTAGATTAAATTTCCTACAATCATTTCATAGCAAAATATACAAGAAACATATCCTGAAAATTTGAAGTCAAAAGCTCAATCCTATCTCAAGATATTCTCCGCAGAGTTTTGACAAACCCCCTGAAGCGAGTTTTGTGGAAAAGGAAATTAAAGATTTCCCCATAAAAATAAACAGAAACAAAACAACACCACCCATCAAAACTGTTTGTCAATCAATATATAGCTTTCACATTACTATATGGATAAAAATTTTTATCATTATCACTTCATTGTTATGGACAAAAGTTACATCAGGGCTGGGTCCTGACCTCTGACATTTGGAAACGGTAGTCGCAGATGATGACACTTGCTTTCGCTTGACCGACTTAGCATGCTGCGGTGGTTTAGTGTGCTTAGGTGCTTTTGCTTTTGGACATTTTTTTGATGTGTAAGACTCTGGTGTTTGATTGAGTCCAAAGCTCCCTGCTGAGTATGAACTTTTATCCATTTTGCTCTTCCGTGCTCCCCGAAGCTTTTGTCGTTGTTTGCGGGCTTTGAGGCTGATTTTCCGCGCAGCATTCTTAATACGCTGCGTATCCATCTTGCGTGTGTGGGCCAGAGTGCAGGCGACTGGTTTCACATATTAGCCTTTTGGCTGCTTCCTGCATCACAGAATCAGCGACTGTCCAAGAATGGCTGCCGATGGTACTTGTTATTTGGTTGTATCGGTTTTTATGGATTGGTCGGGTAATCCCCATTGTCGAACAGAACTCTGCGAGAACAGTATGTCCAGTAACCTGTGATGCGTACACTGATCGAATATTGACATCAAACTCCCTGCTTTTAGAGCTCCTTGTACTGGTAAAAAATGGTGTTGAAAAATTGCAGCTTGAACAAACTAGCTCCAGTTTTTTAGCGAGACCAAAAGTCGATAATGGTGTTGATTTGATCGAAATGGAAGCTCTTGGATTCTTGCACTGTCTGCATATTGTTCCAGAGGCCAAACAGGCATTTAATAAATGAAGGTCCAAAACTTCATATTTGCTTTCAAAAGATGTTCCAGCTTTCTTCATTCCAAGAATTTTACCCATAGAACGCGTGAAACACCGATTTTTCTTTGACGGGGAGTGTGTTATTGATTTTTCCAAAAGATTACTATCATCTAACTTGCTCAATGTCTTGTTTGTGATGTCTTTGAAAGAACTACTGTTCGCAACATGTTCTGCAGCAGGTGTAATTGGAAGGTTTGAAGAACTTTGTTGCTGCTGTGGTTGTTGTCGAGTACGAAATAGGTTTGCGGGACAAGACTTTCTTTTCTTTTGAAATCGTCTACTTTTTGCTCTTGTTTTCATTTTTATACTTAATGTAACTAGATATAAAACGCACTAGAGATAAAAGAACAAATTCACAATTATTAAGCTGTCAAAATATATTCATGGAGCCCAAACACAAAATTATGTTTGAAACTTATGTTTGAAACAAAAACTTTTGAAACACACATCCAATTTCAAATGTCTGCCATTTTTATTTACATTTTACATGCGATTTTAAATTATAGAATAGTGATACGGGAAGCAAAGGGGATAAATTCCCGAAAAAAAGAAGGAGAAATACCCACTGGAAGGCGAGAAAACCCCTTAGCAACCAATATAAATAACTGTTGCTAAGGGAAAAAATTTTTCCCAGGGGACAGAATAGGGTTTATAACCAGAAAAATATTATTTTGTTTCAAGTTTTGAATTCAGAAAATCATTTTCGAATGGTATGGCAAGGTTTTAAGCGCAAAAAAAATTTTTTGAAAAATTTCATTTTGACCTTCTTACAAATAGGTGGACGCCACCTTAAACTTTCTGATTTTGAACTGAAAAATTTAAAGTTAGGGATAAGGGGCGTTGAACTACGGCATAAAGACCTGCAACATTACACACACACGGACGGATGGACGGACTGACCGACACAGGGAAATGAAAGAACAGCTCCCTTAAGGCGCTGACCAAAAAGTTCAAATGTAACACTTATTGTTGCAACGAAACGAATTAACACAGAGTCAATCAGGAAACTACACAAAGCATACCAAGATTCTCACCCCGAAGATGAAGGCGTCTCTCTTACAGTTTTCTTCAATTTGAAACCTTTTTACTGTTTGAAACCAAGTGAAAAGGAAAAACAAAGCTGCCTATGCATTAACTGCCTAAACCCTCATGTGATTTTAAACTTGATAAACAAATACAGAAATTCCAAGAAACTATCACCACACGAATCATTGACAACATATCTAAAGGAATTTAAGTCGGGTACCTCGTTTCCAGAAATGCATGATCAGAAATCTTGTAAATACTACAAATACAGGCACGTTATAGAAACATACATTGGAAAAGACGGAAAACAACACGAGTACACCAGAACTGCAGGAGTAGACCACGTTGATCCAGTCTTCAAGTTAGTCAAAAAGTTAAAAGACTTGAGTGATAAGTACTTGCTCCATCGAACATATGTTGATAACTGCGCATCAGTTTACCCTACCTTGAAAGAGCTATGCACTGGTAAGTACATAGAGCTAGACTTTTCACAAAATTTAGCTCTGCAGCCGAAAGACGAGATTCAATCTGCACATTTCTCCGGCAAACAGTTGACATTGCATTGTACCATCATAGAATATGGAACACGGTAACTGCCATAAATCGTTTGAAACTGTATTCTGCGGGTAAAAACCCTTTCCTATTGATATAAATCTTAATTGTTTAATCACAATATTTCTTGGTTTGGCAAAAAGCCATGATAATCTGTAAGAAAACTACATTTTTAACAATTTTTTTTTTGTCTCCACACGTTGTTTTGTACCAAAGCTCAAAAAACTTAATTGTTCAACACATAATTTCTTAGCTTTGGTTACAAAACTTAATTTTGGAACACAAAATTTCTTGGTTTTGTCGCAAAATCCCTTAAAGCAATAAAAAAAACAAATATACTAGGGCTAATAATGATGTTCTGTTTCTACGAAGCTTTGTTCTGTCGTCAAAAAACTTGGCTCCGTCGTCAAAAAACTTTGTTCCGTAAAAAAACTTTGTTCTGTTGAAAAACTTTGTTCCGTTAAAAAACTTTGTGCTGTCAAAAAACTTTGTCCTGTCAAAAAACGTCAAGAAACTTCTTTGTTTGGCGGAGGAGAGTGTTATAAGAAGGAGAGTGATGATGTAATAATGTATGATGTAATTGAAGCGTGCATTGGTAATAATGGCGCCTCAGAAGATGGATGACATTCTTGAAAGCCTTGGTTTTGGGTTTCGAAACGGAAAAGATAGTTCCATCAATCATAGAATCAATGACTGATGAACACTTGATTCGCCTTGGTATTCAGACAATTGGGGACCCAATTCGTCTAAGGGAAGCTTGTAAAAGATCACAACCACAACAACCTGAAACTTTCAGTGAAAGTCAAGTTAGCACAGTGTAATATGCACACAAGGAAATCACAAGACATTTGTAATCTCACTACTTGGCGGCCATCTTTATTCTAAAACTAAACTACAAACACAGGGACTATAGTTCATAAGTCTGGCGAACATAACAAACTTCAAGTCATAAGTTCAAGGAACAAAACAATCATGGAGTCGCGGAAGGAGAACACATTAATCCTCCCCTCTTAGTCATTAGTCCAATTTCTTACTACTGCTCCCCCTTCTGGCAATGTTTGCTCCGCAACTGCCGTCGGAACTACCGGCACCTCATCTTGCGGTGTAACAACCTTTTCAATTTTGTCCGCATTTTGAAGTTTACCCCGCAGTTGATCAACGTGTCTCCGGTGACTTTTTCCTTCAGCACGAACCACGTACGATAATGGTCCTGTCCTACTTTCAACAACCCCCGCAATCCATAGGTGGTTGGGGTTATTATAATTTCTCATCCAAACAGATTCCCCGATGACAAAACTCCTTGCTTGCTTAAGCACAGCATCCGGGACAGCTAATTTTCGAGACAGCTTTCTCTGAAGACTCAGTTTGACAAGACTTAACCTGGTCGTCAACCTCCGACTCATCAACAGCTCAGCCGGTGTCATCTCAGTGATGCTTTGAGGGGTTGTTCGATACGCAAACAGAAATCTATCCAATCGTGTCTGTAACGAATCTGTAGAGGAAGCGCTCATCTTTTTAAATGTTTGAACTGCTCGTTCAGCTGACCCGTTCGAGGGGGGATGATACGGCGCACTCCTTACATGTCGTATCCCATTTTCCTTCATAAACGTCTCGAATTCGGTGCTCACAAAACTTGGACTGTTGTCACTTACTAACATCTGAATTATAACATTCTGCCCCACAAGAACTCAGCATGATTGCTCTTTTTCGAATCCGTTCGTTGATTCCATTTGCAATAAAAAAGAACTCCAATTGCTCAACATAATTGTACCACTCTCCTTTATCAACTCTAAACTCACTCAATTTTCCAAATTGGGCCATTTTCCTCGTCGCCAATTGTAATATACATACAAGGAAATCACAAGACATTCGTAATCTCACTACTTGGTGGCCATCTTTATTTTAAAACTACAAACTACAAACACAGGGACTACAGTTCATAAGTCCGACGAACATAACAAACTTCAAGTCATAAGTTCAAGGAACAAAACAATCATGGAGTCGCGGAAGGAGAACACATCACACAGTTGCCAACAACAGCCACACAGGGCTGAGGCAATCATCTACTAATTCAGTAAGAGAAAGAATTATCCAAGAGAGAAATAACCTATTTGGACCGCGACGACAAACCAATTCTTCTAGGAGTGGATTTTTTGCAAGAAGGAGCACAAGCACATCAAAAAAGAGAGAAAACAGTTGTAGTAGAGGAAGATCATGGACTGCTAACTTCTTCTGTTTAGCAGATAAGTTTGCTATGACAGTACCTAATTCTTTATTAAGAATTAGACTGCAAACGGCTGGACTAGGGCTCAAGAAAATTAAGTTATTCTTAGGTGATGATGAAGAAACAGTTTTTGCAAAAATTAAAGATTCATTTCCCCAAGTTGCTACCTGTGGTGGAATTGAATTGCCTTTATGCCCATCGCAGTCGAAGGAACTGTTGACCATCAATTGCAGCCTATCAGCACAAGGGGTGGCCAAGGTGGTATCTACATCTGACCAATCCAAGAAAATCTATCAACAAAGTCAATGATTTCAGAAACAGAATCCAAACTTAAAGAGGTCTGTTTTACTTGCAAAAAAGAATTTTTATTGAGTGATTTGAGAAGTCATATGAGGAGATGCAAAAACTATTTATCATCATCAGCATCATCAACTGTTTTTTTCAGACTTTGAAGATGAAAAGGTTAATGATGGTGACTCCTCCAATCAAGAACAGATTATGGTTAGAGAGCAAGTCATTGATCTGACAAGAACGACTCACAGTCAAGTTCAAGAAACAGTCACTGATGAGGAAACTTCCACTAATTTAACATAACTGTTGAAAATGCAAGTATCCGCAAGGCACCAGATCCTGTGAAATATCATATTGATTTAAAAATTGCTGAGATTATAAATGTATGCAAAGAGAAGAAAATAAAAAACAATCCAGTTGAAATACTAAGACTTCTGCAAAAAGAGTTAGTCCAAGGGCGTGAACTGGAGATAAGAGACACAGCTGCTGTTATCACAGGAGCTACTAATGATATAATGGTTGATCAAGATAACGTTTTGGAAACTGGCTTAAATGAAATTAAAACCCTGGAAGACAAATCACTTTGTCTGGTTGTCCAGGTTTATGATGAGGTAAGTATGATTTACTGTTTATCCAGGTTTTTTGGCCATAAAGTTGGGGAATTTTTCTAATAAAGTTTCTCATAAAGTTTCTTATGATTTATTAAGAACTTTAGTCACCAATTATTTATCTTAAATGGCATTCTTTTCTAAAATTTCCCTCCTTCTTGTTCCAATATACATATATAGAGTATCCCTGAAAAACCTTTACTGTTACTTTGTTACTGTGGTGAAAAGACAATGGAAAATTAATTTATATATTTTTAATTTCATTAATATTTACTGTCAACTTCCCTATCTTTGAAAGCTACAAACAACATACAAGCTGATCTGTCTAATATTAATTATGTTAAAACATACGTCTTTTCTATTAAAATATGTAATCCATTGTACTCAGGTGTATCTGGGAAAAAAAGTTGTTTCTACATATTTTGGACATACCTTTACTATTGTTAATTGCTTGGTGATATTTTTTTCCAGATAAATTTTTGATTGTGTTTTATTTTTTAATTTTAGCTTGCTGAAGATTTTGGAGGCCCAAGGAGGGAATTTTTTTGGTTAATCTTAAAAGAAATCAAGGAAAAGATATTTGATTATATTGAAGAGGATGGCAGTCTTCCGGAATCTCCAGATTACTATCAAATTGGGGTCATATTTGGTAAGCATTTTAACATTTTGAAACACAACATTATCATAATTTGTTAATAAAAAAACAATGTTCTTATCCAATTATTGGGAAAATAATAGCAAGTATATATAGATTCTACACAGGGTAGATCTATTTTTAAAAATCAATTTAATTAGTGTTTAGTTACATTCATAGCACTCAGTATCTTTCAAAACGGAGACCAACCAAAATTTATTGGTGAAAACGGTATTGAGGAGATTTTCCATGCAGAGCATCCAAAACCTGGATATCAGCATATCCGAAAGGCATTTAAAGAATTTGGCTTATATCAAGTATGTATGACGTACAAATGTACATATTCCTTAAAAAACGAAACCAGTGGTTCCAGTTTCTTAATTTTTTTGGTAATTTTAGCATTCAAAGTTTTTCATTTGCTTTATTGAGGTCAGCTTGTTTGTATCACTTTTCTATTTTATACTTTTTTTATTGATGATGCAATGTCATTTACCTTAAAGGGAGAAATTTTCGCAGGAATTTAATTTAAACAATTGACTAGAGCACTAATTTCACACTACCATCTCGTGATAGCATGGTTGACAAAATGCACAAACGAGATCATTAAGGAATCAAAGTGTAACGATGGGAAAGTTATATACATAGGGGTGCAAGCTAATGATTTTTATCTGACTCTTCTCGTTGAATGATTATCATTTTTCAGATTGGCACTTCTTTTCCGATATTTCTACACATTTTGAGAGAAAATGAGCATGAAAGATTGACCCATAGACGCCTCATCAAACTCCTTAAACCAGACTTTGGCGAAAATGGAAGTAACGAATGGAAGTTTCAAAACTCCACCTATTCACTTTTGATAAAATACATCAGGGAAGCTGGCAGTAAGTATCCGGATACATTATCTGCACTACAACTCAAAAAATAAAAGATCACTTTATTCTGCTATTAAAACTTTAATTTTCAGAGGATACTCATTCCAAATAATTTTCAAGGATACCTTTGATATTGAACATATTTATTTTACAGTTGGAAGGCGTGGAAACGTTACATTGCAACATGTATTGAAATTTGTAACTGGTTCTGAACATGAACCACTTCTTGGATTCTCCTGTCACCCATCAATCAAATTTGTTGTTACAGATTCGTCGAAGTTTTTACCGACAAGTAATACGTGTATAAACCAACTTAAACTACCAAGAGCGACAGCGTTATATCCACTACCCAGTGCAGACGTTTTATTTAATATTTATGACTTTGCCTTCAGCAATGAATATTTTGGACAAGTTTGAGTATCTTTACTCATTTTAGATCTTAATTTCTGCCAGTCTTTTGTTTAGTAATTTGTTATCGATACTCTTAATAACTCAGTACTTCAGAATTTTTTTGGTTGTACTTTTCTTTTTGTTGATTTCATCAGTTAAATATTGCAATCATTGGAATGCTCAACATTGAAGTGGTTCTTTTCTAGTTTATATTTTAGACTTCTTTTAGATTACATTCCCATTATATTGTTGTATTTTCAGAAAAAGTTCAAGTAAATCTTTGGCGAATCTTTTTGGGTTTTTTTGTATCAATCTAATTTCTTCTAGGAATTTCCTAAATTTTCTAAATCTACTGCTTTCATGTTGTAGCCAAAACGTCAAATTATACGGTACAAATTATATAAAAAAATGTTAATGTGTTATATTGAGAATATTTCTTCATAAAACTTTCAGGAAGCTGTTCACTTAGCTTTCAAATCAAATTTTAAAACTTTCCTTTTAGTGTTTATAATGATTTCTATACTTTCCTGTATCATTCATTTTTCCTTAGCAAATGGTCAGAAGATCATGATGTTATGCTTGTAAGAGAAATGCTGTTATTTGAACCATGGAAATATAAACATGGCTCTGTGGAGAGGGGAAATTCGTGGAAATGTATTGCTGAAAGTTTAAATGCTTTGCCTATATTTACATTCAAAGTTGATGATCGTGCTGTCAGAGATCGATACAAAATACTGGAAAAAAAATTTAAGAAGAGAGAGAACCAAAAATAAGTTGCCAGTGGAATTTCTCCTGAAGAATCCGAAGTGGATGTTGGAATGACAGATATAATTGAACAGTTTTCTGAATTTGAATCACATGTGAGATCAGAAATAGAAGAAAAAAAGAAAAAAACTGAAAATGATGCAGCTGAAGCTGAAGAGTTGAGAAAAGAATCTCTCGAGTCATTTGGTGAAACACGTAAACAAATTTCAATGGAGAGTGAGGATGGTTATGTCAAAAGAAAGCAGAGGTACACTGGCTCTGAAACTATAGATTACTTAAAACAAAAACAATGAAGCAGGCCTTCAGATTAAAAGGGAAGAATTAGCTCTGCGAAAACACGAAGTGGAGGAAAGGCAGAAATCTAATGAACAAATGCTTTTACTAATTCAACAACAACAAAGCCGTCAAGATCAGATAAATTTGGCTATTATGCAGTTACTTAGCAAGTTTGTTCCAAAAGAGGACTGAAAACATGAAAAAGAAAACATTTTGCACATTTTATTATACATATATTCAAGTTTGTTCCGAAGGATGAGTGAAAACATAAAAAAGAAAACATTTTATACAAATTTTTGCGGAGTGTAGCTTTTTAGCAGAACGGAGCTCATTTGGCAAGATCAAATATTGTCATCAAAATACTAACAGACAGATGCATTTCGGCTGCGGTAACTCGATGAAACCTCCTACAGGGTCATACAAAAAGTGCAATTTGGCTCACTTACATCAGATTTCCCAAGTAGAATTCGGTCAGATAATACCTTGAATGTGCGAGCAAAGTTGTCATTCTTAGTTAGAGTTAAGTAGACATTTTTCCCCTTCCCCCGGGAAGGCTTTGCTTTGCTTTGAGGTTTGTTTCTGGGAAACCAGTACCTTCATGCTATTAATGTAAGTTGTGGATGGGAATATATTGTTTGTAAACCTTTTTGACAATCTCTCATATTCTAGATAGAAGTAAGGCTTCTAAACTTTTCAAAGCACATTAAAATTATTTGTTGACTGAGCATCAATGTGCTCAACAGCTGTGTTGTGTGCTAGGAATATCCATACGATCCATACATATTTCCTATCCATTCCTTTTGCTACTGCGTTTCAGCAATTTTGTTTAGCCTTTTGTGTTTTTTGAACCACTGGCACAAGAAAGAGTTTATTTCCGCACAACAAACCGAACTAGTCAACACAACATCACCACTTTTACACCCACAAAATTTTGTTAATTGGTCCTTAGAGATATGGAATTCTTATTGCTAGTTGGAAATGTAGCGTATTAGGCTTTATTTATATACCCTCTGTAGAAAAAAATTGACCTTTATTATTTCTAATGTATATATGTGACGATTCGAAGGAAAATCACTACAAGCGATAATAGCGCTCGCATTGAGAAGTAGCGCTAAATTTATCGCTAACATTGACGAACTTAGCGATAAATATAAGCAGCACAAAAAGCGCTTTCAAGAATAATTAATTTGTTGCTAATATATTCATCATAAATATTATTCATCTTTCCGTCTTTTTTATTCGTAAGTTTACTTGTGTGTGTCAACACAACCTTCAGACAATCTTTCACATAAACTTCACGAAAAGCCGAAGGAAACAGGTGTTATTTTATTTAAACGAAAGTGAGTATTTCAAAAGAGAACTTTCGCAACTCGTCAAGCCGAAGTTAAAATGCTTTTATTTTTCCCTTCCTACATTCATACTTCATCCTAATATTGAACCTAAAGACGTTATCGATGCAGTGACAGAAGTCAATAATGATCACTAAAAACGTTGTGATCAATTTAATTAAGGGTACATCTCCACCCAGTGCAAGTGAAATGTCTTTCAAAAGAATAATAATATCCCCCACTGCTAACGGCGATAGTAGCCGAGAATGTTGGTTCAAGCGTTCCAGTGATTTCATATACCTGGGACTTGAGGGCCTCCTCCTTCTGTTTCCATGCGGTGCGCCAGTTGTTGGAGAGTTGTGGGTTGTTGAAGATGTCAACAGTTGTGGAAGATGTCAACTTTCTTTTCGATGCTTGTAAGAAATCACGAAGTGGATGTCCAAGAAAAACTTCGGCTGGTGACTGCTTGCAACCTGGATCTGGGGTATTACGTTTCATCAACAATGCTCGAACAATTTTGTCGGTGTTGAGGTCACCATTCTCATTGATGTTGTCCATCAAAAGGCGCTTTGTGGATTTAACCGCTAGCTCAGCCCAACCATTTGATGAGGGTAAGTAGCTTGACGATACGCGGTGTTTAACTCCCCATCGTTCCAGGAAATCATTTGTTGACTTTGCGGAGAACTCTGGCCCACCATCACTTGTAAGCTCCACAGGAACACCAAATGTTGAAAAGAGTGTGCGAAGCAATGCAATCAAGCCACTGGCACCCGATTCTGAGGTACCAGGGCGTACACGAGACTGTTCAGTCCAGCCTGACAAACGATCCGCTGCGATAAAGTAGTAATGGCCCTTGTAAAAAAAATAGTCAGAACAGATTGCTTCGAAGGGTGTCGTTGGAATGTGGGGTTCATAAGGTGGCAACCGTGGCTGGGAAGGGGCGTTCTTGTTACAGCTAAGACAGCTTCGTCGGGTGTGTTCAATATCGTTGTCAATGCCTGGCCAATAAACGGATTGTCGGGCACGTTCCCCCATGGCTGTCTCACCTTGATGAGCTGAATGGAGTGTTTGTAGGACCTCTGTCCGAAGAGGCTCTGGTATAACAATTCGATGTTGCATCATAACAACGTCGTCAATGATGTGCAAAGCGTCTCTACATTTCCAAAATGACTTGACATTGGGGAGTAGATCAGACGGTTGCTTTGGGAAGCCTGACTGAATAAGTTCCATCAGGTCCTTGGTTTGCTGGTCGGAGAGTGAGTGCTTCTTTACCCTTTTCCAAGTGATTGCTTGAAGAGAGTTGACTTGATTGGCAGCAATTTCGAAAAATTCTTGAGTCAATGTCAACATCAACAACTTCCTCTTCAATGCGGATGCATGACAACGCGTCATTTCCTGGGTGTCGGGACGTTGCATCTGAGAAGGGACCTGACTTTCCTGGTGAATGCTGGATGGTGAATCTCCACATCAAGGTGCGCTGCTTCAGTTTGAACAAGCGAGGATTTGTGATTTCATCCAGTGTTCGGTCGGAGAAAAGCTGAACAAGTGGCTTGTGATCGGTAACCACTAGCAATTCGTCACAGCCCTGGGTAAAGTGTCTAGTTTGTTGAAGCGACCATGCAATAGCTAAAGCCTCTCCTTTAACGGGAGCATAACGAGTTTCTGAAGGCTTCAAAAATCGGGAGCCAGCGAGTGTAATTTCCCAACCTTTCGGGCAACAGTCGTGCGATAAGTTGGTGCATTCGCAATGCCTCTGTGACAGGTAATAACCGATACCGATCTTCGACCAATCGGGGCGAAGGCATGTTGGGAGCGGCAGATCGTAGATTTCAACTCCATGATTAATGGCTTCAACAATAAGCTTTTTGGATTCACAGAATGTTTTGTCGAGCTCGTTGGTCCATTCAAATTGGGATCTTGGGCTTAGAAGATGCTTAAAGGGTGACATGAGTTCTGAAAGTTTATCATAGTGTGACACCTGGTTTACTAGACCGAACCACGAGCGAACATCGGTTATCTTGGATGGAGTGGGGAAATCTTCAATGGCATTGATGAATTTCTGGAGTGGTTTGACTCTTTTCTCGGAGATAGTGAATCCAGCAAAATCGGCTGTTTTACTTGCAAATTGAAATTTCTCGATGTTGGCAAGTATGCCATTGTGTCTGATAACATCTAAAAAATCAATTACCCTCCACCAGTGGTTTGCAAGAGAGTTTTCAGAATCCCACATCAGAGTGTCGTCAACAACCTTCGTTTTGCGTTCTACGTCTGCGATTATCTCATCATAGCGTGGAGATTAACCGTCTCCACTAGCCAAGAATCCCTGGGGTGCCACCTTGTAACGGTATCGCCCCCACGGAGTTATGGAAGTGGTATAGTGCCGATCCTAGGGAGCAATGGGGACGGAATGAAAGCCGTTCCAGGCATCGATAACTGTTTTCCATGTATCTGGGGGGACTGATTTGGCCTGATGGAAGGGGGATTTGACATGGTGTGTCTCCCGTAGGCAGTGTGGATTCAATGTTGAGAGGTCGACAGTTCTTCTAGGACTGCCATCTGGTTTGCGGGTGAGAACCATGCGGTGGCACCATAAGGATGGCTCTCCAAATGGTACTTTTTCGAGCACTCCAAGGTTGACGTCATCGCCTAGTTGTTTCTTGACAGCATCCTGCCAATGAATCGGCACTGCAAGGGGAGTGTGGATTGAATGGGGTGTGGCGTCTGGGTTCACGTGGAGAGACATAGCTGGCCCGGTCATTCCGGGTAAAGTCTGGTGAGTGCATTTGTTAAAGGTTGATGTTGAGTAAAGTTCTATCAACCAGTCTTTCATCTTCTGAATGTTGTCTGGACAGCACTCAAAAGGTAACACAGCAGGTTGAGGAGGGGGTGTAGTTCGTTTGGGGCACCCACACTGATTTGTCTCGATGGAGGCAGTCTCTGCAGTTGTAGCAGCGCCGAGGCACGGGAAATCCTTTGGGATTACGTTCAACTGTATCAGTGCATCTCTTGACAAAAAGAATTGATTTGTTGATGGGCTGATGTACACCATAACTCCAGCTGAATGAAGACTACCATCTGGTGAGTCGCCTGACAATCTAAGCAACGATAGGTATCCTTTCTTTATTCGCAGCAAAGAGTTCATGCTTCACTGGAATCAGATCAGTCTCTATAAAGTAATATTTCAGAAAATTCTGAAGGCCCCACAAGCACGATTGGGCCCCAGTGTCGGTCACAACTTCGACTGTAGTGGGCTTCATGGTTGGTGGATCTCGACCGAGAGACGAATAGTCCTTTGGTGCAATGCTGGCGGTAAGTTGAAGAGTTGGATGCTTCATGGAATGCATTTTCTTCCAACCGTTATCCGAGTCAAAGAGAAGATGAGCAATCGGTGGTGATTGTTGGGTGATACCTCCAATAATTGAGATGGCCCCTGCCTCATCCATGGCATCATTGTTTGTATTCACTTCCTTTTGGCTAGGCTTTTTGCTTTTGTTAGCCCAACACTTAGAACAAAAGTGTCTTTCAACCATTTGCTTTCGTCGCCTACTCCAAACTGAAGATTCAATCTCTACTTTACAGTCTGTGCACCTCCCTGTTTTGTGGCGAGCGAGTGGTTGTTTACTAGGTAATTGTTTGTTCTGTCTTCTGTAGGTGGATATTGAAGCAGTTGTAGCTCCTCTGTTCATAGCCTGGTGGGCCATCTTTTTGGCTTCGACAAATGCAACAGTCTCTTCAATCGATTTTTGGTCTAGGTCACTCCAGCCAAGAACCTCACGTCTTATCATCTGATAGACCAGAAATGAAAACGTCTTTGACGATAATATCTGTGAAGTCTACAGTTTGGTTACACTGGGCATCACTACATCTAATAGCATAGGCACATGTTGCTGCCTTTCCTCTGATGCGTGCGTAATGAGTTCGGGCACTTTCATCATCACATTGGGATAATGACAACAGATCGGAACGTCTGACACTCACTGCAACTGGGGTAACAGCCAAACGTTTTATCAACACCAAAAGTTCATCTTCGGTGAGTCCAACTAGATCAGTGTTTGGATTTTTCAAAATGCCATCGCCAAGGTCCTCGTCACAACACTCGAATAGTTGCTGACAGGCTTCATTGGGTTGGAGTTTGGTGCCACGTTTGAAGAGTCTCCATCGGGCAAGAAAGGAGTTCCATGTCTCTTCGGTGGAACTGCGCGACACTGATGGCCTTTGGATTTTTGGTGCTTTGGATGGAGCTGCTCTGGCCGGTGCAGGTGCATTAACATGTACATTATTGTGGACAGTTAGCAGAGCGGCTGCAACAGCAGGATCCACATCATCAGTTCGATAACCACATCCATTGATTGGACACTGAATAACAGGCATGGTGTTGTTACCACATAAACAATAGTGTCTTTCTTAGTACTTTAGTTTTATATTAGTATAAGAATGTGGTAACTAAAAGAAAGAAAAAGATCCTAAAATACAACATAACTATTCTACAGAACCAATGAACTTCGAGATTAAAAAATCGCTAGGTTTGGACAATAAGAAAAAAGAACAAAGCCGATTTTAAGGTATTTCTTGCTTACGCAGAAATCCAATAACGTTTTGTTTTTATTAATATTCAATTGGAAGAAATATTGTTTTCATTAGGAAAATTGGAAAATGTTCTTTATGAATTCGCCTTTGGTCTTAAAAAAAATGCAAATTAAGCTCCTTTTTTTCAAAAATACGGAGTGAATTTTTATCAAATTCCCAAGATTGGTTTTGCATCGATTTCTTTACAAGAGATTCTTCTCCACATTTTTCTACAAGATTCTTTTACAATCTGTCACTGAAAAAAGTAGACCATAGACAAAAAATAAAACTTTTCTTTAAACTATGAAATTAAATGTTTGTTTTAGAGACAATTTACTAAGAATGTAGTGATTTTCCTCTTTAGGTGCAGTTCTCTGACCTGACAGGTGAAGGCCAAAGCACTGATGCGGGTGCAATTCATGTGGAGTTTTTTCAAATACTTCTAGAGGAATTTCAGAAAAGGTTACTTGAAGGAGAATGGCCCTTCTTAATTCCTAGACGTGGAGACAGTATCAACTATATCCTATTAGGTATTGCTATAGGACACTCACTGCTAAATGATGGCCCTGGTATTTGTTTTCAATCTTGGGTTTATGATGTCTTAACTGGTCACGATGATCCAAATCACATGATTGGCTTAATCAGAAAGGAAAACATCCCCCTTCATGCAGGGTCAGCTGATTTACTAGATTTTATTGGTGAACTTGACACAGTCAAATCTCAAGAACATCTTAATGATGTTGTTGATAAGTATATGCAGATACTAAATTGTTCCAGTTGGGATCCTACCAAGGTGGTTACTCTCACGAATTGATACCTATTAATAGGAGAGCTGATGTTTGATGAACTTGTTGTGAAACGGCGAAGTCAGATCAAGTCAATACAAGAAGGTTTACAACTGGTAAGTCTCTATTCCTATATCAAAAACAAGCCACACCTTTGCAAGCCAATTTTTGTTTCTTCTGGAGAAATCCTATTAAAACCAACAGACATTATAAAGTTGCTCAGAAACCATGACAATGGGGATTATGAAAAGAAACAAGCTTATGCAAATTTTGAAAGTTTGCTGAAGGAGCTACAAGCTAGTGACCTATCACAACTTCTAAAGTTTGTCACTGGATTTACAATTTTACCACCATGGGGGCTTAGTTCACCGATCAGAATAAAGTATTTAGATGATGATGATAGCAAGCTGTATCCAAAAGCTATGGCGTGTTTTCAAATTCTGTATCTACCAATAGTTCATGGTAATCAGTTGAAGTTTAAAGAATATTTTCTTAAAGCCATTGAGCTAGAAGGTATTGGATTCAGTGACAATGCCTGATTCTTATTGTTCAGTTTTATCTCATGCTCTCCCAAAGTTGTTTTTGCTATGTTTATGTTATGTTATTTGCTATTATTTTATTTTGTTATTTAGATCATTTTTGTTAATGGTGCTACAACGTAAACATAGGTTCACTTTATGCTCTATCTTTTTGCATGATGTAAGATATCTAAGATATGCTAAATGATATTAAGACTGAATGAACCCAAGAAATAACTCGATCTTCCCTTTAACACGTTGGAAATTCCCTTGTTACAAAAAGAAGATTATCCATTGTATTTTCGTGGTTATGCTTTCATTTCGAAATGTAGTGTCATGTTCTACTTTTGAGAATGTGAATTATTGTGAAAGATGTTTCTGATATTTTTATGTTTAGTTACTTTTTGTTTTGTTGCTCATGTTGCTCATGTTTTATTTTCATGCACAAAAATTATTTTCATAAAGTAAGAGAAGTAAGGTAACCTTGAAATGAAGTTCGTATTGCCATTCGTATTCTGTCATTTCCTGCAACAAGAAACTTGAATAGCTACCAATAGGATATAAAACCCTCTTTTTATAAACTAAAGCTCTCTATGAGGTTGATTTCCTTAAGCTCGTGTTGAAAATAGAAGATCAGAATAATTCGTTTATACATGAACTCAGGATAACAGTGTTTTTACATATATTGCCTGAAGAGATGTAAAATCATTGACTTTCGAGAGTATTTTGTGTATTTTGTTAACGATATTAACTACAAGAACTACATTTCATGGATGCTTCTGCCTAACAAACTTAAATATGTATATACATAACCAGAAATATTACAGAAGAAACGGGTTTTTTTAAGTTCGCTGGTTTTGTCGTTTAGTTGTTTACAGATTGTGAAATTATATCTTTCGCTATTGTGAGAGCACTCAGGAATGTATCTACACTAAAGCTGGAAGACTCGGAAGGCAAATTCTCAAATAACTCCATATGCTGTTCTTCAACTAAATATTCCGCAATCCCTATAGTTTCTACAACAGCATCTCTATCTACAACAACAGGTCCATCAAAATCTACGCCGTACAGCTCGTCAATTTCTAAGTTATCAAATGGTGGTTGGTAACTTATTTTACCCAGAACCCAAAGTGGATTGGGTGTGCGATTTCCAGCGGTTCTCATGGAATGATTATCCCAACCCTGTGCAAACATATCTAAATCTTCATTGATTTTTGGCAGAAACACCAAATGTAAGATGTATAAATAGAATTCATCCGATATATCAAGGAGACCGTGGTCTTCGAGATACCAAGGACCACGATGTGGATGCAAAAGTACCTAGCCACACATACATTTTCAACCCCTTGGTCTCCACACACTCTGGATGGAAGACCATGAACATCAATGGCATCTTGAAAACACGCCATCACAGTTTCGGCTTTGTTATTAATGCTACATTTTAAGTACATAATTTTTCGTGAAAAGCCGTCTACACAGCCATGAACGACAAAACCCCATCTTATTAGTTTGTGGTTACCGTCTAAGTGCCAAAGAGCCAATGAACCCGGTACACAATACACTCTACATTGAATAATATTACACTGAATAGTACGGTTGATTATACCCTCTGGATCTACTTCCCATAAAGCCTGTCTAACACGTTCCCAAGTAACTCGAATATTTCTAGCAAGTAAATGTCCCTTCATTGTTCGAATGCCTGAGTTCGGAAAAGAAATTAAGATTTCTTTAACATTATCATTAAGTTGGTCATCTGATATTTCAGAATATATTGGTATCACTTGATGAATTTGAAATTCTTGAATTCGCCGTGACACTGTTTTCACACTGACATTCAGTATGCATGCAATATCCTTTTGAGATAAGGCGATTCTAAGGCTGTTAATCAGCCAGTCCTTTGAAATATTGTGGCAGGGTCGACCAACATTTCCAGTACGCACACAATTTACCTTGGCTTTATTCTCTTCCATCGGTAAGATTTGTTCAAGTGTATGTAAGCATTCACTAAGAAGGTAAATGGTACACTGACCAATGTATGAGGACGCACAAGCTTGTGTAGCTACTGTGATGAGTTGTTCCAATTTATAGCAAGCATAGTCCATTGAGTTGTCATTTTCACAAGTTTCAGTAATAATTATTGTTACTTCGTCCAATTGTTTTAACAAATACATTTGAAATAAGTTAACTGTTGAGACACGTGGATCACCCCCTCTTGCAGCCATATTTACCATGTTTTGCTTCTTTAATAAAAAAGAATATTTTACAGACTTAACCTTTGTGAACCAAAATAATTTGCTGACGCATTCCTTTCAAACTTAACTAAAAGTTACTCAATGTTTCATTGCAACAAGACTTTCGCTCTATAGCAAAATCTTTATTTTCATAGGTCAAACAGTTGTAAATGAACTGATTTGGAGATACTCATTTCGAAATTAACATTTTTCAATTTAACCAGGTGTTTTGAAGGCATTTAGTTTCAAATTGATAAGTTAAAACTTTCAACTTAGTAAATTGAGGTTTCAAGTTGTCAAATTTGATGAATTTAGTTATTTATTTCGCATTTCAACTTGTCAATTTAATTTTGTCTCTGTCGGACGCCATACCATGGCTATGGTCACTATAATGGGCAAATCAGATTTGTTTTGCACTTTCACGTGCAATTCCAAATGGCGACAAATTACTGAAAACTTGGATAATCAGCCTGCAGATTATCGACCTGACTTGGTTGCACGTCTTTTTAATTTGAAATTAAAATCACTTTTAGAGGATATTACTAAAAATGGTGTTTTGAGGAAAGCCATTTCTCACCTGTATGTTATTGAGTTTCAGAAACGTTCTTTACCTCATGCGCATATTCTTATAAATTTAGCTTAAGAGAATAAACTGCATAATGCTAATGATATTGACAGCTTCATTTCTGCAGAAATACCAGATCCTGAGCAGGAACCAGAACTTCATAACATCATCAAATCATGTATGATTCATGGTCCCTGTGGAAATGCTTACCCTAATTCAGTCGGTATGGCAGATGACGGTAACTGCACAAAGAATTTTCCAAATGAATGTAAATGGGTATCCAATGTATCCCAGACGCAATGTTGGCTGTACTGTCAGGGTCAAGAACGTTGATTTGGATAATCAATGGGTTGTTCCATACTGTCCATGGTTGTCAAAAAAGTACAATGCTTACATAAATTTGGAAGCATGTAACACGATAAAAAGTGTGAAATATCTCTTCAAATACGTTTACAAAGGACATGATCGTGTCAATGTTGAGATTAATGAACGTCTGGAGCATGACGAAATTAAAACATTTCTGGATGCTCGATATGTCAGTGCACCCGAAGCATTGCGGAGAATTTTCGAGTTCTCCATGAATGATAAATCCCACACTATCTAACGATTAGCTGTTCATTTACCTAATTGTCATCAGGTTTATTCTAGAGCTGGTGAGGAAGAGGCAGCTGCTGAAGGGGCATTGAAAGATAACCACCCAACAGCATGGTTTAAGCTGAATGTAGAAGATCCTGATGCTTGACAGTTTCTTTACTGAGATATTCCATATCATTACGTCTTTCATGACAAAGACAAAAATGGCAGAAGCGAAAAAAAACATTGAAACCTATAGTGGCTCGGTTATACAATGCCCAGCGGACAGAAGGAGAGCGTTTCTTCCTTCGAGTTTTGTTGTTGAACCTTCCAGGTGCTACATCATTCGAGTATCTACGCACAACTGTTTGTCACTATTTTGACTCACTACGAGCCCTCAAACCCTCTTGAGTTGTCGAATACATTCAAGGAGCATCTGTGTGAGGATTACACTCGAACATTGGCTGTTGCTCCAGCAGAGAAAAGAGCTTTGGGAGATATTGATAATGTCCTGAAACAATTCGGGTATGTCATTAATACAATTCAATCTTCCAGAGTTGGTTCAGCAAATCCCTGAGGAAGAAATCGATGTGAATGTTTACATTGACAGGAACCAGCAGGTAAGGCCTCAGCTTAGTGAACAGCAGTTAGCTGTGGCAGATGCGATTTTGTCTGCTGTTTCAAATGTGCTCAATGGTTTAGCACAACTTGAAACAATGTTTAATCTGGATGGACTAGCGGGCACAGGTAGAACTTTTCATACAAGGGTCATTCCAGGGCTGATCAACAAATGGGTGACAGGTCATATATTACAATTTCTTTAAAATTTTCACCAGGTGTTAGTATCCATGAGAGAAGTTCATAGCCAAAATTTCAGCCCTCTATTCCTTATGGTTCTCCTCCAATTGGGTTTTAAAGTTTTACGAAAGTAGTCTATTTTGATTTTTTGAGGATTTTAGAGATTTTGGAGGTCTATTTTTTCAATTTAGCTGATTTATGATGTCTGGAACTTTACTGATCTTAAAACCTACCAAAAACACTCCACAAATCAAAAGAATTTAATATCTTGGGCTGACTGTGTAAAAAATGATGGGCAGGTAAAAATCCGAAAAAATCACTAAAACTTAGCCAAAAAATAGAAAATTGAAGTTTTTGACGATTTTAAAAATAAATTTCTCAAAAACAGGCATTAGCAGGGATCTCAAATTCCTAGTTTGTAACGTAACGAATATTTTTCATGCAATTGATTGATTACTTTGTGATGTTTGCAACAACGATAGTTCTTTTGGTGGCAAAGTAATGTTATGGGGCGGAGATTTCCGTCAATGTCTACCTGTTGTAAAGAAAGCAAAATCCACTGCGTTATTGAGGTGTGCTTAACCAGTTCTACATTGTGGGCTTCAGTGTCAAAATTCACATTAACTCAAAACATGGGAGCTAGACCTGAAGAACAACAATTTTGTTAGTGCCTGCTACAATTGGGTAACGGGGAACTACCATTAAAACAAGCAGATCCTGCTTAAGGTGCCATTGAAATTCCAGATTGCTGTGTTGTGTCTGAAAACACATCGCTTATTTCAGTCATGTTTGACGGCCTGGAACCTCATCAATATGCTTCGACTGCTATTATGACACCTACAAATGAGTAGTCATCTATATATTAATAACTGATTCTCTGTTTGTTTGTCTGTAAGTCACGCATAATGGTAGATTTAGTTGTGAGCGAAATAATTTCTTTTTTTGTGTGCGACGTGAGTTCGAAGCAAATACATTGCAACCCCAATCGAACGTGACTTTTTTTGGCTGATGAACTAAAGTCTGTTCATAAATTATATGCACTGATTTCAGCTTTTATATAAAAACCAGGCTCAAGGGAATTTATGTAATTTGTTAAATCTGGTTTCCACATGGTAACTGAAATTAGTGCACATATTTTTTGAACAGACTATAATAGGAATAAAGTTTCGTTTTTATTATTTTGTTAGTTTTATATTCCACGTTGACTTGGCTTTGAAAACAATACATCAACTAAATACAAAGAAACTAACTGATAAAACATTTTGGACAAAAAGCAGCCGTGGGAGAACGTGGTAGCATCTCGGCTTGCCAGTGTATCCTAACGTATCCTTGCCTGACTGTCTGAGACGGGTGAACTTTTTTTTCGAGTAATGAAAATGTTTAAAACCTATAGGTAAAAAGAAATATCATAAAACAAAATTTTTTTTTTTTGCTTTTGTATGGTGGCCAAGAACTGCCAACGCGAAAAACGCGAAAAATACAAACAAGAAAACCAATGTAATTTCCAATAATGATCAAAGTCAAAACAATTTCCATAAAAAAAGAAAAAGGAAAAGTCAAGTCAAAGTCAAGTCAAAGACAAAGTGAAAGTCAAATGCAATCGCATGGCAGTTCTCGGGCAGTCGTGTGGCCGAGAACTGCCAACAATTTTCGTTTGCCGTAGATTTGGTGTAATGGGCGAATTCATGTCAATGTTCACACGAAGTAGTTTTTGTTTGTGAATGCTACGGGGAGTGTGTAACCCACGTGGTTATAAGAAGGATTACTGTGGTTTTCTATCCTGTTTTTATTATTTATCGCTAGAAGGAATGTATACCAGGTTTTAGATGAGGGGAACTTTAACTATTTATAGAAAAATGTTCTGTAAAGCTTTTTTCACATGCATGTAAAATTTTACATAAGCTCTTACGACTAGGGCAATGTTCATTCGCAAGGTCTTACGGACGTTCATAAGCCCTTACGACGATTTCCTTAAAAACAAAAAAATTTGTTAAATCGTCGTAAGCCTCCGTAAGACTCAAGAAGAAAAAAACGTTCGAAAAAATTAGATCGAGCGTTCGAAATGACGTCTTTTGTTCAAAATTACATCATTTTTTGCTAATGATCTATTTCCAAACGTTCCAAAAGTATATTGTATTTTTTATTGCAACAAATTTTAGTGCATGTGAATGAAAATATAGATCAAGGCATTGTTTCGTGGTAAGACTTACAAAAAAAAGTTTGTTTGGTGTTACGACAAAAACTACGTGCATGTGAAAAAAGCTTAAAAATGTTTCTGTACTAAAAAGGTTATGTATTGCTGTTTAATGTAAAATGAAATTTTATGATTTGTGATGACCTCCTCCTAATAATATAACAACAGATCAGCAGCATAATAATTGTACCACTAGTAGTATACTACTAGAGTTAGAGGTTAGTGTAAGAAGATGAATTGTGGGACTATAATTGCGTTTTTGTTATTTACTAGCTACAGATATATTTATGAGATGAGTTGGAAAGGGGATGTTGATCTGAAAGATCAGCTAGAAAAATATGTGAAACATAATATAAAGAGAACAGAAATTTTAGATTACATTAATAAAGACTTTTCTCATTATTTCACTAAAAATGGGACTTGTAGTCTGAGAACATTAGATAGAATGCTTTCTTTTTTGATATCAAATACATAAACTATGATATCAGTGCAGCTGAAGTGAAATCAGCTGTTGAATCCGAACTTAAAGGCCCTGGCATACGCCTTGGATATAGAGCAATGACTGCTAAAATCAGACAAGAGCATAATTTAAAAGTTACTCGAGATGTTGTTTATGCTACAATGTCGGATATTGATCCTGTTGGTTTAGAAAGGCGCAGGTTAGGGTTCAAGTGAAAGAAAAGAGAAGGTCATTTTGTTACAAAAGGCGTTAACTGGTGTTTATCAATTGATGGACACGATAAATTAATGGGTTATATGAATTCAACTTTTCCAGTTGCTATTTATGGCATTATGGATCAAGCCAGCAGAAAAATACTGATGCTTAAATGTTGGGTAAGCAATAGCGATCCTTGTCTTATTGGTCGTTGGTACATAAATTATTTGCTTGAAAGTAGAACCTTAGCAGCAAATGTAAGGTTAGATTGCGGAACTGAAACAGGAAAATTAGCATCAATCCATGCATATCTTTTGCAAAAAACAGTTGACGGTATTGAAGATCCCATGGATAGGATATTATATGGACCTTCAACATCTAATCAGGTAATTATATGTATTCTGAATTGTAAAAACAATATCAATCTAAGAAATTAATTAATTGATGATGCATAATCAAGTTTTCTGTCAACATTTTTTAGTTTTTTAATGTTAATGTTTGAGATGTTTATAATACAAAGTGAATCTGAAAGTATTACTAAATTTATATTCTGAAAGATTATTAAACTAAATTATCGCAATTTATCTGTAGATAGAAAGATGGTGGCGGGAGCTACATGACAGATTAGAAAAATATTTCAAGATTGATTTGAATCAACTTTTGTCAGAAGGACATTATGACCCAAATAATGCAAGGGACAGGTAAATTAGACTTGTTCTCTTAATGTTGCATAAAATTACTATAATTGTCTTTATCTTGGAAAAATACCAACTGTGATATTTTAGATGAAACAGGGAATTATAAAGGGAAGAATTATTAGCTTCAAAAAAAGCTTTTTAAGGGAATAATTTTTTCTGAAATTCTGTTAAAATTATTTTGTTTTCAAAAAAAATGTTCCATCATTATTCTATGTTTTTGTACGTTTTTCCATAGGGATCTTTTAGCATTTGTAATGATTCCTGTGATTCAGCGTGAGATCAATATTTTCAAAGACACTATTTGGAATTCACACAGAATAAGAAAACAAAATAACACCTTTTTGCCCAATGGAGTTCCCACAAAATTATGGATTACAAGAATGTGGTTAGTAGTTGTGTTCAAACTTCTTTAAGAAAGTTTCTTCCCTAGGCGAGCAGGCCTTGTCAAACAATGTTTTTGTATTTTTCATAAGCTATGGTTCTTCTGGTGCTTTAATGCCGTATAATTGGTATATTTGAATGAGAGATGAAAACTTTATGCTTACAATCATGATGATAGATTGGATACATTGAATGAGCTTTAGATAATGTTGCTGTAGATGTTGTTCTTTTTAAAATGATTTAGGGCATCATCTAGATTTACAAAGTATAAACGAAGCTGCTGCATGTGCTGCAGTGTATCCAGCAACTATTGATTTTATTTCAAGTGATTTGCGCAAATGTTGTCAAGATATCATTCCAGATCCAGATGACATACCTTCTGAACACATAAAGGCAGCATATATGTTGCTTAAAGATAAAGTGAATCTGCACAGCTCCAGTCTGTGATTACAGTTTTAGAGAACATTGTACATTTTGTCTGTTATGAAAATCTTGAATTTTATATGGAGTGGACAGGGTCTTCCCTTATGTACTCTTCAGTCCCCCAACCCCCTTGCTTTGGCTGAACTGGTAGAAGTTCACCAATATTTTCTCAATAAAGTAAGAATTATTTGAAACAATAAATCAAATCTTTCTGTGCATCTTTTTAGATGTAGATTGACTTTGCAAACATTTCAAAGAATTTAACAAGTAGAATTATTAACAGAATTAAGCTGTGAAATAATAATCCAGCTGAGAACTACACTTGAAAGACCTTATTTAGATGTGGGCTTAGCTATCCAAGCTTTAAATAATACATGAAAGGATGATACTCATTTTCCCTGGGTGTTTCAAGGGTATACGATTTGTCTGTATGATTTCAATTACTATTTTTAGAAATAAACTAGTATCTCGCGTAAAAGTTTTTTACGGCTTTATTTTCGAAACAGATGTCCAAGAATCCCGCGTTCCCGTGTGTGAACCCCGTGACGAAAATTTCAATTACGGAATCGGGACTGGAAAGTGTACCCATGTTGTAGAGCTCGAAAAACTGATCAAAAAAATGTATGGGATGGTTTCGCTACGACCAACCGTTGCAGAGAGGTCAAATCCATTATTTCCGTGTACGTACCCCGTGACGAAAAAATAAATCATAGAATCGCAACTCATCCCAGGTGGCGTCGCTCGCCAGCCATGTTCAGTATGCGTTGTGTCGCAGAATTTTACTCTTGCAAAAGTTTCTTTTCAGGCATTAATTTCTTAATTCATGTCTTACATTCAGAAAAACAAATAGCAACATGGCTCAGAATATATATTCATACGCAGAAGAGAAGTAACTTTAATGTAAAAATATGCAATATATAACACAGAACCATTTACCCAGACATAATACATAAGACATAGTAAATATTACAAAATGTGAATTGAAAACAAATCGATACCTTCTAACTGTGTTTCTTTTGTGCGGAAGTTACATTGGACAGCAACTGTTAATGAATTTTTGAAATGATATATATACAATCTGTTCTTCCCAAAACCATCAACATCATGATAAGAACCATGAGTTTCATTTCTTTAACGGTTTACGTGCTGTTTTATTATTATTAATCTTACCTAAAAAATATTTCAATTGTATAAAAATGCAGAAAAAGATAATCATACTATGAAATAGTTGAAATTAAAAACAAAACAAAAAACAAAAAGTAAATTCATGTACGCATTTACCCTAAAAATAATTATCAACCAATGCTATAAGTTAATACAGGTTCAACACTCAACACTGGAGCTGAACTACATTAAGACTTTTAACGTGGGATACACAGCCAAACATCAAATAATAAAAATAATTGAAACAATGAAATGCCCTAACAAAGTCATAATTTAATACCGAAAAGATAAAAAGTAACAACAGTAAAACATAATGCGAAACTTGTATAGTACCCAGGCATAGTACGTAAAAAATTACCATAACACAAAATAATGTGTAATCATCACAAAATATAAGAATCCATCCAGCAATGCAATGCAATGCTTCTTATTTGTAGTAGCACAGTTAGAGTTAGTAGTCATATCACATCACAGCAATAATTAATGAATTTTTGAAATACATAATCCATTCTTCTCTTAACTATCCCTCACAACATCATAATTTAACCATCTGCTTCATTTCTTTAATGGTTATACACCTTTTCTTTTCTGACCTAAAAGAAAAAGATTTCAGTGAAGAACTGCTAGCTACAATCCACACTACTGCAACCAAAAGCAAAATATATAAATGACAGACAGGCACCAAAGAGACCAGAGAGACAAAGCACCAAACATTGTCAATAAAATATACAGTGAAATTTAATAAAAAGCAGACATGGTTGAGATGAGATAAGACAGCATGACACGTTCCCCATTTCCACAGTCATGAGAACCATTTTTAATTGATCTGTAAATAAAATCTTCTTTGCTAACTAATGGCGCGCGTTACCAAAACAAATTTTTACTGCGCTCCCCCTTCGTTGCTCCATAACGTTCGCTGTCATCCAGCTTCCATCCAAACGATTGAATTACGTTTGACTCTTACACTCTTTCACATTAATAATTCAAAACAAACTTAAAATTGAAATTAAAACCATTCGTTGCCGTCGTGTAAATAAACATCTTTTTGTTCTGAACTTCTTCACTGCACTTTCTTCTGTATAGCGATATTGGATAGCTAAAACATAAACAAACATTAAAATACATACATAACTTACTTACGAATGTGTCACCTGTTCTTTTATTAATCTATTAAAAGTTAATCTTATTAGTTAATGTTAATTAATCTTATTAAAAGTTTTATAATAATTCACTGCACTTCCTCTGTATTCTCACCATACATTGTAAACAAACAACTAATCACTTACGCATGCAATTCCTGTTCTTTTAATAATCTAAAATACAATAAAAGTTCAACAATAAACAGTTTAATAATCAGCATGTATACCAACCTGTGTTTCTTCGTCAAGCTCACAACAGAAGTTTGTTGCTCACGAAATGATCGTTGACAAATTTCGAACGATTAACATTGCATTGCTCGCACTCCTCCAAAGACGTTTTTCGACTGATTTCCACTGAGCAAACCAAAAATAACAAAACGGAGGAGCATATACTAATCGCGGAAAATCAAGTCTTGCGTGGTCGAACTGCCGCTATATGACCACGATTAAGAAGATTTTGACCATTAAAAGAACAAAAACAAAACACTGTCTAAAATAAAAGTGGGATGCACACACGCGAATTAGTATAAGTAGATTAGAAACATGTCTAATAAAAGAAAAAATCCAGATTGGACCAAGATTGAAGCTAATGCTGCTAAAAAACGCACTGGGAAATATCAGATACAACCAAAAAATGCAAATGCTGGAAAAATTATTTCCATATTAGCCAAACAAGAACTTGTTGTTCAACGTTTAAGTACACAGTTTTCTGGAAAAACGCCCAAATTTTCTCCTGTTGGACCGAGAGAATTTGTGCCTTATCTTGAAGAAGATTTAACATTAGAAGGCATTAAATCCGCATGTATCAAGCACTATTCCAAATTGGACGAAGATGTTGTGCATAGTGATTGTGATGTGCTAGCCACAGTTTATGGTCCTACATGTAAAACACTAGATCACATACCAAACCTTACACTGATTCACGTTAAATTTATCTATAAGAAGTTGAGTCAACTGAGCAATACTGAATTTCAAAGTCAAAGTTGTTCTGATGTACTTAAACCTACTTTTAAGAACTCATTGCCTGGTCTGTTATCGTTGCAGTTACTCCAAGGAAACAAAGCAAAATAGAAAGTATTATCAAGCTTGTCATTATCAGAGATGATGAAACTTGGTAAAGAAGTCAAGACAAGTTTAGAGACTGAATGTTTCTGTATAAAGGAGTTTCATCTGGACTCTATGATGTGGAATGAGGTTAGTCCAAGTATCCCATTTTATGTCAATACAGATATTTTTGGGTCTGGCACGTTTAGAGATGTTTATAAAGTTTCATAAACGCACCGACTTTTCACTGGTGAATGGGTGATGAAAAAATATAATGAAAATACCAAAACCGCGAGCAAAACTTTAGAGCAACACACAAAAAAAGTGGTTCAAATGACTGCTTTAGCTAATTATTTTGCTCAAAAGTTAGGTGTGATCTCAGATGCTCCACAATTTAACTATGTTGACACATACCTTGGTCAAATTGTTAACACTGATGAGTTCGTGATTATTGAACGAATGCTAAATGGTAAATTTTCAAAATACCTCAATAATGACGGAAGTTGTGATGAAAATCCCAGTGACATTGTACAAAAAGCTGAATGTTTAGCACATTTTTCTTTTGAAAAATCTGGGTCGGAAATATTGTTAACTGATATTCAAGGATGTGATCTCATGCTAACAGATCCCGAAATTGCCTCTTCCAATTTAGCAGACAACAAGGAAGTTTTATTTTGCATTGGGAATTATTGCAGAAAGGCAATAAAAACATTCGGTTTAACTCATAGTTGTAATGAATATTGTAAAGTTGCTAAATTGCAGCCGTTGAACAAGTTGAAGTTTGAGGAGTAGGATGATGCCATTGAATTTCCAGAGTTCTCTAAAAATTTGTCTGACTTTTTTATCTTAACGAAGCTTTAATCCTTCATTTGTATGGTAAAGAATAATTGAATACCGTAAATGACGAAATAACCGCCCAGGGCGCTTAAATTATTTTTGGACCCTTACCCCATTGTGCTTAATGGGCAAGGATGTTTAATTGGCAGGGATCGCTTACTTTGTCATTTACGGTATTCTATTTTCAGACTGCCAAATAAAATCTTTGGTTGATAGCATTTTATGAAAAGACAAACTTCGTTCCTATGAAAGTGTTGTATACGCTCATAGTTTATCTTTCGTCAAATAATTATGTTCTCTTATTGTATTCTTGCAAGTACTATCTATAGCTTCATTTATCAAGCTTGAAAGCTAAAGAAAGGTTTCACTTTTTATTTCAACTAGTGTACAGACACAGCAAAAGGAAATCCCCCTTATGCTACAAGGGAACCCTTACATATTCAATAAAATTTGTTCGTTTTGTATCAGGGTTCATCTGGATTCTGTTGAGTTTATTTATTTCAGATCTTTAAGTTATTTTATAGGTTTGCTACTTATTTATTTGACTTTTAACAAAGTGACAAACATATATATTTTATCACATACAGTGGAACCTCTATTAACGGTCACCTCCTGATAAGCGGCCAGAAAAGAAAGTCCCTGCCGAATTTATTGTCAAACTCTTATAAAAAACCTCCATACATCTGTCACCTCCAATCAACGGTCAAACGGCCACTTTCTATTGTCCCAATGTCTAATTTTACCTCTATTAACGGTCAAAAAAAATCTTTATGGAAGCAAATGAAAGGAAAAATATCTTATTTATAATAATTATTTAAAATAAAGTCAAGTCAAGCAGCTTCATCTATTGTAGATGATTTGAACTTCCAAAACATTAGGTGATGCTGACTTAGTAAGTACTTTGAATCTTGTCACACAAGGACTTGAAGCACTTACGCTCAATAATCTTTTACAAAAAAAGTAACAGTTTATTTCAGTAAAAAGTTGTAACATGATTGTAGATTGTACTGATAAGATACGTGTATTTACTTGTGTTTATTTTGATCATGAATCATTCTTTATGCCCCTCCTATCTCTCCCGACCAACCTTTTGGATAAAAAGGTACATTCACATAAAATCTCCATACATCGGTCACCTCTAATGCAACGGTCACTAAGCTGGGTCCCCCAAAGTGGCCGCTATTAGAGGTTCTACTGTATTTATGTTTTACTGACAATTGTATTTTTTAATATTTCTTCTGAAAAGTTAACGATAACGGTTTTACGCTGTGTCTCGTGATTTACTTGCAGTTTAATACTCGCTTATAAATTTAGAAATCTTAACTTCGCGAAAGATTCAAAAGGAGAAAAGTCAAGAAAGAAGTTTATTTGATTTATTTGATTAAAGAAAAAAATCTTAAGCAAAGATTGTATACTTCTAATTTCTAACCCTTTTCGAAAAGTAGGGAAATTAAACAAAATTTCAAAATGCGAAAATCGCGAAATACCCGCTAAATTTTGTACCTTTAAGGTACATATCTTTAAAATTTTGATCCTGAGAGTAAATATTGCGATCTGCAAGGTTTTTGGACATCGCACAAAACAGTATATTTTCCAGAAAAAAGAAATGACCAGGTGAAAATCCCACAAGGAACATTCTTCTGACTGGATAATTCCATGGAACATGAAACATTTCATAGAACAGAAATTCTTCTGTTTGAATAAGATTTTATGGAAGAACTTCTGCGGTAGAAACAGGCCCGTTTTCAAACAGAAAATAATACAGCAAACAAAAATTGTTGGCAGTTCTCGGCCACACGACTGGCCGAGAACTGCCATGCGATTGCATTTGACTTTCACTTTGTCTTTGACTTGACTTTGACTTGACTTTTCCTTTTTCTTTTTTTATGGAAATTGTTTTGACTTTGATCATTATTGGAAATTACATTGGTTTTCTTGTTTGTATTTTTCGCGTTTTTCGCGTTGGCAGTTCTCGGCCACCATACTTTTGTCATAATAGTTGTCTTTAATCGATTTCTTTTAATCTATTTTATTTTATATCAGATCGAACGTTTTTTTTATTCACTTTATTCTTTTAGCACGTGCCTTTTTTTCTCTCCTCCCGTGTGATCTTTTTAAGAAGAGAAACCATTTCCCCCTTACGTTTGATAGCACCTATGTTAGAGCGCGTAACTTTTTTAAAACAAAAGTTAATACGTTTTCAGTGTATTGTTGTACTGATCAGCGATTGTTTTAAAAAATAAATAAGTAACACATCATGAAATTTGGGGTTTTTTGGAACCATTGTTTAAACTGATATTTGATTTCGAATCTGCCTCTGGCTGAACACAAGTTGTACAAGGCGTTTTTTCAGGAAATATGAGGTTTATGGGGGTCTCCGGGGTGACACACAGAGCAGGTGCACATGGGCGGCGAGCGACGCCGCCTTGGCGGCTAGTTAATAATTAATAATGAAGTGTTGGAAAGATTGCCTGGTGATCCAGTTTGCTATAATAGTGCTGATGAAGTTGATTGTGATGATGAGGACGAGCGACAAAATTATCCGCTTGATTTTTTAAATAGCATCACACCATCCGGTATGCCTCCACATTGTTTGAAACTTCAAGTTGGAGCGATAATTATGGTTTTACGAAATTTGAACATCAAGAAGGGTCTTTGCAATGGGACACGCTTGATTGTTCGGCAATTATCGCAGAATTTTATTAAAGCTGACGTTTTGACAGGGTAAGCTGTTGGAAAAACTATTTTCATACCTAGGGTACAATTGTCACCCTCTGACACAGGTATGCCTTTCACTTTAAAACATAGACAGCTGCCAATTCATTTGGCTTATTCACAGGGGCGGATACAGACCTTGTGAAAGTTGTGACTTCACAAGGTCCTTTTCGTGAATTTTATATTAGCGCTTTCCATTCACCTTGACTAGGAGAAAATCAAAGTTATCTATGGATACGGAAAAGCGAGAAAAAATAATGTGCGCGTAAAACAACCGAACCAATACGGCCAAGTTTGGGGGTGGCCAGACAGAGGAAACAAAATAGAAGGCGTTTTTGCGCCAGCGCATTCACTGCTGATTCTCTCTCCCTCCATAAAAACTGCAAATACGATTAAGAGGCTTCTGTACTACTTTTAAGCCATCCCCGGGGGAGTATACTTTTCGTGATTGTTTACACGTCTCTTCTTTCACAAGGAACATCACTGTTGCTTCCTTGTTTACCCAATCAACTGATGAGGAAAGACCTTGTGAAAGTTTTGATAAGTTCACAACGCTAATTCGTGCATTTGTTATCATAAAACAGTTTTCGTGCTACTTATTGGTTACTTATTCAGCCAAAATGCTGAATCTGTTCACTGTCGGTTTTAATAATCAAGTTTAACTTTAACTTTATCACATGCTTCAAAGAGATTATTCTCCGTTCAAAGTCATCCAACTTGTATATCTTGAACACGGAAAAAAAGAAAAAAACAGCGGATAATTCTGAATGATTTCAATATTAAGGCAGATCTTCACCGGTTGCAGATTTTATTAAAAACAAGTTCTACTCTTGGTGTGCAATCAAGCGTAGAACAAATGAGAAAAAGATATACAGACATATTAGAGAAACAACACAAACAGCAAAAAACACAAACTATATACAACTTTTCAATTGATACGAAGGCATTAGCTATTATTGAGAAAGAAAATATGGAAGTTATTGATACCAAAAAGCTTAAACCGATTATGTAAGTCCATTTTTTTATGTCTTGTCTTGTGTTGTTATTTAAAATATCTTATGAAAGTAAACTACTCTGGCCACTAGCTGTTACATGTCATAAATTTGTATGTCCTTTTCTCTAGTTTGGTAGAAGAAGCTTGTGTAGTATTATTTGTTTTTGAGTATGTCTCATTTATCTCAGGGAAAATGTGGGAAAACTTGCAGGAAATAGTGTAACTGGGATGAAACATTTCACCTCTAAAAATACCTCAACATTTGTTGTACATGTTTTTTGATCATCCATGTTCTTAGATAAATTTATACTGAAATCAGTGAGACAAATCAAACGTAAGTAAATAAAAAAACCATTGATAAGAAGGATCCCTATTAAACCTAGTCATAATAGTAATAAAGGAAACCATTTGCACAGATTTTTGCACTTTGACAATATTGTTTTCACAATGAATGAAAATGAAATTCTTAAACAGCATGCTCCATGGTTATATGTTACTGTTCGCAGCAGGAGGTATTATGTTGAATTACGCTAGCTTATAGATGAATTGAGTATTTACATCTTTCCAGGCATTTACTAGAATGACTTTGTATCATATTATCTCCTTCCTTTTTTGACCCTTCCACTAAATAGTACCACTACTATTTTTTTTGTTTTGTAGAAAGACTTATACAAGACAATGACTTACAGAACATAACAGATAAGTATTTATTATTTTTATGTAATTCAAAAGCTAGTTCTTATAAATTTGGTATTGTTTAATGTGTATATTTACCATTATATTCTCTGAACTTATTATTATTCTATTAAGTTTGCAATTTTATATATTTATATAATTTTATATATATTTTATATTATATATTATATATTATATATTATATATTTATATATATATATATATATATATATATATCACTAATGTGTACATTAGGGGACATGTACATTAGGGGGTCGTGTTACCAACCACGCATCGTTGGAGTATTTCTGCTGAGATTTTGAACACTGTATTATCTTAAAACCACTTCTCATTTAGTCTTGAAAAAATTCACTTATATTGATACTCAACATTTTTGTGTCCCCTTTAATTTTTTTATCCTTAGATATTACATTAGGGGTACATCGTATATTGTATATATTGTACCTTTGGGCACATTTATGTTCATTAACTTTTTGAACCTTAGGGAGTATTTTTAGGAGCTTTATAATTTTTGCACATTAGGGGTACACGTTAAGTTGTTACAATGATAGATTGTATGACAGTATGGGTGGTTCTTCTTAATGTGCAATGAATCCATTTAAATACCCCCTAAGGTACATGTTTTTATGAGCTTTATAATTTTTGCACATTAGGGGTACACGTTAAGTTGTTACAATGGTAGATTGTATGACAGTATGGGTGGTTCTTCTTAATGTGCAATGAATCCATTCAAATACCCCCTAAGGTACATGTCGTTAAAAATTCTGTAAAAACGCCACTGCGTGCCTTAAAAGAATATATTTTCGCAAGAAGAATTTTTCTTAGAAGATTTTATGAATCGAAACCTCAACAAAATCGCGCACTATATTCTTGTATTCTTCAAGCCTATGGAGGCTTATAAGAGCTTATGAACGTCTTAGAAGAGCCTTAGAAGAGAATGAATGAGCATTGTTCTAATTGTAACAGCTTACGTAAAATTTTACGTGCATGTGAAAAAAACTTAAAGCTAATAGTTTGAAGTTCCATTTTAATTTTGGAAACGCTGAAACAAAAAACATTTACCCCCAGCAGAGAATCTCTAGAAAAATAATTCATCGCAGAAATAGCAATTTATTAATTCAATTGAAGTTTTGGCTCATTAAAGGATGGTAAAGAAAACCTATTATTGTTAGATTTTTTGAATATATTTCAATATAACAATATACTGAAAGCAAACAAACAATCTAAATTAAAAGTCGAAAATAAACAGATTATCGTTGCAAAAAAGTAAAATACTTTAATAAGTTTTCATCAATAGATATTATAAGATCTTCACATTTTCTTAAAAAGTTAGTTATTATAAAATAATGTATGTGTGTGGAAGATTACAAGACAAATATCTATACAAGAAGAAGCATTGCAGGTTTTGCATTCATATATAGTCTCTTTACCAACCTTCTTTCGGTCAAGGTTTCTGCATTGATTTATCATCTTGTTTAGCAGACACACATTCTGCACATGACTTTGACACTGACTTTATTTTGTGTTTAGGAATCGGTATCCTTGTTATTGGTATTTTCATGTCAAGTGAGGAATCTATATTGACTACCACCTCAAGTAGCTAATCATATCCATATCCATCATCATCTTTTTCAATGATGACACAGATTATCAAGAAGAGGAGGAAATGAAGAAATAATAAAAGAAATAATTTAGGAAATAATGTAGAACTCCTCTAAAGAATGGATTTAAAAGTAAAAAAAACCAAAAAAACCCACACCATTGGGCGAATTCCATCATGTGGCTATCAATTCAGCTTATAAGCCAATAAATGTATGAATAAAATATTTCCATTAATTCAGGCTCTTCAATCCTCCATTAAAATTTCCACTAAGTCTGTAACAAAATAAAACTTCTGTCAACAAATAGGAAAAAGAAACAACTACTACATCAATCCTCAAATTTGAATATCAGCAATAAGTCGAAGAAGAAGGGGGGTTGGGGTTGGGTGTGGGGGGTGTGTGTGATGGGTGTGGGTACTCCAGGGAAAAAATTGTAAAATGGGGGGGGGGGGGGGGGGGGGTGCATTATAAAAAGGGAAAGAAGGGAGGTGGGATGGGTGTGGGTACTCCGGGGAAAAAAATTGTAAAATGGGGGGAGGGGCATTATATGCACAGCAATCCCCAATCCTCAATTTGAATATCAGGAATAAGCCGAATAAGAAGGGGGTGGGGGTGGGGGTGGGGTGAGTGTGGGTACTCCAGGGAAAAATTGTAAAATGGGGGGGGGGGTGCATTATAAAAAGGAAAGAAGGAAGGTGGGATGGGTGTGGGTACTCCGGGGAAAAAAATTGTAAAATGGGGGGAGGGGCATTATATGCACAGCAATCCCCAATCCTCAAATTTGAATATCAGGAATAAGCCGAATAAGAAGGGGGTGGGGGTGGGTATGGATATTCCTGCCTGTCTAATCTGCAATTATGGAAACATTATAAACTAAATAACCTCTTGACCGCTGACCCTAAACAAAGAATTTCTTTACAAAAGGCATTGGAGCATCAATGGTTTTCGGACGCTCCTCCTTCAAAAAGACTAAAAATAGACAAGAATAATAACTTTATAACTTAAATAACTTCAGCAAAAAGAAGGGAGTGGGGTGGAGGTTTTTGCTGCTGTAAGATTTTTTGAAAATTTTAGAAATTTATGGGGTTTTTTGCTGGAGCCGATTTCAAAGAATTCACTTTATTAAGAGTTATAGCACCAAATAGTAATAAAACGGCTTTTTAAGCCATTATTATGGAAAATACAATTAGGTTCACCATGGACTTTGTGAATAAATTTTTAAACTTTTTAGAAATAAAATACTTCCAGGAAATAGAAAGAAAATCATGTGTACTTACTTCCCATACAAATTATAATAGCAGTTGGATTTTTCTATTCAAATGACCATAAATCTGCCATTTTGGATTTTGGGATCAAAAAACTTTGAAATTTTTACTCAATTACATACTATCCAAATCTCTTTGCCTGGTACATTGAGAAATTGGCTCATAAGGTGAATTGATAGCATGATGGTATTCACCCAATGAGTGAAATTTTTTATATCTTTGAACAGTGAAATTGTGACTTTTAAATCCATTCCTTATAGAAAATGGATCTATTTATGTTTTAATATAATTGTCTATTTTTTTTGGGGTGTCAGACCTAAAATGTATCCGACTTTTGAATAGAATACACTATCTCCTAAACAGGTCTAATCATGGTAACCACATTTCTCAAAACCATTGTTACGTACAAATTCCTTGCAATATGATTTCACATTCTCTTTCTTCACAACATCGAAATATAGGTCAGCACAATGAATGTTTTTTCTGTGATATTTGATCATTAGGTAAATCTTGATTTTTAATTTCAGCTTCTTTCTCTGGAAATGTATCAGTATATTCGTTCGCTTGCAAAACAATGTTAACCAGAACATCTGTGTCAAAGATAATGACAAAAAATATAGCTCATGTGTTGTGTCGGGAATACTGACAAGAACCGGTCTTCAAGTTAAGGTCCCAGACAAATTTGTATCCCTAACTTTCCATTCTTCATCATTCCAACTATGTGGGGTGTTCCTTAATCATTTACAAGTGGAGGTTTAGCTGGCACGGTTTCATCACTTTGTATGTCGTCAGCATTATCATCAGCACAGCCGGAATCAATTTCGAGTCATAACCAGTAGCTGCAATATCATAATTTTCATCAGAAATTATTGCGCCAAGTGTATTCTTTTTAATGTTTCTTTCACACATTTATCTAAAATGAAAGATATGTCTCGTTTACTTTTGTACACTAGAAATTCCTCAAAATAATTAAGTTCCACAAATTTTGGACCTAGCAAAAATTTCTACCATTTAACTGGGTTGATATTCTGTTATGTTTTAACAAAAGGAAAACTAGAAATGAATAAACTGATTACACTAAAAAATAAACCAAGCATCCTAGAAAAGTATACAAAGGGAAAGTTCATCTCAAGGAACAAAACAAAATCTGTTTATTTCAACCAGGAACAAATACAGTTCATAAAAAGAATATATAAAATAAAACATTCACATTGACACCTTAAACACCTTTTAAAGCTTTACAAAGTCCCTGTTAGAAAATTGGAAATTGAAATTTGAAATCAGAGGATTTCTCAAAACTTACTTTTGTGTGGATTAATTTTCGCAAAAGGGCCTAAAAAGAGAAGATGAGAATTGCTATTTCTAGCAAATTTCTTCTGTAGTTACAAAAATGATCTCAAAATCACGACATCAAAAGTTTGTTAAGAGTATAGGTTGTTAATCTAAGAAAATCGTAAAAAAGTAATTTCAACAAAATGAATATATGCTATGATGGTTTATGATGATAAGTTCAAATCTTCCTTGCGTCTCTTCACTGCCTCGTCCAGTCTTTTTCTCTCATTATTAATTTTTGTCCTGATCTTGAGAATGTCAAAACCAGGACCCAACTCTTCTGCCATTTCCACCATCTCCAGACGTTCTGAAAACCAAACAACATAAATCTACAATGTGCATATACTTTGTGGGAGTCATTTTTGCGGGTATTTCTTTTTCCATGAATAGACCTCTCCCAAATTTCTATTTAAACATCCCCTCATTTTAAGGATTTTAACTATCCCACTGTGGAATGGAATTAATAAAGTAAATGTCAGAGACGTAGCTAGAGGATCAGTCAGAGTATAGAATACGTATGGAATTGTTTTAAGTGTCTAGTATGCAGTCAGTAAATGGCTCCTAATGGGCTAATTCGCTGCTTTTAAAGCACATCAGAGAGGAGTAGAATATTCGAACACAGGTACTCACCACTACACTTATCACCTCCCTTACTTCTAGTATAAGGAAATAAGGGAATACGTTTTGGCAAATTTGTTGATGTATCAGAATTTTTGCTAACGGTGGTTACCACAGTTAGATAAAAGACTTACTTGGAAATGGTTGAGCTTCACTTCTATCAACAAACCCTTGAAATCTTTGGAAAATCATTTCCTTACCAGGGGTCCATTGAACATTTTTCCTCAAATCTAACGGTACCATGAAAAGAGAAAAATATTCAGGCATATTGAAAGGTGAAATTGTGAAACAAACTAGTAAATATTTCAATAGTATTCCAGCAAACGAAGTATCCGAGTGGAAACTACAAATGAAGCAGAAGTGATTTTTGTTTTAAGAAACTCTTAAACTTGTATTTTCTGAATTCAAAAGAATACCAAATTAACCCTTGGGGATTTACACAATAAAACTTCAGAGATGGGTACCTAAATAGCGAAAGTCATGTGATCACTGACATCAGCACTTTTTAAGGTTCCAGAAAGTTTAATTTTGAGTAAAAGTGCTCCTTAAAATGTACTGACATCTTTGTAAGGTAAACTTAAGCCAAAGAAAATTATAAACTTTAACTGGTGAAACCAATAATTTGCAATGGACATTTTGGCTAAATCTATAAAATTGATTATCTCGTTGATCTAAGTAAATGTGAGGAGCAATGTACACAAACATACATGCATTTACCTTTTTTAATCATTTCATCACCATCATTAGCTTTCCTTTTAACTTTTCCCCGCCCATTGTACACTTTACCTAGACATGGACGTAAATGAGGGCATAAGGATTACAACCTTACTAGATCCTAAAGGTTAAAATTGTTTTTCATATAGGTTCTCCCAACACTATTACTAAGAAAACATCATCTTATTATTATACAATAATAAAGACAAAAAGCAAGTGTATAGAGTACCAAATAATCATCCCCAATCAATTATAACCTTTTCCAACAACTCCCCCTCTCTCTCCTTTATTATTTTTTCTTTTATTACTAATATTATTTTACACACTTGCTGACTTTTTGAAGAGTATCATTTACTATTTATTCCAAACAACTTGATTACTCCTTATTCCTTAAAAATACTCTTACTTTTTATATTGCCATTTTCAGAATATTCATCCGAATCCGAAGTGTACACTTCTTTGACAGTCAAAGGCCTTTTTTTACCTATGTAAAATAAATGCAAATAATTAAAAAATGAAACAACTAAAAGTCACTTAATCACTGATATTAGCACTTTTGAGGAGCATCTTTGGCTCAAAATTTAACTCCAACTTGAGTTATATAGGGTTACATGGGAAATTTGATGTAGAATCCAAATTTCTTTTATTTTACATTGTAAGGATCAACCTTCAGAGTTACTTGTGGGAGCGTTAAGACGTTATCTACGACTTCCTGAAAGTACTACCTTCTGAACGCTGATGTAATACATCCGTTAGAGAGGAAATTTATTCCAAATAAAATTGTTTTTTATCATAAAAATCAAGCTATGGGGTTGAAAAGTGAATTATCTTCCATCTGTAAACCTCAAAGAATATCAGTAATTAAGTTTTAGAGGGAAGATTGACACAATTGATGAATGAAAATGTGTAATTTCGATGTGTTACATCTACAAAAAGGTTTGTTTCATTGATTATACAATGTGATGTAATATGTAAAGTATTAATTCACAAATATACAGGAATTTACCTTTTTTAATGATTACACCACCATCAGCAGCTTTCTTTGGAAGGTTTCTTCGCATATTGTATACTTTACCTAGAAATGAACACAAATGAGAGCTTAAGGACTACTTTCCAAGCTTAAAATAAAACTTAAACTAATTGTTTGGTTTATTAATGTTTTTCACAACACCCCTTCTCCTATGTTATTGATTTAATAAACATTTTCAACACACCTGTTTGTTTGTATTGTTATTCGTTAAAAATGTGCTTACTTTCTATAGCATTGTCATCTTCAGAATTTTCTCTAGAGGTGTACACTTCCTTGTTTGTCAATTTCTTCTTTTTACCTATGAAAATAGAGGGGTAAAAACCCAAATGATGCAGAAGTCCTTGTTCGAGGCTCTAGCTACACATTAAAATTGGATTTGACTAACTAGACAGGAACACAATTCAAATGCTTAATAATCAAGCATAATATTTGTATTCAAATACTTGGGTGAAAATTGTTCTTCAGCCTTTTGAAACTGCCTTCTCCATTTGCACACTCATCACTTAAATTATCATCATCGTTGTCTTTGCCTTAAAAAAAACAACAACATCAATGTAAAATCAACAAATAAATAATAATTATTAGCCTAATAAGCTGGAGGCTGTATGACGAGAAGTTATTTGATATCATTTGAAGTCATTTGAACCAAGATATTGGATATGTAAAAATTGGATTTCTGTGAAAAAAAAACTACAACCGGCTTTGGTTTTTCTTTTTCTTACTATCCAAACCTAGCGTTTTTTGTGGGTGTGTTTACAAGAAACCTATGGGTATCATACATGTCAACGAAGAAGCCACTTAGATTTCTTAAAATGAATTTAAAAGAATATATACATATTCAAAACTGAAGATGTGTAGTACAAAAAACATAAGTCAAGAAAAACAAACAAGAAAAAAATTGTATTTAGCATGACCAAAATTTATGTGTTCTAGGAAGAATACTTGGAGTTACCCGCATACCCATTAGGATATCTGAAAGGATTAATATAACATGTGATACATTTATTGACAGTATATATTATAATAATGTTTCGCATAGTGTCAAATATTCTTTCACAATGCCTTGAGAATGTACTTAGAAAATTCAATTTAGAGCATTCAAGCATTCAAAATTATTCATGTTTCAAGAATATGTGATTATACATTCATTCATTTTTCATATTTAAGCTGATTTTTCAGATATCCCTGTCTGTCAGGGCATTTTGTTCTTCTTTTTCAAAATGGAAAAAAGACACAAAAAAAACATTGTTATTCAAATTATTAGGTTTCTCAGTGATCTTTGCATTGTATTACATTGCTAAGTATACATTTTACTATTTACTGAGTAATAGTAGAGCTTTTGATTTGAAACATGCTAGCAATCACAAAATCAAACACCATCATACTGCATACCTTTTTGTGTCTTTCCTGGATTAATCGAATCACTGATAACTTCACTGGTAGTGCCATCTTTTTCTTAAATAAATAAGGGATAGATGTGAGACAACTATCTAAACATTAAAAAAAACCCTTTATTATCAAATCTATATCCAGGTCAATTCAATGGTTGCTGTTTTTGTGCAGTCTCCAAGACAAATCCAAAGTGCACCACAGTTAAATGTTTATCAATATGACTAACCTCCTTGTAGTTGCAATAAAGACTTTCCTACTTTAGCTGCTGTCATTAAGCCAAGAGGAGTTTGATACGTATTTTCATTCATATCTTTGCTGTGACCCATATGACGATAGAATAAATCTCTTTCTTTTTCATTTATATTTAAAGCTGCATATAGAGTGCTCACCCGATGGCGGTTATTAGTTGCTGTAACTAAGTTTGGTTTTTTCAAATTGGCATATTTACAAATTTCCTTCAAGGAATGCCAACCAGAAAAGTTTAATTCTGATTGTTGTGTACTAGCAAATATAAAATCATTTTCTTTTAGTACACCAGATTTTACACGAATTTTCTCATCAGATAAGGTTTCCAATGCAGGAACAGTATCTTTAGGTATAAGCAATGAAACTAAGTGGCGATTCCCCTTACCAGATTGGTAAGCCAATTTGAAGGACTTGACCAACATCTGATCTGCATGGGAAAGAACATTGATTCTTTGAGAATTTATCCAACCATCATTCTTTGCTTCTTTCCAATCCTCCAAAGTTAAACGTCCAACTTCCCCACCACGTCTAGCATTTAAAAGCGTAAGTCTGGTCATTGCAGCATTTCTTAATTCCACAAAACTTGTGGACGTCCAAAAATGAAAATCAGTACCACAAATTTCAGTATATTTTTTCTGAATGTATTCATTAATCATTTCAATGTCTTCCTCTAAAGGAAGCTGCGATGGCTTCCTATTCTTTCTTAATTTGGCTTTCTCCAGGTTGTACAATGCATTAGAAAGTAGAACATCTTCACTAGACTTCAGTAGACGGAGGAAAGAATTCAGCTCATTGGATAAATCATCTTGTTTTTCTTGAAACAGCTTATCTCTTAATCTCTTTGCTGTTCTTATCAACATGTAGTAGATGTTCTTTCTTTGGCCAGACTTCAGGGTGCTATCTTCTTTCGTTGTTAAGACATCAAAACATTCACACATAACATCAAAATTTTCCCTGAAGAATAGATCCATACAGCTACCATGTTTTGCAACTACATCATCTCTTGATTTGAATTCAATATATAAAGATGCTAACATTCGCATCTCCGTTCGAACTTGGCTTCGAACAGTAGATATTTTTTCTTTTTTGTGCCTTAACTTACGGTATAGTTTACTTCCAACATAAAGAATATTTGATTCTTTCCTAACAACTTTCCCGATATCGTCATCACGACGCTTGTATAGAACTTGCTGGATGAAATCATTTGAAATCTTTACGTCATTAGGCAAATCCTTCATCAACGGTATACCAATAACAACAGAAACATCATTACGTTTTTTGCAAAGACGGGTATGCCTGCTAAAAAACCTTTTGCTAATGAACGCATTACGGTATAGTTTACTTCCAACATAAAGAATATTTGATTCTTTCCTAACAACTTTCCCGATATCGTCATCACGAAGCTTGTATAGAACTTGCTGGATGAAATCATTTGAAATCTTTACGTCATTAGGCAAATCCTTCATCAACGGTATACCAATAACAACAGAAACATCATTACGTTTTTTGCAAAGACGGGTATGCCTGCTAAAAAACCTTTTGCTAATGAACGCATTACAACAGCTACAACGAGTTAAATCAAAGTACTTCTTTCGTATTCTCTCGCCTTGAAATAATGGATTCTTTCTATGTGCCTCTTTTTTATTAAACTTTGCAATACCTTCCCTTTTAATGTCCTTGAAAACTTTTACCCTTTCCCTCCGTGACATTTTCAGTGCACTCTTTATCCTGGGTTCCTGTTTGTGTGCTTTAGAGATATGCCTTGACAACTTTCTAAGCATCTTATCACAAAAAATGCACAGTCGTTTCGGTTTCCTGTAAGGCACCTTGACTTTCTTTGAAGATCTTTTTGGTCCGGGGCTCTAAAAATATATATTGAGGAAAGTCTGAAAATATTATTGTGATAACCACTGCAATTAATCCAAGTGACATTGCAATTACAAACAAACTTGGACATGGCAAACTTCATCTATACAATGAAGTTATAACAATAAATAAACTTTAATGAAAATTTTAAATGTTATATGAAGCTTTTCATAACTTGATGTAACTTTGATTAAAAGATGTTTAATTTTTAAAATGTTTTAATAAAGTATCATGATTTATAATACTGTAGTAAACCAATCAAAACATAAAGTTAACACAATTAAGGTATTACCAAAATTATTTAATTGGATTATAAGAAACAACAAACTTGATACTCATTTCTGAGTTTCAATCAGCAATCATTTACCCCTATGTTGTTTTTTGCTTTCGTCTTTGGAGTAGAATTTATTATTTCATTGACGACTATGTTGGATGAAACTTCATTCTAAAGAATGCAGTATAGGAACGTAAAACATTTTACCTGCAACCTAAATTTTAAAAGCAAAGTGACGAGGTCAAAATGATATTTAAATATCTGTTCATAGTGATCAAATTTTAACTACGAATCATTGGGAACAAAACCTCAATTTAAAATTTATGAATCTTCCTATGATTTTAATCATTTTCTAATGATAATGACTTGCAGAATTGAGGCTTTCAAGTGTAGCAGACTTAAATAAAGACTTAAGTAACTTTTATACATACTAGAACTTCAACCATATCAGAAACCTCCTCGTTGTCTCCTAAGGTACTGCTTAAAACAGTCACATCACTGTCAATTTCAAATCCTGAGTCATCAACAACTGGAAGCTAAACAAGATAAAAAAGAGAATGTTTCTAAAACTACGCCAAACAAACAGCAATGACCAGCAACAATGAATAAAATTAAAGATTTGAAAAAGGAGTACCTGTTCAGGTAAATGTACATCTAAAGGTTGTGGTGATTGTGGAGCTTCAACAAGTTTTGGTAAACATAGATCTTCGGCAAGTTGTGGTAAATGAGGCAAAGGTGGAGCTTCAAGGTTAAGAGAGAGTACAGCTGCAGATGCATCAGTCTTTTGAAAGAAAAGTGACTTTTTAAGAAACAACCTAGGCAACAGACTATTCTGAAAGTCTGATAAAAATCCTGTTGCTATCAGTTGAACTGAAAAAAAATTCCTTCAATTTATCTCACATGGATAGAATTTTGCATGAATAAAATCTTGAGGTTTGTTTCAAAACACCTCAAAATCAAATCTCTGTAGAAATTTATTCAGGTAAGGTGTGTATGTGTTATACCTTCCTGTCAGATATTTCAAAATCCAAATCTTCCTCATCATCGTCTGGATTCTGTTGAAAATTAATATAAAATAATTATAAATTAGCTTTGACTTTTTGCTTTCTTTACAAAGAAAATTGATTCAAAGAACTTGAATGGAAAAGGAACGACAATCTGAGAAGTGAATTGTAAAGGTTTCTTACACATTGTAAAATAAGTATAAATGCCACAGCTCTTATGCGAAAGTCAATATTTTTTAGCCTAGTGCTTAATCGAGTAGTGCGAAGTTGAGGACTTATTGCAAATAAATGAATGCAAGAAGAATACCCACCTCCAATGAAGCTTCAATACAGATAAGAGAACACAAGATCTAAAGAAAAAGGATTTGTAATTTTAGGAAATAACAGCATCATCATAAATTGTTTAAATCAATACAAACCTCCTTTATGTCAGGCCTTTCCAGATAAGAACTCCATGCCTTTTCAAGTAAACAAAGAATTGAATCTACCAAGTTCTTTTCATAACGGCATTCCAAATGCTTTAATGATGGTCTTTTGCCTTGCTGTAGAGCTTGTAGAATCAATGCATCATTTAATACTGGCAAAGTATTGGTCCATGGGGTTGAAAGTCCAGCCATAATTTCAAACGCTGACATTGCCCAAGAATACACATCAGTATTTGCTGAAGCTTGGCTAACTTTTCCATTGCATATTTCAGGGGCTGTGTAAGCCAATGTCATCCCTTTCATTTTCTGTGTATTAGTTTGTACAGTACTTATGGTTGTTTTTATTGAGTACACATCATCAAAGTCTCCTACTTTTACTCTGAGATCTTTAGGAGTCCCTTGGACCAGTAAATTACTTGGCTTAAAGTCTCGATGTACAACATCTTCAGCATGAAGATCAGCAAGACCATGTGCAGATTGTATCAATATATGAAGTCGGTGCTTAAAGTCAAACTCGTTTTCATCATTTAAAACATCTAAGTACTGGGACAAGTTTGTTACTGTTTCACCATAAACACTAGCGCAACAATATTCATAAATTAAAGCACAAGGCTTTAAAGAAAATCCAAAAAATTTCAGAATATACTGGCTTTCGATGTTTAATAACTTATGTGAAATCTTAATCATTTTTCTCATTGATAGTTGTTGTTTGAGTGCTTTAACAGCAGATTGCTTGTTTTGTATAGTACACAAATATACAACAGATGAAGTTCCTTCTCCAATTTTCTCTGTTAAGTCTGATGGGAGATTAATTTCCAAAGTCTTGAGACAGTTAGAAATTGCCTCTACTGATTTCGTTGTTGATGAACAAACATTTGGCAAATTTGTCACTGTGGTTGCATCTCCTTGAATGTTTCTTTTGGCACTCTATGAATTAAATGAAGTACACTATAACAAACTACTACAGTACTCTACTTTGACTTACACAGAATAGATAAAACACAGCGCAATACATTTATCTCATCATTGCTTTAACATGTGAAATGAAACTGTACTCTATCTTAAAATTTAGATTATATTCACCTTCTGTATTCACTATTTTTTGTGTGAGATTATAATAACACTAGTAACCTGTGTAAATCTTTTTACAGATTTTAATTCTGAAAATGACGTCTCAAAAATGGTGTCGAAAAATTAATTTACGAAATGACAAACAGAAAGTGCATTATTGTTGTAGTCACCGCTTCGTCAATAACGCGGACCATAAAAATACCAGTTATTTTCTAAGATGTTTTCCAAATAACTTTGAGTCTAATTTAGGAGGTAGTGCGATGGTTCCCCTGATTTTAAAGACCCACTTAAACAGACACAACCTACATAAAACATTTTTCCAAGTTTGCAATCAACACTGGAGCGCAGAACAAAAAAAATCGTTTTACTTGGAAGATCTGAAACCCATCAAAATTAAGAAAATATGCGCTGTCCATCCGCTATTTTCACTCTCTAAAATAAATTGCAGCTTGTGTAAAGTATTTTACGTGTTTTGATTTTAAAAATGATGTCTCAAAGTCGTACTATAAGAAAAAACAAGCAAACAGACAAAAAACTTCAAAAGTGTAACTTACCCTAAAAACATTAATAAATCTTTGTGCAATAATTTCATTAATAACTTTGTTGTCTTGAAATGTATGTAAAATTTTTCAACTCAGGAAATGAAAACTTGCTGGCGAACGAACTTTGCTATCATTTTTTGATCTCGTGAACAATCAAAACATTTGAAATGATCAAATACAATGCAAGGGTTTCTCCTTACTAATACTAATTGTAGAAAAATATTAACCTTGGTTTGACACACTTTTATGAATAAGTGACCGCAAAAACGACCCGAAATTTTAGAGAGTAAAAGCGTGAAAAAAGCGGATGCACAGCGCGTATTAGGATATGACATTGGGTGCAGATTTGGAAGAAAAACCATGCAAGGAAACACTTACATCGCCATCAAAGATGCAGCTACCACTTATTTTCGATTTTCTCTTCAGTACTATAAAAGAATAGAGGGAATAGTTTAGTGGGACGTGACTAAATATCATATTTTGAAATACTTATTCTTCTCTCACATAACCTATATGACATAATTTACTTTTTGGAGGTGTTGGTGGGATAGTATCTTCATGTTTATCAACTTCTGTCTTAGCTCGGATTTCCAAATTGACTTTCGGCTAAAAAATAGTAAATGATAAATGATACATTGACACTCTTAAAGAAAAAAGGTCGGGAACATAATGCAGGGATGAGAATAAAATGCACTCATTCACTGTCATTTTCCACTGAATGGAGGTGTATGTTTATCCTTGGAACACTACACATACTGGGAAAAGTATAAATTTGACTAAGCCTATATGATCACAATTATTCATCAATCTATAATGTATATATACAGAAATTTAAAAATAACGCTGTGTCAATTCTTACTGTTGCATTACTAAGTGTTCCGCCATCTTTAACTTCATCTTCTTTACCTTTACTTTCCACAATGTGACACACTTCTTCAGTGCAGGTTCTATTTTCAGTAACTGAAATTCTACTGACATCATGTATGCCAGGAAAGCAACATTCATTTTCTTTTTCTTGCAGTTCAGAATCTGATGAACACACCAATACATTCTAAATCAAAACGCATCAGCAATGTTGTAAGCATTTCAGTCACTAGACTATTGAATATATTAGTTAATCAACTTGCTACATTTTTATACTTCTTTTGTAATAATAACACTTTTTAGCTTTCTTATTCCATGTACCTAGTTTTTGTTGTTATTGGTTTAGAAAACACAGAATGTTATATAAGAAAGTTCAATAAACTATTGGATAATCTGTCATTAACATGTCAAAACATTAAATACTTACATTCTCCTTTGACAGAATAACTTCATTTTTATCAGTAGGATCAACTTTTGCATTCTTATGGTAAAAAGGAAAAATATTGCATCAGTTGATGTAAATGAGAACATTTTAGCACAGAATTGAAAATTAATAATAATAAAGAATAAAATCGTTGCCAATGCATAAACAGCCAAAATGTCAGAGCTTTAGATGTTTTAATAAAAACTCAAATTTAAAATCCTGATGCTACCTTCCCAATATCTTCAAAAACTTTTTCGTTTGGAAGACAACCCTATAATTGGAACAGGAAGATTAGGCTGGCATAGATAGAATCTAAATTTTAAAATTTTGGAATAAACAAGAACAAAAATTTGAATTAAATTTACCATGATATCATGTAAATTGAATGGTACACAATAATATTCCTAAAATTTAATTCAAAAAATAAAAAGAGGATCTTCATTAGTATAAAAATGTTGTAATGAAAGACGTATCAATAAATTATCCCAAAAAATAATTCAAACTGAATAATTCCACTGAAATGGCTTCTCTTGAGGTATTCTCATGAAAGACTTCCAATAAAACCAGTTTTATTCAAATGACACCCATTTGAAAAAACTGAATATCATGCATATTCATAAAGACACAACAACATCAGAAAGAAAAGTGGTGGTTTTTTAATAGAACAATGTTTTTAGTAATCTTGTAAAAAATACCAAACTTCAAATTGCTTGTGCAAAAAAAGAAACAATCAAACAAGTCTGCTATGTCCCATAAACCTTAATATTTACCTCTTTTCGCCATGGCATTCTATCAAACATTTCTCCATAGTCATATCTATAAATTAGAAATGCATATTTTCCAATGAATGTGGAGTGAAGCAGCCTTTTTAAAATATGAAGGAATCCCTTTAGTATATCTATGTATTATGCAAATTTCAAGACAAATTTCATTTGGTTTTCTGCAGTGATGAAATCTAGTTTTTAAAATAATGACTAATAACTTCTCACCTTATTTCAGTTCCCTTTTTGATGGACTTGATTGCATGAAGACAGAGATAAACAACACCATTATGGACAACTCTCTTCATTACACTGTTGGCTGCTTTATGGTCATTGCTATATGGAGCATCGTTAACCATTTTCCCAAAGCCTTCAGTATTTGTAGCATCAAGGCTGACACAAAATAAAATGAAACATATAAACACATTGCATGTCCTTGGATAACTAGAAATGTTTAATAGAAACATGTGTTATAAAGTTACATCACTTTCATAAGCTAAAAAATATACATATCTCTTCAGAAGTACCTTGGTAATAACTTGATTATTTAATAAAAAGTACACCACCACTCACTGTCCACTATGGGTCAGTACCCAGCCTCTGGACCCTCCTCTCAGCAATCAATCAATCAATCAATCAATCAATTTACAGGTTTGATTGACTTTAATTAATAAAAACAGGTTTTGTAACTTAATTTACACACTTTTTTTATAAGAACCAGTAAAATCTAACTGGCTGTTCTTATTTTTTGAGCCTTTTTCAGCCTGAATTGTTCTTAATTTGTTCTTAGGTTTAAGAACGCAGTTTCACATTTCAGCCTCATTTTGTTTTATGGAACTACAATAAAATAACCTTTTTAAAAACAACTGTTTAAAAGTATGGTTGCTGCTCGGTAATGACCCGATATTAGTATGCAAGGTGAAAAAAAAACAACTTCTAAACCATTTGCCAGTGTGAGAATTCCTATAAGTTGTTCTTATCAAGAATATTGTTCTTATTTTATCAGAAAATTCAGGCTTAGGCTGTTCTTAATTTTTGGAACATTAATTTGAGCCTCGCGTTGTTCTTATTTTGTTCTTATTTTTTGACCTAATCTGAGGCTTGTGTTCTTATAAAATTGGTTATAAAAAAAAAAGCGTGTACAACAAATGGTAGCATGAGAATTATGTAGAGAACTACAAGAACACATACCATATCGCTTTCCCATACTGATCCTTTACTCCATAGTAAACAAAGCTACCAGGATTGCTTTTGTCATATTCAACTTCTCTTTTCTTGGCTTCACTCTCAGATATGATTTCACCTGATATAACAGACCGTGTAGATAGGGTGGAGTTGAATAGAAACTGATTTATTAAATAGCTTGAAGTGATATTGTCATTCAAGGTATCCTTTTGAATCAGAATTCAGAATCAATGAAATGTTTTTTGCTGAGCAATTTAAGAAATCCCTCCAAAGAAATCAAGAAATAACAATTACTTTAAACAAAATTGAATGTGAATACCTTTGTACTGGAGCAAGAAATCTCCTGCTTCAAAATCTTTTTGAGAAAACACACCATATCCTTAACAAAGTTAAAAACATTGTACTTTGGTTGATTTTACTCTTCTTTTAGTAACCTTTTTTTCTTACAATTTATTTTTACTCAGGAATTTTTAAAACCATAACACCAAGTGCGCCTGTAGGGCAAATGATACAGTAGGGAAAAAGGCTCTACAGGCAAATATCTTTTTACTTTTATGAGGAAAATAGCAAAAAAAATATGGTTCTAGTTGGTGTTGTGATTTCGGAATCTCCCTAATGTTATATATACCTGACTAACCTATCAATTCATCAATAAAACGTAATATGAAATCATCATTCTCATTCTTTTCCAGGAAATTATTCTTTTTTCTTCGTGACACTAACAAACAGAAAATGAAAGATAAACACCTTAAGGGAATTAATTTTCGCGGTTTTCGCGGTTTTTTGCCGAATCCGCGAAAATTAATTCACGCGAAAAATTTGTATTGTCCTAAACCGCGAAAATTAGTTCCCGCGAAATTAATGAAAAAGTTCGGTCCGCAAAAGTAAATTCCCGCCAAATTTCTAAAATATAGAAATATGGCGGGAATTTCTATATTTAACATTTTACAAGACAATATGACGATATGAACGAGGACTTGTAACGTCTCATTGTACATTTACAACATTTCCAAAGTCACTTTGTCGTTTATGTGATTATTTTTCTACTTCCTTTCCATTTTATTGCCATTTTTCGTACAAATAAGGAAACAGCCGCAAAAATGAAATCCCGCGAAATTTTCTATTTCCCTTCAACCGCGAAAATAAGTTCCAGCGAAATTTTCATCTGCGATAAAACCGCGAAAATTAATTCCCATTTTTTCCGCGAAATTCAAAAAAAATAAAATCCGCGAAAGTAAGTTCCCGCGAAAATTAATTCCCTTAAGGTACCTATGATTATTGTTTGCTAATTTCTTTCTTTAGTAATAGTGGCTTCGATGATTACAAGGGTCTCAAAAACCTCATCCCTGTCAAACCTTAAGATGACTACCGTTCGAAATCAAGCCATCTTACTGAAACAGGTATAAAATTAAACCAGCCCCTTTAACAATAATATTGTTGTCATCTTTTGAAATAGTGGAATAGCATACAAAATGATGATAAGGTATTGAACAATCTGATTTCTTAGTTCAGGAAATTATACACCTAGCAAAAGAAATATAGTTCAGACATCTACTTGTTTGAACTGCAAGCTTTAACAAACTTTTATTATTCAAGTATCTTGTAATATTCATTTAGCAGAAAATTGTCAATTTGCCAAATTATGGACAACCTTCCTTATTACGGACACAAAAAGTAAACAAAGATTTCTGTCACGAAAATAATTCCCTCTTACCAAGTTCACCATGTATAACTGAATAAAATGTTTTGTGAAACAGTGCAATAAAAAACTTGTGAAGAAATGGACCATGAAGAATCATAATGGCCTATCTATTTCAATAACTAGTAAATAAGTGTCCTCCCTCAACGTAATTGGCGTACAAAAACTTTTTAATTTGACTTATTTTATGATAACTACTTGCAAGCATGTTCTGAATTCATTTTCATTCCTCAACTAATTTTTAAACATAAATTTTCGACCAGTCAAAACCCTCTGTATGATTCTGTATGATGACATTACCAATATTCCATGATGGAGATGGCCATTATTATTTTCTATCGGTAAATATGGCTACCATTGTACACAAAGCTCCCAAAAATACACATGGCTCTCAAGAGAGCAGTCAATTTTAAAAGAAAATATATTATTTTAAAATAAATTTTCAAGTTTAGAAAAATGCTAACTGCATATTCATCCCTCTGAATTTAATTTAAGATAGGCCGGCAAGATATAGCAAATTCAGGTCTGCTTTTGAAGTTTTGTGATGGTTTAAAGTCAGGTTTTGTCAACCTAAATTCAGAGGGCTGCATATATTGGTAATTTTCTACATTGAAATAAATTTTAATTATCCCTGATTTAGAAGTTTGTGTTATAGTTTGGTTCACAGTATGGGATGTGTCATGTTTTTAATTTACAGACAGTGGGAATATGTTTTGATTGACACTCAATACATTTCAGCAGACAATTCTCTGATTCTTACCTCTTTTCATTTTGAAATGATAATGGTATCTATAAATAAACCAAAAATATAGGTGTCATTAAAATAATCAGAAAATTAATAGTCTTAAAACAATTCACAAAGTAAGAATTTTGTAAACAAATTTCCAAAACTACTTTGATTGAATCATGAAAAAGGATTTAAAGGAGTTTCCCTAAAAATTATTTTGACATAATTGAGTCAAATTTTTGAGTAGGGTGATTTCAACCATGTCGATCAGGTGAGGCAAAGGTAACAATATTTTATGGATGGCGTGATTTAGGCGTGATTTAAGGGGTCAGTCACAAATCGATTTTAGGTTCAGATAACGTCATATGACGTTACGAATATTACCCACCCACCCACCACTCATAACGTCATATGTCGAAAATGGCCAAAAATCGATGTAATTGAGTATTTCTGTAAAAACGCTAGTTAGTTAAAAAAAACGTCATACATTACCATCTCCCAACAACAACATACATAGATTCGGAACATAGCCGACCATAAAACTGGAAAATAACCCGAATTACCACAATCGGGAAATCTTGCAAAAAGAACCACGGTAGTGAAGAGTGTTCTCGCAAAAAAATAGCACTTTCAAAATCGTTGTTTCTGTTATGAATTTTTTAACGTCACTTGAATTAACCCACCCACCCACTAACGTCATATGACGTTATCTAAACCTAAAATCGATTTGTGACTGACCCCTAAATTGATATATAAATCTCCCATATATACTGGGCAGGCTCAACGAAGGTATTTGATGAAAATTTGATCCAATCAAAGGCAATTAAAACAGGCACAATTAATCAAACTTTGATTAATTATCAAACTTTGATTACTTTTTGAATTTAATCCAATATAATCAGTAGTTCAATAATAATTTTTGCTTATATAAATGAATCTATGGCACATCAATTGAATCCATCAAGATATCTGAGTGAGATTTTTCCTATCAATTTATGTTTGATTCATAAAGCTATCAATTAGAAAAAAACTCGATTGAATGCAATCGAAATTAAATTGTTCACTTGGCTTCGATTGCATTGCTTCGTAATATAGATTGGTCTGATTGAAAATAGAACCTTGTATTGTGTAGGTCACTAAAAGGTCACTAAAAACTTGCACAGTTTCCCATTTTCTCATGTCATGAGCCACCTTGAGAAAAATGTCCTATAGTCAGGGAGCTAATAGCTGAAAAACACCACAAAAAACAGAAAAAAATATTCCCTCCAATAACCGCCATGTTTTGGTTGTTCTCCGCGTGGAGATTACCCGCGAGTTTCAGAAGAAGAACACATTGTTATCGGGGAGGAGGGATAGAAATTAAAGTGGGAAAAAATAAGACCAACACTACATTTCCCTCATAGATAAGTCCAATAAAAGCAAATATTATCTTAAAAATACGTTTTGCTATGTTTTTGTCTACTATTCCTTAATAATAGTTCTGCGCTGCATAGATTGATAAATGTCATAACCCCCTGATTCAAAATTTAAAATTTCTGCGATTGGAATGCGCTGCCAAAATGTCAGCCAACTTTCGAGCGGGAAAGAACGTGGAAATACGAAAATGGGAAAATAGAGAAATGAAAAACCTATAATATTAAACTGTGTTTTTCTCCCCCGAAAAGTAATAACAATTCAGCAAATAGAAGAATCACCAGCACTGCGCGTAACCAGCCAGTACGGTCAATGTACAGCAGTTATAATTGATACATGAAATTTTGTTAATGCCGGTTTTCAGTTCAATCGCTGCGGTCGCGCGACTGAGCGAACATTCTTTCATTCGCTTAGTAGTTGAAATGATTTGAACTACCAGGTGAATGAGTATTTCCATGATTGAGCGAATGAAAAAGCTGTTCGCTCATTCGTGCGACCACAGCGAATGAACTGGAAACCGACCTTTAAAAGAGGAAAGCGCCTGCTGATCGTCTCAGCAGCTTCAACTGACAAAGGATGTACTTCTGTGTCAATGTAAATATAAAGCAACCCCTCCAGAATTGAACTGATCTGATGCAATTGTGAGAAATCTTCATGGCAGAATTGTGACTTATGATGATGGTGATGACGAAGACGATGATTGAAGAAGACGAATATAAATTCAAAACAAATAATGACGTCTATTTTGATTTCAAATAACTGTAGTAAATTATAAATGTAAAAGCGTAAATACAAACGCCCAAATTATTGTAATTCTTTTTGGAATTACTTGAAATAAAGTACACATTTACGTCTTATTGTTTAAAAGATCTTCCCATTTGAATGAAATATTTTTTATAATAAGAGTGTACATTTACTTTACGCCTAGTTATGATGTCATAACATAGGTGGTTAGTTTTATTTCACCTGGACATAATAAACACTTTCATTAGGGCTAGTATAGAATTTTTAGATCGTTGGGAAGTTTTTGAAGTAATTACTTCAAAAGCTTCCTTAACACTTAAGTTTTGGGATCTCAGCCAAGCTGGTGCATTTTTTCCCCATAGCGACATCACTGCTTTGAAAATGAAACGACAAAGCCAACTAAGTTGATATCGTGACATAGCAAAAACAATTTCTAAGATGAGTTGAAGTTTAACTTCCGTGTGAGTTTTGAGACTAGCGCCAATATCAATGTTGTAAACTGCAATGACAAATGAGAAAGAACAAATTATCGAATAACATTTTTTTGCATGCACACAGTAACAAGAATGATATGTAACACCTTATATTCTCTCTCCAAGTCTTCTTATTTTCGTTTGTCCATTGTGTTGTTTACTCATTCACCGGCTAATTCACCTTAATGTTCATTTTTTGGAAAATGTGGTTTTAAAGCGGATTTTCCACTTACAGTGTTTCCACAACCAAGCGGGCTGGTTAAAAACACAAATAACTTTTCAAACTATGCAGTTTTTATACCGTGGTGAAGAAGAATGTTTGAGCTTTCAAAAAAATTTGTCATTTGTAAAAGCTTTTAAAGAATATTAACTATTTTTTTTCTTTCGACACGGTTGAAACAGCCACTTTTGGCCGCCTTGTTGTGCTAAGTTTTTCACGACATATTTTGAATAGGCACAAATTCTTTTTCAATGTGTAAACTTACCTTAAGTTATTTATTATGATTTTAATGACTTTGTATTCCCAAAATCTTTATAGCGGAAGAAAACTGTTTAGTTTTTGTTGAAATCTTCGTGAAAGATTTTTAGGCAGGAAACCTTTATGTTTCAAGTTTGTAAAAACATATGTATAAATGCAGCTTTATCACAATATTTTAGTTTTTCATGACTATTTCTATCTCCCTAAAAATCTTTTTTTCTGAAACTGCTTTATAATTCCTTTGGACAACTTAATGTTCATTTTTTCGAAAACTAGTGTAGAAAGCACTTTATAATTCCTTTGGACTCCTTAATGTTCATTGTTTTAAGACTCTAGTTTTGAAAGTGTATTATAATTTCTTTGGACACCTTAATGTTCATTCTTTCGAAAACTAGTTTAAAAAGCGCTTTATAATTCCTTTGGACTCCTTAATGTTCATTTTTTCGAAAACTAGTTTAAAAAGCGCTTTATAATTCCTTTGGACTCCTTAATGTTCATTTTTTCGAAAACTAGTTTAAAAAGCGCTTTATAATTCCTTTGGACTCCTTAATGTTCATTGTTTTAAGACTCTAGTCTTGAAAGTGTATTATAATTTCTTTGGACACCTTAATGTTCATTTTTTCGAAAACTAGTTTAAAAAGCGCTTTATAATTTCTTTGGACACCTTAATGTTCATTCTTTCGAAAACTAGTTTAAAAAGCGCTTTATAATTCCTTTGGACTCCTTAATGTTCATTTTTTCGAAAACTAGTTTAAAAAGCGCTTTATAATTCCTTTGGAATGGAAGTATGGAGAGTGCCAAACATTTTTCTAAATTTTGAAAATCGAAAATAACAAAAAACTTCAAATTTCAAAATTTGAAAAATGAATTTTTAGAAAAATTTTTAAATTTCAAATTTTGAACGTTCAGAACATGTCCGGACTTCAATCTTTGCATCAAAAGTGCCAACTTGATGATCTGTTTTTGAACTAAAAAAAACTATTGAACTTTTAATAATTAAAGGATTAGATTTTTCAAAAATAATGTTTAATTTTATTCCAAATAATGTACGAAAATCAAAAATATTTTGTCATCACAGTAGACAATAGAATAGAACACCAGACAAGAGAAACAAAAACATTCTTTTGTTTACTCGCAGGAGTGAGTTTTCTTCAAATAAAAGCATCAGCTTATTTCTGTTCTTTTCACTTATCATTCAACATGAACAATATTGTATCGAGAACGTAAGCCTTCTTCTTGATGAAGGCAAAACGTATAACGAAATAAGTGACATTTTAAAAGCGCACTATCCTAACGAACGTGGTTTTTCCTTACGCTCTGTTAAAAGGTTTTGTGCAGAAAATGGCTTATCATCTGTTGTCTCGATGGATCAACTTCAAAATGATGTCACGGACGTCGCTAATGAGGTATTAATTTTCACATTCAACGTTGTAGGTCAATTTTATAAGCTGTGCCTTGCCGAACTCAGAGAAAATTTGGCGAGTTCGGCTCGGCACGGCACAGCTTATAAAATGGGCCTAAGAAAAGAATAATTTTTGGTTTTACTATAATTTTGCCGCTGTATACATAATTTTTTTGAGCGGACTTAAAAGATGTCACGGAACTCCAGGCTTGGCCCTCCTACAATTGGGGGTAATGATAACAAAGTTCACCGTCAGCATTGCTGTGCTACATACGAGTGATTGGCTTTAGGAAGTATTTCAATTGATTAATGCAGTTTGTCCCTAAATTTCATACCAAAAATTCAATTGTAATACGGACAATGTGAATATTTGATCACATGATTTTGTCGTTCCCGTATTTTATAGGTTGGCCCTACCTATGGCAGAAAAATGGTTGCCGGTTACCTGAGGCAGAAATATCAAGGCAAGAAAATTGGTGATGTGAGAGTCGGAAAGGCTTTAAAGAATGCGAACCCAAGAGACAATAGCTTTTTCAGACAATGTGTTTTTTCTTAGAAATTCATCCCAAGTATATTTTAGAATCTTATTAAATCTCTGCACACTTTTGATTCTCAAATTTCAAAACATGAAAAGTAATAAAGAAATATAATTTTCAAACATAAAATATTGCATTGGCACTTTTGATACAAGGACTTGTTATCAAATTTAGTAGAATTTCAAATTTATCAGTATTTTCAATTTCTAAATTTTGAAATTTGAAGTTTTTTGTTATTTTCGATTTTCAAAATTTAGAAAAATGTTTGGCACTTTCGATACTTCCATTCTTTGGACTCCTTAATGTTCATTTTTTCGAAAACTAGTTTAAAAAGCGCTTTATAATTCCTTTGGATTCCTTAATGTTCATTTTTTCGAAAACTAGTTTAAAAAGCGCTTTATAATTCCTTTGGACTCCTTAATGTTCAATCAAAACTTAGCAGGTGAGTGTCGTCTGCAAAATGATAGGTTTCGGATGACTTAATAGCGAAATGCAGGTCATTAGTATATAGTAAAAATAACAGAGGTCCTAAAACTGATCCTTGAGGTACGCCATGTTTTACAATTTTAGAGCTCGATTTTATGTTAGCTACTGAGACAAACTGATATCTGGAGTTACGGTAGTATTTAAACCATCGTTGAGCAGTACCTCTAATCCCGTAGTGTTGTAGTTTGGATAGCAGTATAGCATGATCAACAGTATCAAAGTTTTTCTGTAGATCGACGAATACACCACAGCCGTTTCCTTCATCATCAAGGTGCTTCCAAATACGTTCTGTGATATTCAGAAGGGTATGAACCGTTGAATGTGGTTTACGAAATCCATATTGTTTTGAAGAGAGAATTTGGTGTTGATTCAAAACATTTATGAGACGTGCGTACATCACCTTTTCATAGATCTTTCCAACATTGGAAAGTAAAGAAATAGGACGATAGTTACTTAATTCAAGCTGAGGGTCTTTTTTAAAGACAGGAACAACTTTGGAGACTTTCAAAGAAGAAGGAAAAGAACCAATTTGAAAGGACAGATTTATCAGAAAAGAAATAGGAATGGGGATCTCTATGGTGGCCGAGAACTGCCACAGGGAAAAATAAAAAATGAATAAAAATTCAAATGAAAACAATATTTAAATCAAACAAAAATTAAACTTGAGAACAAAAACTAAATTTAAATTGACGTTATTGGACTTCAATTCAAATCAAAATCAGATAAAAAGTTGAATCGATTTTGCTTTTAAATCAACTTTGGTTTCTCAATTCGAAATGAAATTAAGTTGATTTTTTTGGTCATTGGTTCAAACTACTATACTTTGAAATTACCTAGCTACCACATGGACAAGAACTTTCAAAATCAAACAAGATGTCTGATAGTAAGAAAGATAAGCAGAAGTGGGCAAAGTATGCTGCTGGCGTTCGAAACAAAAAACAAATGAAAAGAAAAGAAAAGGACGTTGTGGCTGGATCACATATTTTGGTAGAGAATGAAATGATTGTCCAACGATTAGAAAGCGTCCCAACAGGGAAGGCAATGAAATATGAGAGAATGGGTGCCCAAGAATTTGTTGCTTATCCTTATGAAGAAATAACACTAGATCTTATAAAGACAGCTTGCTACGAACATTATAAGAGCAATCTTGTTGATGCTGGTAACATGGTGTGTGATGTTTTAGCCTCACAAAATGGGCCTTCCTGCTCCAAGCTCTCTCATATAAAAAACTTCAAATTGCTTTTTGTACGATTCATCTCTGGAAAGCCTGTTTTGACAGACTCTGCAGCAATGTCTGTAGTCCGTACACTTGCATCATCTTCATCAACTTTTCTTCATACACCTCCTGCTTCTAGACCTATCAACAATAAGATAAAACCACTCATATTGGACCAGAAAAGCTTGCCTGGTTGTTCAACAAGAACATCTGCAACAAAATCAATTTGTTATCCTAAAAGTTTATCCATCTCTTCAATGCTTAAGGTTGGGTCAGCAATCTCATATAAATTACCAGTATCAACAAACATTAAACTTTTACAGTTTGATGTGGGTAAGTTAGAGTGGAATTCTCTATACCAAAACAAAAACATGATTATTGAAGTATCTCCATTTGCTGAAGGTGGCTTCAGATCTGTGTTCAAAGCAAGGTCAACAACTGATGGTACTGAATTTGTAGTGAAAAGATTTTTGCCAGAAACATTAACAGCAATGGAAAAGGTCAACGAGATTCTTAAAAAACCTGAGACATCAGAAACTCTTTGTAGGAAGGCAATTCAGACGCACATGCTAGCCAAGAACTTTGCGGATCAACTACGAATGTTTGTCAGAAATACATGCCTTAGAGAATTTGGGGAGACTTTTTTCTATGAAAATGTATTTTTTGGTATTATTGAAAAAGAAGATAGTAATGAATATGTTATGGTAGAGCCATACATCCCTGGAACATTCAAGAAATACCTTAATAATACAGGAGCACCAGTACGAGAACACCCTGAAGATTTAGATCTTGTTGAAAAAGCTATGTGTTTAGCCCACTATTCATATGAAAAATCTAGTGAAAAGTTACTCCTTGTTGACATTCAAGGATCAGATTATGCACTATATGATCCTGAAATTGCTACGACTGAGAAAGCGTTGGATGAAAGTGGTGGTTTGCAGTTTTGTATGGGGAACCTTTCTTCAACAGCATTTAAAACTTTCTTATCTCTTCACATTTGCAATATTTACTGTCGTTTAATTGGCTTGAAACCTTTAGCAAATAGTATTAGTTCTGATTGATAGGAGTTTGATTTTTGTTGGTTGGTTGTTTCTTATGTTTTTATTTTCTCACATTGGCTTGAAAAAGCTATGTGGAACCTTTCTTCAGCAGCCTTTGAAACTTTCTTATCACTTCACATTTGCAATATTTTACTGTCATGCAATTGGGTTAAAACTTTTTCAGCCAAAAGTCATAATATAACATTTTTTATAAGCATAATAGATATATGCATATAGACTGAAAGTTGTCAAAAAATTGAGCATTAGTTAAGCCTATCTCGAGCCTGGGGATTATTGCTAAGTATAAAGTATATAGAAAAGAAAATTGGCATTCGAAAATTCATTTTCAGAGAAACCACTCCATTGCAATTGATTGTGGCATGTGTTCTTGCAATGTGCAGACGAAAATTAAAATAAAGCATGTTATAAGCATGAACTTTGATTTCTAAAAAACTTTAAGCATAACCGAGGCTGAGCCAAATTTACCTGATGCATATAAAAAAGGCATAGTTAAGATTGATAGCAGCTCAATTTTTTTGGGCATTTCATTTTTTTGTTTTTATTTTTCCACTTTGGCTTTTGTTAAGATTCTTGTTGTAATAAAGTGTAAAGTTTTGCTTTGTGCACATATTATGCATTTTTTTATATTATGTTTCCATTTTTGTGGTATAAATGTACAACTATATTCTATAAAATATACAGCCTTCTATTTACATTTTATATTTAAGATCCAAAAAAGACTGCACATAGTTCATTTCTGTTACTTCATCAACAAGGGTTAGCTCACACAACTCTTTAAAGTTTGAATCCATGAAACAATTACTTTGTTCGTTCACACCTGACTCTCTTTTGATTGTTTCGAGTTCTTCCTTGGAGACAACAAAGCCTATGATCATAGAAAATATTGACTTTTAGCACAAAGATCAAATATATGTATAAGTTTTAGAAATAGACTCTTACCACATTGTTCTAGGCCATATTTTTCAGGAAAATCGTAAATATGGTTTGGGATTCCATCAGCCATTAATGTGTTTTTTTGATACCTGATTCTGTGAGGGTTCCATATAACGTCTTTAAATTCATCTAATTTGTTTTGTATTAGTGGTATCATCACAAAAGCAAGTTTCATTCTTAAATAGACAAAAAAATAAATATTGAATTAATAAACTTAATAACATTTTGCTCCGATTGAAGAATCGAATTGTTCATATGTACTTCATCACATCATAACAGTATTTTGATTTACAAATTTCTTTCAACAAAAACCAACGGAAATAATGAACATTTTTACCTGTCATTCACGGAATCTCGATCATAATGTTTTTCTTCAAGAAGCCAAGAAAGTCCAACTTTGTAAAACTTTTCTAATCTTTCGTGGAGTTCTCTCCACCATCTTTCAATCTAGAAAAGTTATATAAATATTTATTTATATTATACGACAATAAGTGTTTTAACCTTTTCATATTTTCTCTTACCTGATTTGATGTTGATGGGCCGAATATCACTGCATCCAAGGCATCATCCAGGTCTCCATGATTATCTCTCAAAAAACAGTGCATTATTGCCATTATCGAGGTTTCTGTTCCTTTGTCCATTCTGATATAGTTTGGAATTACTTGGAATTCAGTGAGGTATTCCAAATACCATCTACCAATTACTTCAGGCAAGGAATTGGTGTGCCAGACCTTGAGAAATAAGATTTTACGGCTAGCTGTATCCATGCACCCATATATTGCCAGTGGAAATGTTGAATTTTGATAGCCCATGAGCTTATCGTGACCATCAAGAGAATAAACCCAGTCAGGCCCTTTAGTAACAAAATTCGTCTTCTTTTTTTTCTTCTTAAAACCCGGTCGCTTTTCTTCTAAAACACTCTTGTATTCTTCTGTTAAAATGTTATATACAAGATCTCTAGGAACACAAAGTTCATATTTTTGCCTTATTTTAAGATGTAGGGCTCGGTATCCGAGTAATTTTCCTGCACCCTCCATTTCTTTACGAACAGCAACTCTTACATCACCTTCAGTAGCATATTTGTCTTGATAGTAGATCTCAAAATGTCTAAGTCTTCTATCTAATGTCCTAAGACTCCAATTATAATTTGGATTGTCTCTTAACGTAATCAAGTATTTCCTTTCTTTGCATTGACTGTGTAACATATTGCCTCAAATCTTCTTCAAGACTAGTGTCATTTTCCCATTCCGACGACATTGTTTAACAAAACAAGATCAACAAAAATTTTGTAATAATAAGAGAAATTCCCGCCGTAGTTTTGATGTATAGGGGTTTGGACCAATGACACAAAATTAAAATCGATTTTAATTTGAAACTCATTCGAAAACAAAATACAAATGGATTTGATTTGATATGAATTTGATTAACATTTGAATTTAAATTTAGTTTTCAAATCAATTTAGATGTCGTTTTTGTTTTTTAATCTAATTTTCCCTGTGGCAGTTCTCGGCCACCATAGATCTCTTCTTTCAGTAACTTTAAGATTTCCGTAGAAATACTATTGGGTCCAGTGGATTTTTTATCAGAGAAAGAAGAAATAATTTTGTCGACTTCAGAAGGGTCAGAGAAAAATTGAGTTTCTATTCGAATGTCTGAGATATGTAGAAAAGTGTTTCGGGGATTCCGGAATTTTAGATCTAATCATGTCTGCTACTGAGGTATATGAATTATTAAAAGATTCGGAAACAGCCTTAGAATGAGAAGATATTGAAGAACTTAACTGAAGAGATATCGGATTAGAAGGATTAGAAGGTTTTAATGAGATAAGAGTGCAAACTTCAGTCCAGATTTTTTGCGTGTTTTGGGAATATCGATGGAAATAGTTAGTAACATAGTTGCATTTGCTACGTTTACAAATAGTTGAAATTACCTTCCTGTATTGTCTGAAAAGTGAATGAAAATGAGATTTACAATTAAGGTTTTTGGCTTTAATGAACTTTTGTAAATAGACATTGCGCTTTGAGATAGATTTGACTATTCCAGATGTTATTCAAGGTTTAGATCTAGTCTTAATTTGTTTCCTGGTAAAATTTCGATCTACAAGCCTTTCGATTCTGTAGTTTAAAGTGTCAAAGCCTCGTCTCAAGTCATATGTAGAATGTTTTATATTCTCAACCTTTTACACCATGTGGAAGATAGAACATCCTTTAATATTAAAGTCTTTAACAATGTTTTTAATACCAACGAGTGACTAAAACAGTAAATATGTCGCTAATACATAGCGTATACACTTCTCAATATGCGTCATCTATCGTCACCACTTGTGAACAACATATATACTATGATTCACAAAAACTGCAGGAAATCCTTTTGCATTCTCTTGTATTTCAACAGATCCTCAGCTGATCATTTCTTTTGTACAAGACCATGTTGTTATTCGTAATTGCTGTTTCTTTAATAGAGTAATACATGACAAAATATGAGAAGTTGAAATTCGGGTAACTTTAATTTATTTTCGAGGTTCACTAAAAACGCTGACAATTCTTGCCGCGAAATTTCCGACAATAAAGTATCTTTTGACAGTGATGTTTCCCTAATATTGCCAATGTATTTTCAACAAAGTACATTTCATTTTCATCCTTTGAATATTCAGAAACACTTATGCGTATATTTCGACTTTGGTACTTATATCTTATTATCTTCATACTTTTTTATTTTTGTTGAACTCTTGCTTTTGATTTCTATCATATTTCCTATTAACCTCACTATAACCTTTAAGCTTTATAGTTTGTTAGATTGATTTTAGTATGATCTTGTTACTTGAAAAAATAACGAAATCTAATTGGTCTATTTTCTTTTCTGATTTGTTTTGATTTTCAACTTTTCCTGATCGTTAGCCATTATTCTTAAGAAAAAAACGGAAATAGACATAAAAATTGAATAGTTCCACAAACACAATAATAAATAGAAAAAAGACAAAGTTTCGATTTTTGTATGAATAAAGGTCCGGCTACAAAAGGTTGCGGCTTTTTCGTCAACTTGCATTTGTTTGCCAATATGAAACGACTCCATTGCATACAATTAAGGAAAAGTGATCAACTGCAGTGTGCGATTATATTGTTCGAATGTTTTTTCAAACTTCTTTCTATCTTTTACATCTACCCATAGATAACTCTTATGTTGTAATTAACAGTGCAATGTAACAAATCCCTATACCATACGTAACATTGCTTCATAGTGTAATTTATGCTTAATGTTCATTTTTTGTAAATTATTTGACACCTTAATATTCATTTTTTGTAAATTATTTGACACCTTTATATTCATTTTTTGTAAATTATTTGATTCATTTTTTGTAAATTATTGGACTTTACTAATGTTCATTTTTTGTAAATTATTGGACACCTTACACGGTATTTTCTCGAAGGAAGTTTATTGTGAGCATGCGCGCAATTTCAGCAAAACGTGGATGAATTTGAAGGAAGACTCAGTTTAGCAGAATTATAACGTTATTCTTTGCTTAAAATCAGGAATAATATTCTTTTTAAAGATAAAAATTACACGAAACATTTGAGTATAACCTTTCAGTAAAGCAGATTTATGTGATTCATGTATAATTTTGTAGCAATTATGTCATTTTTGCAGCGTTGATATTAGTACCAACGTTTCACCGTTTCACTGTACTTTTCAGTACGAAAAACAGTAATTTTGTCCATTTATTGAATTTTTTCATCAAAAACTATTATATATTTCGAAAGAACTTAGATTTGTGTGTTTGTTGGAGTCTGGTTTCCCTATCAGTTTTTTAATTTTTGATTTAAGGTACGCTTTGAACTTCCTTAAAATATTTCACCTAGCTCACTGAATAAACTAATCATGTTTTATATGGATGAAAATAGGCACATCTTTTCACTCTTCTACTTTTTTTTTCAGTGTTTTGTTGCTTATTTTCTTTGCCATCTTCTCGTGTGATGGTGCAAAATAAACAGCAGTGACGTCCTATGAAAAACGGTTGGTAAACAGTACAAAACACTTTATTTATTTTTATTGATGAATGATAATATTGATAATATCTCTAGATGTCTTTTGACCTTGTCAATAAGAATTTTTGTTTTACCATTTGCACCTGTCAGTCCATATACATTGCATAAGAATTCATAGTCTCCTAACATAAATACTCTGAACTTTTTTTCACTGAAAAGATGACCAAAAAAAAAATGTTTTTTTTTCATTTATGTTTTGTACATGATTTCAGTATAGTTAGCTTACTCCCAATAATCATTTTTCAGGGCATCAACTTGGCTTTTGAATCGACTTAATGCTATCTTCAAGTTTGTGCGATAATCCTTCGCCTCAAACAAGCTGAAGACGGTTGTATTACTTTTGCAATTTGGTTTTTCAGTGTTCGCAATTTGATAGCACATTTTAAAAGACCCTCCTCCATGGTCACCACCTATTTTGATGTGTACTTCATTCAAAATTTTGTTGAAATTGAGCATATCGTGCCTGGAATTTTAATTATTTATGTTAATAATTTCAATAACTTAATAACTTAACTGTTAAAAATTTTTTTTCCTCTTAACTTTTATGGTCTATTTTTTATCTTTTGTAAATACAGGCCAAAGAATAGATAGATAGATTGTAATAACTCTAGAAGATGTGTATATATTTGTTATATAACCCTACGGTGCTGTTTGAATTTCGTAAGAACCTTTGCTCTCTTTTGATTCAAACCGAAAGGGTGCTTCCTCAACTAAAAAGTCTGCTCCAGACCATTCTGTTGCAACATTTTGCTGTTTGTTAATTGATAGTGTGTCGATGTTGAATGTCTTTAACCATCTATGAAAAAATTTTAATTTTGCAATGTATATATCATAACAATAATGATGTATAGTAGATTTTATATAAACTACAACCTCGACATTGCTTTAAGTTTATTCCATGGAATTCCCAAATCAGCTTTCATACCATTTCAGGTGCTGTAATTTGTACACAACCAATGTTTACTTTTGACAACACATTTCTTGTGTTTTAGTGTCCATTCTTATGAACGATGAAGTTTGGTGTGTTAATGCTGCTGAAGAGTTTCCTGCTGTAAGCTTCAGATGTTCGTTTAACATACGATTCCTTGTTCTCAGTGTTCGATCACATACATCTGAGCTATTTTTCTATTGTTTTGAAATTGATGCAACAACAAATGGCTTAAAGTAAGAGAGATAAGTATTTTACTTGAGTATAAATGAAACAGATTATTACTAAATGAAGTAATTGTTACATTAACAAATTTTCTTTAGAGCATATAAAAAAATCTTGTGCAATATCAAGATAAAATACTGCACCAATTCTCATTGAATGCTTTGTCTTGCAAGTACTAGATTTGCCTAGGGCTTCTCCACATATCCTGCATAATTGTTTGAGGTTCACTTGGTGAATATCAGCCATAATGGCATGCAGGTTGTTGAGGTGGGTGGGGTTGAAAATGCAGGTGAAAGTGGGGTCTTAAAATGAATTTAAAAAAAATGATAGAGTTATGGGAATGGTTTCTTTGATAAGTAATAGGATGTTTCTTGGTTGCTTGAAGCTAATTTTCTTTGTAAAAATTCAAAAGGTCATATATTCAGCCACCTAAAAATCTTCTCAAGCGTCAAAAGGACCTCATAAACATATCTATGCCATACCCTGGTCATCCAGTAAGCGATTAAAACTAACAGTTTGAGCCTTTCACTTCATACATCAAAATTAGATGTGGATATAGAGATGAGGGTGACCAGGGTCTTGATATGCTCACCTCGCTATGAGATGTGATTTAAATCGGTAAGTATTGCGCATGCTCACAATTAAATTCGGTATCGCGGGAGATTTGAAATACCGTGCTTAATGTTCATTTTTTGTAAATTATTGGTCACCTTAATGTTCAATTTTTGTAAATTATTGGTCACCTTAATGTTCAATTTTTGTAAATTATTGGACACCTAATGTTCATTTTTTGTAAATTTGATAAAGAAGTATTTAAATTATTCTAGCATAAGTCTACTTAGTGTTCATTCTACTTTAATATCATTCATTTTAATTTTTTTGAAAAAATATTAAACTAAATTTGTCAAAATATTGAATTTCACAAAGAAATTACATCCTTACTTTGTCCTTTTTCTTTATATTCTAGAGTAGGAGGCTTCTGAGTGGTAAAATGTAGCATGTTATCCCAGAAGTCTTACAGGGTGGGCGGGATAAAATTTCAGGCGTGCGCATTAATTAAAATGTTGGTACAAACAATAACATTAAATATATCGCGGAGGTAGTTTTCATCCCGGTAAGACCAGACAAAATCCCATATGATCGCAATGCAAAAACTGCCCCGGGACAATTTCCATCATGCCGTGCCAGGATGAAAAACTCCATGCGATCAGTCCTTTAATAGAATAATGTCGAAGTTTTGTGCTCTAAAATTATATACCGAAGTACCGTTCGCAAAATTTTTAATGCATTATTGTTATCTCTTGATAATATATTCGACTTTCAAAAAAATGTCAAAATACCGATACCAGTCTTGATGGGAAGTCCCCTTTTCTAGGGCCCCACAATGTGCCATATTCATATACTGTAGTCCCTTTAAAGTTAAATTTTTAAAAACACTTATGTAAAAGTAAAATATTTCAGAAACGTCTATGGTCTCTTCAGTTCATAATACTTAAGGGGGCCGATCCCCTTAAAAATAGGTGGAATCTCAAAAATTTTCAAATTTTTTTTTCCTTTGTCATTATGAGCAAAAACTATCAGGGAATTCATTCCTGAAAACCGTTTTTCAATACCTTATTTACTTTTTGAGATATTCCACTTTTTAGTCACCTTGGTAGAAGAAAAATTGTATAAAATTTTGAAAAAAAATTTTGGTCTAAAAAATTTTAGGCACTAATACAAAATATGACATATCTTCTGTTGTAGTGGCTCTTTTTCGATGCGGTTTTTTGCTTTTGTGTCCCTGGTCCTTACTTTACACGCCAAGGGTACCATTTTGTTTCTACAGTGGAATTTTTAGAAGCTAGTGCAAAGACTAGTAAACATCACTGTATTTGTTCGAAAACTATAAAATATTGAAATAAAATGGATAATATGAGAAGAAAGTCATCCAAACGTTTCAAGAAACGCAGAGGAAATCAGTATACAACTGTTAATGTTGTAAAAACAGTAATTAAAGAACTTTTAAATGATGTAGAGCGAGCCGAAGAAAGACAAAAAGCGTTGAACAAAGAACAACAAGATGTTGAGAAAACTGATATTGAGAATGAAGATGTTGATATGATTATTGACTCTTCTTCTTGTTCTATTCCAAGTTCTGTAAACAATTCTTTGACTTCATCTGTTGAGAATACAAGTGCTTCATTTGCAAAATTGAAAGACTTTCCAGTTGTGGTAAATGATGATTTTAATGAAGCCATTGCAACTTCTTCGCCTGTACATCATGTCCATCAAAATTTCACCGACACTAAAGTTGTAGAATCTGATAACAAACATTCTGATGATATTTCTGGTACATATCAGATAATTAATTTTGACATTTTAGCACAATCTTATTCTACCATGGCGTGTCCAGAATGCCTAAATGTATTTTGTTTAGAGCTTCGAAAGTTGAAAAAACAAGGACTGTCTATGCAGCTTTGTGTGTCATGCAGTGTTTGTGATTACACATATTCTTTTTGGACATCGAAGAAAGCAAACAAAGGAAGAAGCTTTGATGTTAATAGACGGTCGGTCTATGCTTTTCGCAGAATTGGGAATGGTCATGCTGGGATGAAAGAATTCCTTAGGGTTATGAATCTACCTCCACCGATGACATCCAAGAATTATACAAAAATTGTGAAAGTGATCCGAAAAGCAGTCAAGACAGTTGCTGAAGGTACAATGTCTGATGCAGCAAAGGAAGTAAAAGATAAAGTAGGCTCTGATTCGCTGTGTGATGTGTCAATTTCAAACGATGGGGCATGGCAGAGACGTGGTTTTTCCTCCATGAATGGAAATGTAGCTTCGATATCTATTGACACAGGGCGGGTTTTAGATACGCAACCAATGAGTCGCTACTGCCAAAAATGTGCCCTTAATTACAAACTTAAATCTACAAACCCAACACAATATGAAGCTTTCAAAATCCAACATCATAATTCTTGCATGGCCAATCATGAAGGTTCAGCTGGGGCAATGGAAGTTGTTGGGACCAAGTGTATTTTCAAGCGCTCAATTGATAAGCATAATATGCGATATGTGAAGTTCCTCGGAGATGGTGATTCTAAGAGCTTTCCTGCTATTGAGAACACATATGCAGGTATCAAAGTCCAAAAGTTAGAATGTATTGGACATGTCCAAAAGAGGGTTGGAAATAGACTGAGAAAGTTAAAGAAAAATACGAAAGGTCTTGGTGGTAAAGGGCGTTTGACAGATGTTGTTATCGATAAACTGCAGAACTATTACGGAATGGCAATTCGCCAAAACAGTGGTGATGTGAAAGCCATGGAAAGTGGAATTGCTGCTTCCCTTTTTCATGTTGCCTCTTCAGAAACTAACAGTTTCCATGACCACTGTCCATCAGGATCGGATAGCTGGTGTTTATTTCAAGCCGATAAGGCAAACAATACTAACCTCTACGTTCCTGGACCTGGTTTGCCTATGGACGTAATCAAGGTTGTAAAGCCAATCTTTCAAGAACTCTCTGATGAATCTCTGTTAAAAAAGTGTACTCATGGGAAAACACAAAACCAAAACGAATCGTTTAATGGAATGATTTGGCGACGTGTTCCAAAGCACAATTATGTTGGTCGGGTAACATTTGATGTTGGGGTGTATGATGCAGTTGCCCATTTTAACATCGGTAATCTGGCAACTATAAAAATCTTCAAAGAACTTCAACTTGATATAGGAACTTACACACAACAAGGTTGTGCTTTAGCAAATACGCAAAGGATTAAGAACGCTGAGTGCCATAACAAACAAAGGTATAAATTGAGGCGCCGAATAATTCGAGGGCACCGCAAAACCAAAGCACTGAAAAACAAAGATGCAGAGGGCAAACTCTATAGTGCTGGTATTGCTGATTGATGCTTAGTGTTGAATTCTTAATTTTGACAATTGACTTTAGCTTTAGCTTTGATGCTATTTATCATTTTATGAATTGTTACAGATTGTTATTATGATTTCGTGTTTTTGTTTGTGTGGACCTTAACAGTTTTATTGCCTACATGGTTCATGTTTTGTAGGTTGTGATGAAATCTGAAAGTTAGGGGTAACTTATTTTGCAATTTTTCATCAACATTGATGACTAGCACATAAACAATGTGTACTGTATGGTGATTTTTGCACTTCTAAAACTTTAGAGCCGATTTACCGCAAAACTTATTTTTTGATTATGTTTTGTAGTTGTGGCGCAAATATCTCAAGAACCAGTTGAGCTATCAGCTTCAAATTTTCAGCATTGGTGTATCAATATGGAGGGAAGAGAATGACCCATTTGCTAAAAGATTGAGTGTGGTCCAAAAGTTCCTTTGGGTTTTAAGTGCATCTCGAAAACCTTAGAAACGTGTATTTACTAAAAAAGAGCCTAGGACGAGTTTGCTTTTTTTGAATTTTTCAATATTGGGTCATTCTGTTCCTCTAAAGGTCCTCTTAACACTGGCTAAGTTTCATATATATATCATTTGTCTATCTTCAGTTATTTATGCCACAAGTTGTCATGATTTTTCTGTAAAAATGCCTATTATTCGTTGCCATGGCAACGAAAAATACATTTTGATAATTTTATATATTTTTTCTTAGTGCCCACATACCAATAGACCTTCTTATTAACTAATATAGCAACAATCCTCTAATGACAGGAAAATAGGCCTGTAAGGGGTCGGCCCCCTTAAGTGCTCATAAAAGGCATGGTAAAAGAGTTTAGTATTTACGTTTCGGAAAGATGCCGAATTAAGCCTCTTCAATTGTAGTGTCAAATAATATTCAAAATATAGATGGGTTTGTTAAGTTATGTTTCTGCATGAATTGGGGCGTCTATGGAGATACATATTTTCAAGTTAAAGTTATGATATACATAACCAGAAAAAGAGGAAACAAAACATTTTGTAAAGGGACCGAAATGTTCATTTTGCATTTGTAGTGATATACATGGTCATTATTTTCTCGTGTAATATCTACGGAAATTCTATCAAAAATTTAAAGAAAACCATATCTTTGAATGGAATGAAGACTTTATCACTAAATTAGCAAGATTAAGTGTTCCTTAAAAGTACGTTTAGCTTAAAAAAAGTCATCAAAACTTAAAGGGGACACAAAAAAGTCCCCTTTGAGTTTTTGTCCCCGGAAGGTCTAGAAATCAACAAAAAGAAGGCCACATAAGCTACCATTATATATATATATATATATAAAACAAAAAAAGTCAGTAAAACATGTGTTGTATATAAATATTGTACAAAAAAAACACACAGAGTTTTCACAATATTTCGATTTATTAAAAACCTTTGTCAAGTGTGTCTAGCTTTACAAACCCATCCTTTATATAGTGTACAAAATGTTTAAAAACAATGAAATACCTAGAGTGTAATAAAAATGAAAACATATAATTGGAGAAAATTAGTAGCTAAAAAGAGTGTGTGAGTGTGTAAAATTGCGTATTGGTAAAGTGACAAAAAAATGAATGGTCAATATGATATATACAATAAAAGCCATTAAAATAATCATAGTAATTTACAGGTTTCTTAAAAAAAAGGAAGAAAGTGATATATTTATATATAGCAGCAGTGGGAATTATAGCAACAGTGATACTTTAAGTTAAATTAAATAAAATAAAATAATAATTGCACATTGACGTCGTTAGAATGGAAAACATAATAAATACACTTAACACTCCCTCTACCAGAGCGATAAGAAACAAAAACACATAAATACCATATACATCAAAAACGAGAATATATTTAGGTTATATTTAGGTTAAATATATATATATATATATATTATATTTAGGTTAAATATATATATATATATATATATATAACAAAGACATTTAATAACCTCTTCAATAATCCCAAATATGATGAAAAAAACTAAATACTTACTATCCACAACTGAGCTTTTAGAAACTAAAATAAAACAAAAATCATAATATGACAAAATCATATGTTATTATACTAATTAAAATGAAAAAAGCAGAAAGATTATTACCATTTTGTGCTGACTCAGCCATTTTTTTATTTTTTTTTTTATTAATATTAATTCACTAAAATAAAAAAAAACTAAGGATTACACTTCCAAAAGACAACAGGAGGAATGCCCTGACTTTTGGTTCATGGTTTTTGCATGCAAGGACTATCTCATAGTAGACTCTAAAAAACCAAAGTAAGATGATATCTGTTTCCGATGAATTGATAAAAAGCATGCACAACCCATGTTAACAGAGTACACGACGTGAACGTAATTCAATGGGACTTGTACTCCGCCTAAAAAACAAACATACAGAAATAAACTGTTTTTTAGGCAAAATAATTAAGTAACTATAAAAGCATATCTTTACATCCATATTTAGCATTGCAACAAAGAAAATGTCATTGAATTAACACTATAATATCAATCATTAACAGTTGAGCAACAGACACTATAGGAAAACTCATGACAGTATATACTACAATATAAAAGTCATGACGCTATAGAGGAAAAGCTGCTTTTAAACAACTGCAATGCAAATCACTCCCAAATGAGTGACGATACGATCAATGTACAACCGGAAACTGATACTTTTACTTTTCCGGTATCTTTGAAACTCATAATCCAAATCCTTTGCACATACCAAGTATATAGATGAAAACAAAAGATATGCAGAATTAAGTTACTGTAATACTTGTGGAAAGACGACATTTTGAGTATACATCTTTCCATTGATATAACCTTGTTTCCCAGTAGCAGCAACTTTGATTTTCACATTATCAAATGCCTTTGCCCTGGAACATGCGACATATAGCTGACCGTGAGAAAAACACGGACTCTGCAAAAACAAACCAATTTTATTAAATGTTTGACCTTGACTCTTGTTAATAGTGAAAGAGTAGGCCAAACGGATAGGCAATTGTCTGCGTTTCAATATAAAAAGCATACCTGTATCTGAAGGTGACAGTTCAACCCTAGGTATGAAGATGATTTCTCCAACTGCTGACCCTGTCAAAACTTCAGCTTTAATAAAATTGCCTGACAGTTCACGGATAATCAAGCGTGTGCCATTACAGAGACCCTTCCTGATATTAAGGTTCCTCAAGAGCATAATAATAGCCCCAACTTTAAGCTTCAAACAATGAGGAGGCATACCTGACGGTGTGATGCTATTCAGAAAATCAAGCGGATAATTTTGTCGCTCGTCTTCATCGTCACATACCACCTCATCAGCACTGTAATAACAAACTGCATTTCCTGGCAATCTGTCCAACACCTCATTGTTAATGATTAACGATTGCTCGTTTGTTGGTGTCAAAATAGCTGTGGCAGCATATTCGTGAGGTTCCAATCCATCATACATCACTGATATAATAGAAGTGTTTTGGGGAACAACGCAACAATCAGGGATTTCGACTGAGCCTTTAGCAGGTTCATTTTGTTTTGTTGGCAGTTCACCATTACCAAGTTGTAATAGCCACGCACAGAATTCTTGTTCTTCCGGCATGGCTCTCATGTTCTCGGTAAGTGAGTACTTTACCACTGATGCCCACAAAGCAGAACTTGTCAAGCAAACATCAATAACATCAGTTGGTTTTGCCTTCTTCACAACTGGCAAACACTGACGAAAATCGCCACCCCACAAAAGTACCTTTCCACGGAAAAGTGAATCACTACCACAGATATCACGTAGTAATCTGTCGATAGCATGAAAAATGTGCGTAGACACCATTGTAGCTTCATCAATCAGAAACAGGTCAATACTCCGAAGGTATTCTGCATGTTTAGATGTCGGGGTTATCTTACATACGCTGTTTTCTAAAACAGGAACACGCAAGCGAAATAATGAATGCAATGTACATCCACCAGACAGTAAAGTGGCTGCAATACCTGTATATGCAGCAGTTGCAACTTTCCAACCTCTGGCTCTACATGCTGCAATAACATAGTTATATGTAAAAGTTTTACCTGTGCCAGCTGGTCCATCCAGATAAAACAATGTTTCAAGTTGTGTTAAACCATTACGCACATTTGAAACACAGCTACCTGCTGTTCATTAAGCTGAGGCCTTACCTGTTGTGCCCTGTCAATGTAAACATTTACATCGACTTCTTCCTCGGGGATCTGTTGAACCAACTCTGGAAGATTAAATTGAGTTAAGGACATACCAAATTGTTTGAGGACATTATCAATATAACCCAAAACCCTTTGTTCTGCTTGAGCAAGAGCTAATGTTTGGTATAGTCCTCACACAGATTCTCCTTGAATGTTTTCCACAACTCAAGGGGATTGGAGGGTTCGCAGTGTGTCAAAATCGTGACAAACACCTGTCTCATCTGTTGGGGTATTTGAAATGTTGACGCCTCTTCCAATGTGTTATGCCACTCTTCATCATCTTGTAGAAGACCTCTGGCAATACACGCTTCTCGGAATGTGTCGTAAACCACTCCATTGAAAGTACGCAGATATTCGAATGATGTGGCACCTGGAACATGCAGCAACAAAACCGGAAGGAAAAAACGTTCTCCTTCTGATGGACGGGCATTGTATAACCGAGCGACAATCGGTTTGAATGTCTTTTTTCGTTTTTGCCATTTTTTCTGTTTGTCATGAAAGACATAATGATATGGAATATCTGAATAAAGAAACTGTCGACCATCAGGATCTTCCACATTCAGCTTAAACCATGCTGTTAGATGACTATCTTTCAATGCCCCTTCAGCAGCTGCCTCTTCCTCACCAGCTCTAAAATAAACCTGATGACAATTAGGTAAATGAACAGCTTATCGTTTGATAGTGTGGGATTTATCATTCATGGAGAACTCGAAAATTCTCCACAATGCTTCCGGTGCACTGACATATCGAGCATCTAGAAATGTTTTAATTTCGTCATGCTCCAGACATTCATTAATCTCAAGATTAGCACGACCATGTCCTTTGTAAACGTATAAAGAAATATTTCACACTTTTTATCGTGGTACATGCTTCCAAATTTATGTGAGCATTGTATTTTTTTGACAACCATGGGCAGTATGGTACAACCCATTGATTATCCAAGTCCACGTTTTTGACCCTAACTGTACGACCATCATTGCGTCTGCAATACATTGGATACCCATTTGCATTCATTTGGGTTGCATCACAGAATGGCTTTGGAAAATTCTTGGTACAGTTGCCATCATCTCCCATGCAGACTGAATTAGGATTTGCATTCCCACAGGGACCATGAATCATACATGATCTGATGATGTTATGTAGCTCTGGTTCATGTTCAGGATCTGGTATTTCAGCAGAAATTAAGCTGTCAATATCATCAGCATTCTGCAGTTTGTCCTCTTGAGCTAAATGGATAAGAATATGTGCATGAGGTAAAGAACGTTTCTGAAACTCAATAACATACAGGTGGGAAATGGCTTTCCCCAAAACACCATTTTTAGTAATATCCTCCAAGAGTGATTTCAATTTCAAATTAAAAACACGTGCAACCAAGTCAGGTCAATAATGTGCTGGCTCATTATCCAAATTTTCAGTAATTTCTCGCCATTTGGGATTGGACGTGAAAGTGCAAAACAAATCTGGTTTTCCCATTTTAGTGACCATAGCCATAGCATCTTGATAATTTTGTAGCATGGCTCTTGGACCACCCTGAAATGAAGAAGGTAGAATTACTGGTCTGCCTGCATGAAGGCCACGATTTTCCGCAACATTGGCAAGATGATCAATAAGGCCTTGATATTGTTCAACCCGAAGAGCTGCCTGGTTCATCCGTATGAAATGCAAATGATTAGCTTCAACTTTACAATAGCTATCCACGGCATATTGTTGAAGTAATCTTTTACCTTTTAAGATGGGGCTAAACGCATCTCTAAATGCAAACCATAGTCAAAAGAAAAAAACGCTAGTCTGGTGTCTTGGGCCGTCTATTTATGATTTCTGTTGTTGGCTGGGGCGAATGTTCAATATTATCAGACGGCCCGAGTGAAGGATGATAGATTAATCAAAATGGCTATGAACGAACCAGTTGAAGTCCTTGGTGTTGGTGTTTTTGAAGATGTAGACGCTTTATTAGAAGCAATTGAAGAAGGGGTGATAGATCAAGACACGTTATTTGATGAGGATCTCAACCAAGCGTTGCTGAAGATGGAAGAAGACATCAAGGAAGTTCTTAAATGCTCTTTTTGTGAAAAGATTTGCAAGTCAAAAAGTGGTATGTCGAGGCATGTAAAGGCTAAGCATCCGGATGAATTTCACCAACAAACATCAGAAGTTCCGAAACATAAAAAATTTGATGGTAGGCTTGTCGATGTGGGGTGTTTTGGAAGATTATTAGGAAAGAGTGTAGATAAGTTGAGAGTTGATTTTTGTCAGACAGATGAGGTATTGGCTGAACTTGAGGTTTGGGTTTGCTCTGATGGGGATGTTTCAAAATCTTATTCTGTCGTGAAAGAAATTATTTTTGATTTTGAGTGTGATGGCAATGGAGATAAATTCTATCCTACTTTCTATAATTGTGTGTTTTCACGGTTTGATGAAATGTTTCCTTCTTTGAGTCAGGATGCTGCTTTGGCTGTTGGACTTGTTTTGGCAGACCATATTCTTGCTTTTTTATCTTCTGGGTATGTTGATTGTGATAATGTGTCAATATCTAAAAAATCTGCTTTAAGTCAGAAAGAAAAGGATATTGTTGCTTATTTAGGGGGCTATGTATTTTCCACTTTCAGTCGGAGGATTAGGAGGTCAAAGAGTTGGAATTCAGACTTCAGTCAAAAGAGATTAGCTTTGTTGATGGCTGGGAAGGTAGATAGTGGAGAAAGTGGCAGTGATCAGACTTTGATAAATATTAGAAATAGAGGAGGTTTGTGGAATGTCAAAGAGGAAGTTGTAAATATGTTTAGTGTTGTTGAAAGTTATTTTAAGAGTTATTGTGATGTTGGTTTTGTGAAAAGATTTGACATATCACAAATGGTATCAGACTTGATTACCAACACAGATTTGCTGTCAAATTTCGAAACTATTCGCAATGATGCGGAACATCATTTGGATAAAGAATCGTCTCTCAACTTTCTGGAGCATTTGCTGACTTTATACCTACGAGTACGGTCATTTTCTTATGCCAAAGATAAAGTCCAGCAACATAAAATTTCCTCCAACATATCAAAGAAGAGATCACTTCGCACTGAAATAAAAAAGTCTACAGCTTCACTTGAGTATGGACACTAAAGAAGATTTTAAACGGTTATTTTTATAACCACAAATTTATAAAAAAACATGGCTTTGGCAAATAATTCTCTTTCTTATTGTTATTTTTTCTATATATATTGTCTGTTATGTGCGTATGTTTCGGTAAGTAAAGCTATGGCCAGGATTCGAACCTGGGTTACCTGCACACTGTCGTGACAGGGGTTCTACCACTAAACTACCACAGCATTTTTTTTTTGTTGTTCTTGTTTTTTTGTCTATGTCAAGTCAGATTTTATGGTACCTCATAGCTTTTCATGCAAGGTATCACCTTTATATGTTTTTTTGTAATTATCATTTTTTCATTATTTTCATCTTTTAACTATTGTGTAACAACATTTCAATAATATAGGAACTACTTAATAAATAATATAAACTGCTACATGGTAAACATTAACTGAGCTAAATAGCTATCAACATGGCTCCTGTCAAAATAATAATTTTAGAAAATGTTATAATTATAGTTTTATATTATAGTTTTTATATCAATAATTTGACAAAAAGAAAAAGAAAAGCTGTACAAATTAAAATAACACAAATTATTGGCTATCTCGTTTACGTTTGCGGCAGGGAACTGGAGTTTCATCGATGACATTGATGTTTCCCAGACCAGTGGAGCTCACATTACCACCAACAATAGAATATGGTATATTCCAAAGTGTTGTCAACGATTATTTCAAATTCAGGAACAATAAATTCTGAATTTTTCTTTATTAAGATTATTTTACTATCAGTGATGGTTGTATCCCAATCACGATTTGCCAACAATTTGGCTCTCCTAGAGGCATCAAGAAAAGATTTGTAAGATGGTTTTGGTTGATCTTTGGATGATAAACTTGACTTTTTTTGGCATATGTTTTCATATGAAGATCTTGGCTCAGGATCAGGAGTTGAGAATGGGATATCAGGTAGGTTTCTGGATGGTAAGGAGCCAGGAATTAAAGTTGTACGAGAATCATCTAAACAAGTAACAATATTCTAACTACCCACACAAATCTTTCAAGAAGTATTCAGAATTCTAATCTGGTGTAGTATAATCTATCTATATGTAATCTGTAAGAAGGTCAACATAAGACATAAAATATTCTATATATACTAACGAATCAATATCTGCTCTGAAGTATAATGCTCCGAACATATGTGCAAACTTCTATTCTCGATTTGTCTCTTCAGGTTACTGTCTACAAATCTTCCTTTGCAAATAATTTTAATTAATTTATCAGCCCATTCACGATTGTAAATATCTCTTCCAGACGGCACTTTAAAAAATGAAACACCATGGCATTTTCCTCTTGAGTTATTACATAACGCAATGGAACAATTTACACCGGGCATTTTAGAAAAAGATTGAGTATATATAAACAAGTTCTTGCTTCTCTGTACTAGATTTCGGTCTCTTCGCTGCAATATTTACATTTTTATCATCCTTCAAGTGGACTGGATCCGAGCGAATCCCATAACAATAACATAACATTCGATTGCGCGAGTGGCCAGACTAGCGTTTTTTTCTTTTGACTATGTGCAAACCTAAATGTGTAATATTGCAGCATGGTCGTGCGACGTTGCTGACCTACTGCGTATTCTGCAACATGAGGAATGTCAGAACTCCAACCCAACTCTCCTCTTGGAAAAAATACAGGATACACCATTGGATCGATATGAGGTGATTGTGCAGGCAAATCCTGCAATGGTCTATCTCGAGGGTAAACAACAATGTCTAGAGCTAATGGTGGTGCACCATCTTCACCAACAAAAACAGCTGCTACTTCATTATGATGAGGCAGATTATATCGGCGGCGGTCACCCCCACTTCTCAAGTGCATTCTAACCTGAAAATCAATAGCAAATTATCAAAAGCAGTAGAAAGATCAGTGAAGTATAAATATCTATTTCCACTTACCTCAGATGGGTGGCGATTCTGTTCATTTGCGAGTTGCAATTCCTCCGCCTCTACCTCACCCATGTGTTTATATGCAGCTGCATACGGACTCTCCCTTAAAATGATATCTTGCAAAGCTTGCATGACTTCAGGGGAGCAACCTTGATTTTCTGGTCTTGCCATTCGCTCGTTGAATGCATCCATAGCATCATAAATATATAGTTGACCATATGATGGAGGAACACCCGGTGGTGGGTGTAAATTACCTGTTCGGTGACATACCTGGCCATTGATAAGAAAAACTTGTGGACCACGACCTGGCGGTACAGCCAATTTCGCACCCATGGAAGCAAAAGCAACTGAACTGTTAAACTTTCGAATATTTTCTTGAAAGTTCTTTGCTTGATTGTTATCACCTACTAAAAGATGTTTAAGGTCATTAGGATAATAAATGTTGTCTAAATGAACTTTACCCTTGTGACAACACTTAAAATTAGTTTCATCAACAAACATCTTGGCACCACAAAACTGACAGACTTTGTCCATGGCACCAAGATAGTGTAGCTCAGGCAATTGTTCTTGCCGAGCAGCACGATGCAATGGTTGATTAGCTCGTCTAGCCCTCATGCGATGAACATTTGCATTTCGCCGGGCTAATCTTTGACCATCATCTTCAGTTTGGCGATACTGAGCACGTCTTTCAGCATCATTCACTTTAAGACGTTCATTATCTGCCTGAATGTCTGGTGGCTGGATATTAAGTTGTTGGCGCCTTGCCTCAGCCACATCCTCGTGTGCATGCCGACGCTGAATAGCAGAGCGTATTTGCTGCTGATCAGGTGGCTGGAGCAGAAACTGGCTATTCCTAAAAACTGCTTGGAAGCCAGGAATAATATTAGTGCCTCTTATGTTAAACATCACAGTTCAGAAACACTAACAACAAAAAAGAAAGAAATAGCTACCAACTGTGAATAAACAGCACAAATCTAGGCAGAAGCAAGCTGACTAATACAAAATAAACAGAAATAGTCGAAACTGTGATAATAATCTTCAACAAACCTTTCTATCTAAAAACTAACGTCTTTTCAAAATTAACAGGAGAAACTAACACGGTAACGTACAAAAACGAACCTGGAATGCAAATAGAAAAGATGTTAGAAGACAGAAAGAGTAGCGTAAACATACATACATGCATACATACATAAACATTGTTTTAAATATAAAGAAAGGATAAACAGTTTTTATAAACAAAGGATAAACAGCTCTTAGGAAAAGATAAACCGCCACAAAGTTTACCATTTTTAAATTACGATGAAAACAAATAAAGAGATCTCACCTTTCGTACGTATAAACAAAACAAAACAAAATATCTCGACCAACAGGGCAGCAACCAAACAAACAGAATGATCTAATTAAATAAAAAAATCATCATACATTAGCCAGTAAGTAGCCTATTTTTAAATTTTAAACAAACGGTTTACCTGATCTTTCGCTTTTGATAATACAATACAAACAATTTTATGTATATACGATATTGTTTCGCAAGCGTCCTTACTGGAAAATTAAAAATTAATTTGTTTACGTTCTGAACGAATTGGTTGCTATAGTTTGCCCGATTCTGGAAACCAATTTTGATTTGTCAAAAAGCATTCACGTCAATCAAAACAATCAAAACAATCAAAATAAATGCGCATTGTATAGGTTTCCCGAAAGAAACGTCACACTTAGATGACGTATCATGTACACATGTATACTGATTACGTTACTTTAAGAAGTGTCTCTCGGCTTCTACCAGGTATTATGCGCATTGTGTTGGTCTCCCGAAAGAAACGTCACACTTAAATTACCTAACATTAAAAAAAGTGTCTGTCACCTCTGCGTGGTTTTACGACGAAAAGGGAAAAAATAAGAAGGTTTTGACCGTGAAAAAAAACTAAATATATCACTCTCTAAAATAAAAGTGGGATGCACAACGCGGATTATTATAATAAGATATATATATATATACATTTCAAACTGTTTTTATCTGTTTATAGAAGACCCAAAAACACAATAGAAACTCAAGAAAGTCAAGAAAGTCAAGATCAAGTATATATAGTATTTGCAATGTAAATATTACTTGACTTTTTTGTTAAATATTTCTAAACAGTTGAATTGTTTTCGTTATATATGTATATATTATCTGAAGCTGAAGTTTATTTAATCGAAATTGATTCTCAAATAATATGCATTGTTGGTATTGAATCTCATTATCTTTTACCGCAAGGTTTTTAACAAAAAACAATAAAATTAAATTCATTTATGCAACACATTAACCCTATCCAATCAGTCAATTTTTCTTTGATTAGGCAGAAGTAACAATATTTCATTAAAAACTTGATAATAAAAACGAGACATGACAACAAATGAAAACATAAAAACCCAAGAGAATATGGACCCTTGGAAGCAGCAGAGCTATCATAGCCATTAGGTCTCATTTAAACTTACCCCTACCACAAAAAACTCCACAAAATTGAGTATATAACCTAGGGTTACTCAAAATACAAATCCGAAACTATAAGAATTCCTTTGCCTTCTTAGAAGCAAAGATATAAAACGTATGACTGGACGCATTCTTAGTTCATTACCAAGATTTCGTAAACAAACTGACTTAAATGCTGAATCTTTCTTCTGGCAAGTTCGCATAACAATTTTTCATTTTACGCCGCCCTTACCATGAAAAAAATTATGGAACTACTCAATCATGAACGTTTTATAATTGAACCACGGACCACTATAGCCTAAGTTCTGGCAGCCTGCAAGGTATCCGCCTAAGTAAGACCTGCAACATAACACAAAAAACGGGACTGACTGACTGACCGACAGACACGGGGAAATGAAAGATCAGCTACCTTTCGGCGCTGACCAATTAAAGCCTTTTTAATTGCACTTTTCTTTATCACTCACTGACAACATAAAAAACACTAGTATCCCGGGTAAAAACTTTTTTACCGAACTTAACTTCCAAAAGAATGGGTCAAAATCGCCTTTCCCGTGAACGATCCCTGTGATGAAAATTTCAATTTAGGAATTGGAAACGGTAAATGTAACCATGTTGTAGAGCTCGAAAAACTGATCAAAAAAATGTATGGAATCGTTTCGCTACGACCAATCGTTAGAGAGATATCGCTGATCAAAGATTTCGATGACGTCATATCCGCAGTACCAAATAAAATTTAGGTCCAAATGATGCGTCACCCTATCACCCGTATCGCTCACCCCAAAAAACGTCAGTTATCCCTATTGGTTCTTGAGATATTTCCCCAAAAACATCGCGTTCGATTTGGGATGCAATGCAATGATTCCCAGTGATCATAAAAAGCTGACGTCAAATGATGCCACGTGCTTTTGGAATGATCGTGAAAAAAGTGTCTCTCCCCTCTACGTGGTTTTTACGCGCTCATAAGAGGACGATGACCGTAAAAATTAAACAAATATATCACTCTCTAAAATAAAAATGTGACACACGATCGCGGATTATTACATAGACTAGTATCTCGCGTAAAAGTTTTTTACGGCGTTATTTTCAGGAAGGATGTGTCGAAAATAGGTGACGAAAATTCCAATTACGGAATTGGGACTGGAAAATGTACCCATGTTGTAGAGCTTGAAAAACAGAGCAAAAAAAATGTATGGGATTGTGTCGCTACGATCAACCGTTGCAGAGTTAACGTGAATTAAAGATTTTAATGATGTCATATCCGCAGTACCAAATTGAATTTAGGCCCAAATGGTGCGTCACCCTATCATCCTTATCGCGGACCTTAAAAAACGTCAGTTATCCCTATTGATTCTCGAGATATTTCCCCAATGCAATGGTTCCCCGTGATCATAAAAACATCTGACGTCAAATGCCCCGTGCTATTATACTAATCGTGAATGTGTCTTGCGTGGTCCAACTGCCGCTATATGACCATGATTAAGAAGATTTTGACCATTAAAAAAGCAAAAACAAAACACTCACTAAGTTAAATGTGTTACACATGCACGCGGATTAGTATAATAAGATGATTCATTATAAAGCTGATAATATATCAAAGATACAATAATAAGAAATAACTTTTTAGTGTCAGTGCCTTTGGATTGAAACCTGAAAATGCGTTTGTGGGCGTTTAACGCCTTAAATTCTCAAAAATTTTCTTTGTCCCCCAACCGTGGGCGACATTTTTAACACTAATTTTCACATAGTCAATAAATATCCTGTATCCGCCCCTGATTCATTCACTGTTAATAAGAGTCAAGGTCAAACATTTGAAAAAATTGGTTTGTTTCTACAATGACCGTGTTTTTCACATGTAGCCTGTTCTAGGGCACAGGGTTTTGATGTTAAAGTCAAAGTTGCTGGCACAGGTAAACAAGGTTACATCAATGGGAAGTTGTATACACAGAATTTTGTATTCCCACGAGTTTTACAGTAAATTATTTATTGTTTTGTTTGTAGTGGAGTTTGCCATAATCTGTGCCCTTTTTTAAGTTCAGTAACATGTGCATTATTGTGATGGATGTGATGGATGATTGCTGCACTGTAAATGGTTTTGCTCTGTGCAACCTTACCAGTGTGATATTTGTTCTATCCACCAGGTGGTTCGTTAATGCTGTTTATAGTAGAACTACTGTCTCTGTTTTTCTGATACATGATGACTGTTCCTTAAGGTGCCAGCTGTCAACTGCTACATTTAATACTGAAGAAATGTAATCAACTTATATCACATAATATGTTTGTTTCTTCTTTAGGTGGAGTACAAGTCCCATTGATTTACTTTCCCGTTGTGTACTCTGTTACCATGAATTGCGCATGGAAAATCACGAGCTTTTAGTCAATAGCAACATATCTTCACAGGCAATTCATGAACCAAAAGTCAGGGCCTCTCTACCAAAGAGATATATTTGCAGTTTAGTAATGTAGTACCTTTTAGCATAATTTTTGTAAAAACTATGAAATATTTATTTCATTTTAGTGATAAAAAAAATAAAATGGCTGGAGCCAACACAAAGACATCAGTAAGTCGTACATTTTTACAGGGATTTTCTACTGCATTTAAGTTGTTTGCGTTCTAATTAATATATTTTCCTCCCATATTTTAGTATTCGAAAAAAAGTGTCACGCAAGTAAGGTTTACCTTATTAACTTTCACCGCTTTTTCATTCAAGAATATACACTTAATGGTTTTAACTGCTTTATTTTTAGAATAAGATGAATTTGAAAAGAGGAAAACAGGTATGCAACTTAAGCATAACTACCTTTCTATTTCTCCCATTTGAACACCCTTAAGGAAGCTGAATGAAAGTAATTCATACTACGAAATCATGTGAATGTTTCTTCATTTGTTTGATTCATAAACATTTTATTTTTTAGTTATAAAAAAGCTTAAATGGGCAGAGGCCATATTGAGAAAACCTGCTGGTAAGCTTTCTAAGTAATGGCATACAGCTAAATATAATTATTTCTGTGTGCCCCTAAAAGCATACATCTATGTTTTGCCTGAAGTCTTTTATTCAAATGATTCCTTCTTTCATGTTATGGATGTAAATATGTATGCTATGTTTTTAGATGTTCCAAAAAATAAAGTCATTAGTAGTGAGTTTTCATTATATTCAATCAATGTTTATTTATATGCAATATTTTTCAAAAATATTTTTTTAAAAATAATTCTATTTTTAAGAAGTGATGAGTAATGTATTTTTTTTAGATTTAATGGATGTGGATGAGTCGAACCGTAAGAGTGCAAACATTTGTATTTTTTTAATGGCTCAAGGTCTGAACGCACGTTTCAGGTCTGGGCTTGGAATGGGGGTTAAGACCACACAGATTATGTGCCTCCACAGAACAGAAATAAAAAACTACAAAAATAATAAAAACAAATTGTTAAAAAACATTGTTAAAGTTTTAAACAATTCTACGTTGTAAGAATTGAGAATAGTATATAGATAGCGAAAAGTTTAGAATCTATGGTTATTTGAAGCTTCTTTTTTAAGTGATAAAGTTGCCATTCTTACAGCGTAAAATTAGTTTGTTAGTTTAATTAGTTAGAATACATGTTTTACTATCAATCTTTTCAGTTTCATTATCATGATTCACCTTTGTTATTGTATTTCAATATCATATCAAATGTTGAATGTTCATACAGAATGTTGAGCATGATTGTTTTTTAGTTTGTAAATTGTACAAATAACCTGATGGAAACATTTTTAAATCATGCTGCATCGTTGCTACCTTCTACATAAAATTACCATCAAGTTAAGTAAAATTGAGTTTGTCATTATATCTCTTCCCTTTTGATTGAAATATACAAATGCTACATAGACTGTACAAAAAAGTTATCTGTTTCTTTTAGACTGGAAGTAACTGACCATTCATATCGTCTCTGATGCAGCTAACAGTCGAGTTTAGACGAATTGCATCACCTGGCGCCAATGACTCAGGACTCCAATGAGTACCAATTATCGAGATATCATGGTTCCTCAGAAGATTATTAAATTTTTTTTGGAAATTTAGATGTTGTATCATATAATATTGAATTACAAACAATGTTATCATTTTCGCTCCTCTTTCTTTTGCTATCATTCCTTCCAGTATGTTCATCTAACTCTTATAGTAATGTTTGAAAGAATGTGGCAATTGTTGTTTATGAAATCAATCATCCCAGCAAATTTTAAAAGGTTGACAACATTAAGGCTATGGTTTGAATTTGTAAGATGAACGTGAATTAATAAAACGCATTCTTTAACAGCACCCGTAAAAAATTTTTACACGGGTTACTAGTACAGAAGTAAAGAGTTTAGAAGTGTTTGAAAATGGCTGCAGAAGATGATCAATGTTGTTTACTAACATGATGATGTGAACTGGTAGTGAAAGGTATCCTATTTTGTTTGAAGTTAAACTAAAGTTAAAATAGTGTATTATCTATTAGAACACAGTATGCTGAATAAATAAAGAATAAAGGGTTGTTTAACTGTTGTGAATTTGACAGAGGAGATTTGAATTCAGATTAAAAATGTGATTGTTTTCATTTGTTATAAACTCTTTAGATATAGAAATTCTGTCATTACGTCATTACGTTTATGTTTCTAATTATTATTTTTGAATTTAATATATGTTCTTGAAGTTCCGTTTTGTTTGTTTGTTTGTTTGTTTGTTTGTTTGTCATAATGCGATTAGGTATATACTAGTAACCCGTGTAAAACGTTTTTACAGGTTTTAATCTATGTGAGCTGAACAGAGAGAAAGGCTAATTTTAGTATGATAAAGATAAAGTTTGGATGTAGAATGTTTAGAATTTAGTATCCCGTGTAGAACAGCGTGTAGAACACACGGGTTTTAATTCATCAAAAATAAAAATACGCGCTGTGCATCCACTTTTTTCACTTTTTACATTTCTCACTCTGTAAAATAAATTGAAAATGCAATGCAATGGTTCCCTTGATTAAAGATATCTAACGTCAATACAGAAAAAAACACTCTTCACACTTTTAATTAAAAATCTCTAGGTATTCCGGCTAAAGCATATTTAGTTCAACACTGGAGTTATGAACAACAAAAAACTTTTTAATCAGAAGATCCGAAGCACATCAACATATTCGTAATAAATCTTTCACGATATGATATATGCAGTAGTAAAAATAAATTGTACGTACAGGTAAACAACAAAAAGATTAAAATCCCTGTAACTGTTCATGGAATCCACACCCCAATGTAAATAAAGGTCAAACGCGAAAGTCGTAAAAGTGCCAAAATGTGAATCGTAAACAATTGCTATTTTCTTTACGAATCCAGAGCGTCATGATTAAAAACCATGATATTCATTTCCTCAATCGCGTATTATTTGAAAAGTAATGACGTATAAACCCTATTAATACTATAAGAAAAACAAAACAAACAAACAAAAAAGTTCTAAAGCGTACTTACCCTAAAAACATTAATAAATCTTCGCGCAATACTTTCGTTGTTGTTTATTGTTTCTTGATCTCGCGAATAATCAAAACATTTGAAACGATTAAATGCAATGCAATGTTTTCCCCTAATACTAATCGTAGAAAAATATTAACCGCCGTGGTCTGACACTCGCTTATGAATAAGTGAACACAAAAGCGACCCAAAATTTTAGAGAGTGAAAGCGTGAAAAAAGCGGATGCACAGCGCGTACCTTAAGTGTACAAAATTTAGCGGTGACTAAAATTTAGCGAGTACTAAATTTAGCGATTTTTTTTGCTAAAAATCGCTAAATTTAGTACTCGCGAAAAATCTCATAAGATGAAAATCGCTAAATTTAAAACACGCTAAAAATTTCAAAAAAACTCCAAAATCGATAAAATTTCAAAAATTAAAGAGAAAGGGTAATTTCATTGTAAAAATGTGATTTTTATTTTTATTTTAAAAAATCCTAGTCGATAACTATACAATCATCTTCAGCATTTTAAACTTCTTACATTTATATTTGTTTTTTAGGGCCATTATAGATAAATAAACGTTATTGTTAGTTGTGTTCAAAGCATAATCAGTGTATTATTTCGTGTTTCAACCGTTTTGAAAAAAAATGATTTTGCTAAAAATCGCTAAATTTAATACACGCGAAGAATCTCATAAGATTAAAATCGCTAAATTTAATACACGCTAAAAAAAGTTTTTTGAAAAAATTTAGCGATTCGCTAAATTTTAGTCACCGCTAAATTTTGTACACTTAAGGTATTAGGATATAGATTTGAATCATTATGCATTCAAAATCTTTTTCTTTTAGATAAGCAATATAAAAAATACAATAACCATATAGAAACGAAACTCATGGTTTAAATCATAATGTTGATGCTTGCTGAAGAACAGATGATCAATTTTAAAAAATTCTGTCCAATGTAACTGTGGCATGAAAGAAATACCGCTGGAAGGTATGGATTTGTTTTCAATTCACATTTCGTAATGTTACTCAATGTTTGCTTTTGTGTTCTGTATTATGTATTGCTTCCTTTACACTAAAGTTACTTCTATTCTGTGTATACGATATATACTTCTTTGTTGTATTATGATTTGTTTCTGGATGTAAAATCATGATTTTGGTCTGAAGTAAGGCATTTAAAGTGTTGCAATGTTTGATTCACGTCTACAGGGTAAAAAATAAGTTTTAGAAACCTTTTTTCGGTTCAGTTCCAGTGATACATATGCATTTATACGCATTATAATAGTGGGATGTTGGATTCTCTGGTGTATAGGTTTGCATTAGCTTTATTATGATTTGTTTTACGTAATAGTTACTTTGCATTTTCTGTTCATCAAAAAAATAGTTTTCGGTCAATAGTAGGGTATTTTAAGTGTTGCAATGTTCGTTTATAATTGGCGTCTCCAGGGTAAAAATTGTCATTATGATTAGGTAAATAGTTGGTAAATAATTTTGTGTGTGTTCTTCATGTCATCTTCTGGTTATAAAAAAATGGTTTTGGTCAAGGTCAGAAAGAGGGAATATCGAGAATTTCGATGTTCCAATTTTTATCATTATTTTGATGTTTGATTCTTCTATGTCTCTAGGGGAAATTGAATTTTTACCAGTTTATTCAACACTCTGCAACATAGGCAAACTTATTGCCAATTCTTCAATTTATTTTTCATCAACTGGACGCATGCTGAACATGGGTGGCAAGCGACGCCGCCTGGGCGGCTTGTTTCCAATACTAATAGAAAATCTTATGGTTTTAATTTGCTTACAATAATCTCATTACAGCAATGGAATCAACTCAAATTCCCCCAATTAAAACTGTCTGAACTCAAACATATCAAATTGAGAGGTTTGCTTACAAACTATTATTTCATTTGTTACTCTGGATCCGATTAGCATGTTGCTACAGTGCCAAGCTTATGTGTAATAAAGAGTCTATCAACGAATGAAAATTGTAAATATTATGATCACGTGGTCAAAACAAAACTAGCCTATGTGAATAGTTGCGAATAGTTACACAAAATGTATTTTGGGTCTTTTATTTATAAGAACAGCTGTTTTTTTCCAAAGAAAGTTATTTTTGTAGATAAACTAAGTAATTTTAAAGGAAAAGAGATGTGTCACACATTATACTGCATGTTTTAAAGTTACTGTTTTAACAAGGATATCAAAGCGAAAACTTACAGAAGAGTTTATGAGTGGTATTTCAATGACAATTCTGTGGAAATTTGGGGCCGTTTGGGAAAAGGAAATAGACAAGTTGTGCTAACATGGGCAGCTTAAGCAGTTAGGAAAAATTAGTCATAATAGGGTTTACATAGACTGAGACAATTTCAAAGTATCTTTGATTTTAATTCCAAACCTTGTTACCAGGTAACCTAATAGTTATAGTCAGATTTTTAACAAACGGTTGCACAAAAAAACACAGTATTTCAGTACAGAAAATGCTTTTAACATTAATGGCGCCCTTACTTTAACTTGAGAAAATAATTTTCATTATTAGGTAAAAACTAGACAATTTGAGATTTCCGTTCTCTTCTATGAGATGAAAACTTTTATATCGATCAATTACACATCAAATAATGATGCAAACGTGTAAGAATTTGTTGATGGAAAAAAATAAAACTATTAACTATTTAAACTAATTCTTCTTAAGCTTGTTCTCTAATAAATGCTGCTTTTAAAGATGCGGCGTATATTAGAAGGCGGCGTTTATAAGAAGGCGGCATTTATTACAAATGTTCTGTAAATAAGTAATACATTAACTCGATTTGCCAATTTAGAATTTTAATTGGTCATGGGTATCAGAATACCAATCGAGTTAAAAATTAAACTGCTGTATATTCAATCAATCAATTAACTCTTGCTCTTTTTTTTTTGTTTTTGACTTTTGGAGGCCATCTAATCTGATTAGTTTTTAAATCACATGTTTTCCTTCTTGTACTTCAATTGTGTCCTTTTATTTTTGTACGATATATCTTGATTTATAACAAATTTTATGATCCAACCGCTCGCTTGTCAATTTGAAAGTGACAAAAGTTTCATAAGGTTCAATGTAGTAAAGCAGGTAAAATGGATGTTTCCTGATTTTGATATGAAAACATGCTTTTTACTAGCAATCACCTTATGCCTACAACTGTATATCTTTGTAAAAAAAAACTAATTCCGAATAAATTCATTGTGTTGAAGAATCTAGAATCAGATTCTAACAAACACAACAAAATTTTTGTAAAAATGCTTATATTTCGATTTATAGCAAAATCATCATCAGAGTGATGTTACAAAAGTTTACTTATCTTTGTACTTTTAGATTAATTAGATTTCGGATTGTATGAAAATGACATCTGGAAAGGTAGGTTCTAATCTTCTAATCTTTATTAATGAGCTGCGAAAATCTGTTTTTCGTGCAGTTTTCTTATAAGCTATGGTACTCTACGTTTAACTAAAGGCTTACAATCGACTCTGTCTAATTCGAACCTCCGTAATTCGATACCCTGTAATTCAATCAAATTCAAAGTCACTGTCAAATTTCCTTAAGAAACTCTCATAATGGAATCTCCATAATTTGATATTTACTAATTTGATCAACGTTCTAATTTGAGGACACAGCATTATTCCCAGTAAAATCCTCGTTCCTATGCGCAGCGAAAATTTATACTAAATTACTACAATTTTCATTTACATCATCTTTGATTTGACTTCGCTAGCCTCGGCGTCACAGGACAGTCATTCAGCTAGCTTGTTGTTTAAAATTGTTCGGCTAACCCGGATACATATGCAGACTGAATGCATCAATGAAAAGGCGATTTTTCTCTTGATCCATGATGCTATGAGGTCGTAACGGCTTTTTCTTTTCTCTGAGATCAATTCTGCCAATCGCTTATAAAATTTGTTGCATTCTCGGCCCATGCCCCCAGTTGCAGAAAAAATCAGTGGGGTAAACGTACCATGTTCAACTTCGAGGATACGTTTATTATAAAGCTTCTTCTTCTCTCGTTCATTCGCTTCATACGTCTTCGCAATACTTTGGTTACAATACCGTGCGGCGTTTGGGTTGAACACCCTTATGTCAAAAAATGCCACTTGACATTGCACCAAAAACTGTGGGAACTGATGTCACTTCTAGCTTCCACGTTCGTATTCACCCCTTGGAACCCGGTTTCTTCACCTGTTAGTTGTTGTAATACAGGCTCTATTTTCACATCTTCGCAAACCTCGTTTAAGAGTGAAGCTGTTATGTTTCGAAGTTGATTATGTCGTAATGATATAAAACCACCTTTCTTGCAGGACAGTGCATGTTGTATGGTAAAGGTTGTTCCACACTCACATTTTTCAGGCAAACGAGTTAGTGACCACCCATATCTAATTTAATGGCAACGTATTTAGCCATAGGGATGCACCATTTTCTTGGTTTAGTTTAATCAGCTGTTTTTGGTTTTCGTCTAGATGTGAATTTAAATGCAGCAACTTAGCCTGGTTTCTTTGAAGTTTATCTTTACGAATTTTGTTCTTCAAATTTGCTGTACCAATGCATGTTGTATCATACTGGACTACTTGGTTGACGATGTTGGATTGAAGTTTCTCGGTTAACTTTAATGAGTCCATCTATAAAAACAATCTTTTTTATCCCTTTTTCTGGTATAAGAAAGATAAGTGATAAAGTAGTGTGTAGCCTGAAGGAAGAGCATGGCAAAATTACATTATTCATACATTTGACGAGATTAATCTAAAAAGATTGGGTCCATACAGATGATATTCAGTAATTTTGAAAGCCAGAAATAAACTTTGTGAATTGTCCGCATAAGATCAGATCCTAGAAGCGTATCACAATCAGCCGTGGTAAGATTCCTCTACGTAACTTGGGTATTTTTAGATACTTTGGTGTCGAATGTTTGCTAGCAAATACAACCCCTAAAATGTAACATGACACGCCTAGGGTTGGCAATAGATGTTTGAAATGTCCAGAAGTACTCTGTTAATAATTCTTGGTCTCGATTATTAATCAGAGATGTCGATCATAATGAAAGATTAATGACAGATTACTCTGGCCATTGCACCTTTGAAATTAGTAATAATCCTATTTTGACTCTAGGGTGATATTTGACTAAGGTGTTCATTTTTCAAAAATCTGTTTATTTATTTCTTTTGTTGTTAGAGAGTAAAGCATATAAAAATCAATCAAGGAAATAGCGAGGACATACATTGCTAAAGGTGAAGACAGGGTAGGTCTTAAAAAGGTCTATATAAATCTGTCACTTGGTGAGTTACAACTTGAGTTGAGTGCGTTAAAACTGGGAGTTGGAAGCTATGTATTTTATTTCGTCTTTTTCGGATTCTATTGAACTAGTATCCTGTGTAAAAATTCTTTACGGGTTTTAATTCTGAAAGTGACATCTCAAACCTGGTGTCCAAAAATTAAATCACAGCATGATGAATAGAAAGGGTATCAGTGCTGTAAGTACTTTAAACTTAAGAAATAGGAGCGCAGAACAGTCGTTTTACTTGGAAGATCTTAAATCCATCAAAAATAAAAATACCCGCTGCGTGTGCATCGGCTTTTTTCGCTTTGTAAATTAAACTGTATCGATTGAAGATGCAATGCAATGGTTGCCCTTGGTGAAAAATCTAACGTCAATACGAAAAAAACCATTTCTCACCCTTTTATTTAAGAAACTCTAGGTATTCCAGCTAAAGCATATTTAGTTCACTATCAACACTGGAGTTATGAACAGAAAAACCTTTTATCGGAAGATCTGACACACATCAAAATATTCATAATACATCTTTCATGATAGTAGTAAAAATAACTTGTGTGTACAACAGGAAAACAACAAAAATGCTGGATAAATAAACTGTGTTCTAACTAAATAGATCTATAATATTTTAACTTTGGTTTAACTTCAAACAAAGAGAATATACCTATCCATGCTAATTCACATCATAGTGTTAGTAAGCAACAACATCTTCTGCAGCCATTTTCAAACACTTATAAACTCTTTACTTTCCATATTTCATATCTGAAAACAAAATAATAATACTTTAAACTACTACTAATTTAAACTACTACTTTCCAGCACACTTTCCTACTGTAAACATATACTTAAAACTCTTTTTTCTGCTATTTCTTTTCCACTGAAATTACGCTACCATATTTATACACTGAAAAACATAAAACTACTTTCTTCGTTTGGAAAAACTGCTTTTATGCTTATGTGAGGTAAGTTTCTCTATTTTGCAGAAGATTTTCTACTATATACATACACTAAATACCTCTGTAAACTTTCTTTTCTTTCCAGTAAGTGTAGTAAACCTTTCACAATTCACCTTCGTCTGCTTCGTACTAAACTGTCTGTCGACCGAGGGATCTACTAATGGATTCCGTCGGCAACCAATCAAAACGGCGAAAAAATAATTTCTTGCATTTTGATTGGCTTAAAAATAACTGACGTTAGATGCCCCATGCAATTATACTAATCGTGAATGTGTCATGCGTGGTCGAACTGCCGATATATGACCACAATTAAGAAGATTTTGGCCGTCAATTTCAAAAAAGACAATCACTCTCTAAGTGTTGCACACAATTGCGGATTATTATAAACTAGCCGCCAAGGCGGCGTCGCTCGCCGCCCAGGTTCAGCCTGCGTTGTGTCACCTCCCAAAGAGTTCACGAAATATGGAATTAAGGAATTGACAATAGAAAGTGTTACCATCTTGTAGAGCTCGAAATTCTGAGCAAGGAAATGTATGGGATCATATGTCTATGACGCACCGTTACAGAGATATCATCGTTCAAAGATTTCGATGACGTCACAGACCCGTCCCCCAAAAAAACATTTGGCCTAAATTTTTTCGTCACCCCATAACCTGTATCGCGGACCCCAAAAAACGTCAGTTATCCCTATTGGTTACTGAAATAATTTTACCTAAACGTCGCATTCTATTAGGGTCTCAATGCAATGGTTTCACACTGACACGTCACGCACAAGAAGAGAAATAATTTATGTGTGATCTTACATTGCTGACTCTCTTTCGCAGTTCACATCTACCATTTTGCGTGACTTACAAACAAACAAACAAACAGACAGAGAATCGGCTATTAATATATAGATAGATAGGCGGATCCAGAACATTGTCAAACTTCCTGCAGGAAAGTTAAGTTATTAAGAAAAGAAAAAAATATGTGCAATTACTACACGATACCCTAAAAAAGTTGTGACAGTGTACTCCACCACAAAGTTTGAATATGTCTGTATCCACCTATTCAGTGATAGTTTCCTTCTTGTTACTTTTATTTTGATGTCTTAAAAAAATTAAAATTTTGATGTCTTAAAAAAATTAAAATGAAACTTAACGATTGAAATTTCATTTGAGTGTATGGTATTTTTGCAGAACACACGTTCATGAAAGGCGAATTTCTATTGTAGTATCAAGGCGAGCTAATTTCTTCTGCGAATGGTAGAGCACGACAGGAGCTGTACAGCGAATCAGATGGGAACTTTTCGTTTTTTTTCCAATAAATTATGGTAATTAGTTCAACTGATTAGTAATAAGTATTTTTTGTCGAAATTGCAGTGGTTTCCGATAGACTTAAGGTTACACAAAAAGAATTGGAAAGAGTAATTTTAAATAATCTTTCTAGTATTGACGCTACACACACTGATCAACTAGGAAAATATGTGAATGACAGTGCTATAGTTCATTCTAACTGAAAGATGCGCCCCTTTCTCTTCAATGATCGCACATATTTCTGTCTGCTTGTATTGACAGACACAATTCCGTGTGGTACAGAGTTACGTTACTCTTATGGTAAATTTTGAACTTTTGAATTTTGTGCATTACATGTTATCACACTAGTTTTATCTACTTATACTAATTCGCAATGTGTGTAACACATTTAACTTAGAGAGTGTTTTGTTTTTGTTCTTTTAATGGTCAAAATCTTCTTAATCGTGGTCATATAGCGGCAGTTCGACCACGCAAGACTTGATTTTCCGCGATTAGTATATGCTCCTCCGTTTTGTTATTTTTGGTTTGCGCAGTGGAAATCAGTCGAAAAACGTCTTTGGAGGAGTGCCAGCAATGCAATTTTAATCGTTCGAAATTTGTCAACGATCATTTCGTGAGCAAGAAACTTCTGTTGTGAGCTTGACGAAGAAACACAGGTTTGTATACATGCTGATTATTAAACTGTTTATTGTTGAACTTTTATTGTATTTTAGATTATTAAAAGAACAGGAATTGCATGCGTAAGTGATTAGTTGTTTGTTTACAATGTATGGTGAGAATACAGAGGAAGTGCAGTGAAGTTTTTAAAAATTGGCTGTGCAGAATGAACGAACAGGTCTGTACGAAAGTATTATTATAAAACTTTTAATAAGATTAATTAAGATTAACTAATAAAATTAACTTTTAATAGATTAATAAAAGAACAGGTGACACATTCGTAAGTAAGTTATGTATGTATTTTAATGTTTGTTTATGTTTTAGCTATCCAATATCGCTATACAGAAGAAAGTGCAGTGAAGAAGTTCAGAGCAAAAAGATGTTTATTTACACGACGGCAACGAATGGTTTTAATTTCAATTTTAAGTTTGTTTTGAATTATTAATGTGAAACAGTGTAAGAGTCAAACGTAATTCAATCGTTTGGATGGAAGCTGGATGACAGCGAACGTTATGGAGCAACGAAGGGGGAGCGCAGTAAAAATTTGTTTTGGTAACGCGCGCCATTAGTTAGCAAAGAAGATTTTATTTACAGATCAATTAAAAATGGTTCTCATGACTGTGGAAATGGGGAACGTGTCATGCTGTCTTATCTCATCTCAACCATGTCTGCTTTTTATTAAATTTCACTGTATATTCTATTGACAATGTTTGGTGCTTTGTCTCTCTGGTCTCTTTGGTGCCTGTCTGTCATTTATATATTTTGCTTTTGGTTGCTTCAATATGGTTGTTGCAGTAGTGTGGATTGTAGCTAGCAGTTCTTCACTGAAATCTTTTTCTTTTAGGTCAGAAAAGAAAAGGTGTATAACCATTAAAGAAATGAAGCAGATGGTTAAATTATGATGTTGTGAGGGATAGTTAAGAGAAGAATGGATTATGTATTTCAAAAATTCATTAATTATTGCTGTGATGTGATATGACTACTAACTCTAACTGTGCTACTACAAATAAGAAGCATTGCATTGCATTGCTGGATGGATTCTTATATTTTGTGATGATTACACATTATTTTGTGTTATGGTAATTTTTTACGTACTATGCCTGGGTACTATACAAGTTTCGCATTATGTTTTACTGTTGTTACTTTTTATCTTTTCGGTATTAAATTATGACTTTGTTAGGGCATTTCATTGTTTCAATTATTTTTATTATTTGATGTTTGGCTGTGTATCCCACGTTAAAAGTCTTAATGTAGTTCAGCTCCAGTGTTGAGTGTTGAACCTGTATTAACTTATAGCATTGGTTGATAATTATTTTTAGGGTAAATGCGTACATGAATTTACTTTTTGTTTTTTGTTTTGTTTTTTATTTCAACTATTTCATAGTATGATTATCTTTTTCTGCATTTTTATACAATTGAAATATTTTTTAGGTAAGATTAATAATAATAAAACAGCATGTAAACCGTTAAAGAAATGAAACTCATGGTTCTTATCATGATGTTGATGGTTTTGGGAAGAACAGATTGTATATATATCATTTCAAAAATTCATTAACAGTTGCTGTCCAATGTAACTTCCGCACAAAAGAAACACAGTTAGAAGGTATCGATTTGTTTTCAATTCACATTTTGTAATATTTATTATGTCTTATGTATTATGTCTGGGTAAATGGTTCTGTGTTATATATTGCATATTTTTACATTAAAGTTACTTCTCTTCTGCGTATGAATATATATTCTGAGCCATGTTGCTATTTGTTTTTCTGAATGTAAGACATGAATTAAGAAATTAATGCCTGAAAAGAAACTTTTGCAAGAGTAAAATTCTGCGACACAATGCATACTGAACATGGCTGGCGAGCGACGCCACCTGGGATGAGTTGCGATTCTATGATTTATTTTTTCGTCACGGGGTACGTACACGGGAATAATGGATTTGACCTAATGTTTTCGAAGTAAAGTTTGGTAAAAAGTTTTTACCCGGGATACTAGTCTTATTATACTAATTCTCATTTGTGCATACCACTTTTATTTTAGAGAGTGATATATTTGTTTAATTTTTACGGTCATCGTCCTCTTATGTGCGTGTAAAACCACGTAGCGGCGAGAGACACTTTTTTCACGATCATTCTAAAAGCACGTGGCATCATTTGACGTCAGTTTTTTTTATGATCACGGGGAATCATTGCATTGCAGCCCCAATCGAACGCGACGTTTTTGGGGAAATATCTCAAGAACCAATAGGGATAACTAACGTTTTTCGTGGTCAGCGATACGGGTGATAGGGTGACGCATCATTTGGGCCTAAATTTTATTTGGTACTGCGGATATGACGTCATCGAAATCTTTGATCAGCGATATGATCCCATATACTTTTTTGATCAGTTTTTCGAGCTCTACAACATGGGTACATTTTCTGTTTCCAATTCCTAAATTGAAATTTTCATCACGGGGATCGTTCACGGGAAAGGCGATTTTGACCCATCCTTTTCGAAGTTAAGTTCGGTAAAAAGGTTTTACCCGGGATACTAGTCACTACATATTTCTCAAATACAATAGTGGCAATGGACTGGTAACTTAGTCTACAATTAAGTGTAATATATCACTATCATTTGTTAGGATGAGACTACTGTGAAACCGTTTCAAATGTCCTTGAAAGCCTCTCAGGTAAGATTTTTTAGTATTGTTGAAGTATTTTTATCAAGTAGTATTTCTAAGTCCTTAGAGGTATTTCTATATACTAGCCGCCAAGGCGTCGTCGCTCGCCGCTCATGTCCACCTGCTCTGTATCACTCTATCAATAAACGTCAAATTTCCTTAAAAACGGCTCGTACAACTTGTGTTCAACCAGAAGAAGTTTCATGCTGGCACGTTCTGCCACTGCTGCTTTTTGTCCAAACTGGTTAATCAGTCTTTGTATTTAGTTGATGTGATGTTTTCAAAACCAACGTAGTCAACGTAGTCCTTGGAATATAAAACTAACAATAATAATAAAAACAAAACGTTATTCCTATTAGTTCATCAGCCAAAAAAGTCACGTTCGATTGGGGTTGCAATGTATTTGCTTCCAACTCACGTCGCACGCAAAAAAAGAAATAATATCAAATATATATTTATACGAAAAAAGAAATAATTTCGCTCATAACTCAATCTACCATTTTGCGTGACTTACAAACAGACAGACAGACAGAGAATCGGCTATTAATATATAGATTATAGCTTTATATTGTGTGTTCATTCAATAAATAATGAACAGCTCAAATATGAAAAATTAACATAGATTTTTGATGTTTCGGTGTCTCCTATGACACTATCTTTAGATCTAATAAGTTCTTAACTCAAATCTGCAGAAAAAAATATATATTGTGGTGTTTTGTTGGCTTACTTCGAAATCAATTTATGTGTTAATGTGTTTTTATTCTTTGGTTTTTTATTGTTATTATTTTATTGGAAGATTTTGAAAGTTTGCAGTAATATATAAGTGTTTTTACTTTTGAATATTATATACACTTAAAGTGAGAAATCTATTTTATATGTTTTCTGTATATATATTATACACAAAGCATATTTAATTACCATTTAATAACATTAACAAAAAGAATGAGATTCTTTTCAGAGTTCGGCATGATGTCATTTTAAGTTTTTATTCGATTGTATATAGAAGATAATCATTATAATGGTAAACATTGAAAATATAATTTTTATGAAAAGTTTATAAATATATATACTTCTTTGGTTTTAGACATCAAAAGAATCTATTGATTCAATTCCAAAGGAAGATTTCGTTTCAATGGGAATTGCTTTAGCTGATATATATCTAATGAAAGCTAAGTTTGGCCAACAAGATAAATCTGCTCGCCCTAAAGAACTTTTGAAAGATGGCAGGGATCGTCACATCAAAAGTAATGAAAAAACAAAGAAAAGATCAAAGCCGACAGAGATTGCAGTGTCTTTCTGTTGGTATCATTTTGACAAGAAAAAAGATAAACACGCACAAGTAAGGGAGATATCAGGTGGTGGTAAACAAGTGTAAATGATTTCACGATCAGCAAGCTTAAATAACCTGACAAATATTGCACTAAACTTATTCTTCCCGTCTGGTGACAGTACAAAGGGACGAAGATTGGATGGTTTATCTTACTTTCTTGCTGATTATTGTCAATTTCAGATAAAAAGTTCAATCTGGATTCATATCTTGATGATAACAAATTGAAACAGGTCAAGCTTTTTCTGATGACCAAGGAACTGAGTGTTAATCAGTTAATGGAAAAATTTGCACAAGATACTTATTTAGACAGTGAATCAGAGAGTTTTTCCCATTTAACTCCATTGGTCACATCAACATCAAAAGAGACTTCAAGATGGTTAAGTTCTTATGGTCAAGATGATTCCGATACTGAATTGCCTTCCATGACAGAAGCACTTGAAGGGCGACAACAGTTTATAATGAAACAGAATGAAGACTTTAACCAATCATTAGAAGCTGACAGAAAAAAGGATATGGTGAGTCTGTTCTTTACTTTTGTGCAATAAGATCTATTATACATTTTTAAATTTTCCATTAATTTTAAAGGACAAGGCTAATGCACTGGAGGAGGAACTTGGACAAAAACAGCAAGTGCTAAGTGTCAATGTTCAAAGACGCAAAGAGACATTACAAAAACAGTTGAAAGATTTGGAAGAAGGTGAATTCATACAAATTGCTAGACAGGAAAGAGTGCCAATAGAACCAGATCCTTCTTCAGATGCAGTTGTTGTTGCCGTTATGTGGACCTGGGAAAAATTCAGCGACATTTCGTGCCAACAGATCATGTTCAAGCAATATATGACTAGGTAGGTTCACTTTGTCATGAACCTAAACACTTTAAGTTATGCTATCAGTATCCGGAAGCAATATTACCTGAGTCACCAATAAAACTTATTGATAAGAGAATTTTGCACATGTTTATCACTGATGAACCGGTCCCTGTTGGATTTAATGAGTGCATTACCTTCCCAGGACACCATAAAGTAGATAGTCGTCACACTCGTGGTTTGATGGAACTTAACCGGGAGCAGTACCTTGAAACAAATTTAAGCCTTTTCACCAGGTCTATTGGAGTATCTGGAGCCTCTGTACTAGAAGAGCTTATGGAACATTTCAAAAAAGATAGTGAAATCATGAAGCACAGAGTGTCAGTTTATTTTGAAGGTGAATTGGCTTTTGGGGATAGTGTTGCTAGAGAAGCATACTCTCTTTTTATTGATCAGTTGCTTCTCAAATCTTTTGAGGGAACATCACAATTTGTTCCATTATAGCAACCAAAGTTTGGAAGAAATGAATTTGAAGTAATTGGCAAGATCCTGTTTCATTTTTTCATAAACTTTGGTTTGTTCCCAATTCAATATCCACAAGCATCGATGGAGTACGCCTTTGTCAGTCAAGGCTCTATTGCTGTTTTATTGGAAATATTTTTCAATTATATTGCCAAGTCTGAGGTAGAAGTTTTGTCAAGTGCAGTATCCCATGACACGTTCATCCGAAGCCAAATAATTGATGCCCTAAGCATTTATGGCATAACAGCCAACCCAAGTATACAGAATATAGCTGAGTTAAGGCGGATTTCCACTCAAGAACTTTAAGCGAAATGCGAAAAAAATTCGAGCGAAATAAGTTCGAGCGAAGAAAAAATTTCTCGCAAAGAACTTCACACATTCCATTTCCACTTTCGCAAATAACATCAAACCAATTTGCAATGGCGTTAAGTCGAAGACAGATTATTATATTGCTAATATTGCGTAGAAGGCTTCACTTTCGTAATGATATTGCGATAAAACGGAAATCTCCAAGATTTTGGATACGTAGAATATTTGCACAGAGGAAGCAAAAAGGTGAATTCCACTTACTTGTTCAAGAAATGAAATTGGGGGACCACGAACTGTTTTTTAAGCAGTTCAGGATGCTCCCAGTCAAGTTTGAAGAGTTACTTGGATGGGTCGCGCCCCGAATTTTAAAATCAAATATAAAGCGTGAGTCAATTTCACCGGAAGAAAGATTGTGTGTCACACTAAGATACTTAGCGTCTGGCGATTCTCAAACAACCATCTCTACTAGTTATCGTATCAGTCAGAGTAGTATAGGACGAATCATAGCTGAGACTACAAACGCAATATGGGATGTTTTATATGAGCAAGGGTATCTTGATGTTCCTGAAACAGAAAATGATTGGAGAGAAATAGCTCATGAATTTGAAATGCGTTGGCATTTTCCTCATTGTGTCGGCGCTATCGATGGTAAACACATCGTGATGCAAGCGCCAGAGAATAGTGGTTCGTTATTTTTTAATTACAAAAAATCATTTAGCATCGTGCTACTCGCTATATGTAACGCTAATTATTCCTTCACGATGGTGGATATCGGTGAAGCTGGCAGACAAAGCGATGCTGGTGTTTTTGCTAACAGCAATATTGGGTACTCCATTAATAATAATTTGCTTGCGTTACCACCACCAGAAGCACTACCTGGTACCAACATGAATTTCCCATACGTATTTGTAGGGGATGATGCCTTTCCATTACGACATAATTTAATCAAGCCATACTCAAGCAGCACCTTAGAACAGAAACATCTTATTGCTAACTACAGAATTTCCCGTGCACGTAGAATCATCGAAAACACTTTTGGAATAATGGCTTCCAGATTCCGTATATTTCGACGCCCGATTATTGCTAAAGTTTCCACCGTCGAGTCAGTTACAAAAGCTTGTGTAGCGCTTCATAACTACCTCATGAATGATCGATCGTTTGACGAAAATGTGTATTGCCCTCCGGGTTACTGCGACTTTGAGCGAAACCATGAAATCATCGAGGGGAACTGGCGAAGTACTACAGACAGCGATTCTGGATTACAGCCAATGGGACGTGCTGGTTCAAATAACTATAGTAGAAATGCGAAAGACGTGCGAGATGTTTTTTGTGATTTTGTTAACTCGCCTGAAGGTCAAGTACCTTGGCAATTGGAAATGGTTTCAGTCAGACAAATTTAGTGTCACAAAACTCAAACAAACAATACATTTCTTTGTACAATGATAAAATAGATACATAATACATGTTCACAAAAGATGCAACCTTGAAATGCTCCAGAGATCTTTATTATATGTGAAAGTTATTAATAAAAGTATTTTTCATTCTACATTGCGTCGTCTTCCATGTGCTCAGCAATCAAAGTGTTTATTTTAGCTTTCAAAAGCATTTTCTTCTTTGCAGACATTAACTTAAAAGGACTTATTAGACTTAAACAGAAAAGCTCATCAGGGTCATGACCAAGCTTTTGTACTTCTCCAGTTTTTTCAGGTGGGTTGTTTAATGCTTCTATTAACAATTTGTCAACTTCACTAACATTTGTGTGGTTGTATTTTTTCTTCTTCTTAACAGGTGGAGATGAAAGGTCTGAAGAGTAGGTTAGTGATGATGAACTGGCAGGCGAGCAGTGTGTCACTTCAATGTTATTGTTATCAAATGAAATGTGATTCTTGACAGTCAGACACTGAAGCTTGAATTGATGGCAGATGGACATTACTTGATGTCACACGATTTGTAAATATATCCTTAAGAAAATGCAGCTCATTGTAAAACCTGCATGTTGGAGTCTTTGCATAGCCAGATCCAGACTTGCTAAGGTCTTTCTCACGATTCAAGCATTTCTTGTAGGCATCTGTCAAATTTTTCCACTTTCGTTTTACCTCCTCAACTAAAAAGTTCAGAAAAAAGTTCTTAATTTTTTCAGATAAATCTTGGGCTTGTACACAAAAGACTGCATAGTGTAAAACTTACCCTCCAAACCGAGGAATTCAGAGATTCTTTTCCAGGCAATTTTTTTAAGATTTCCTTTCTTGTAATCTGGGTCATCTCGTTTCCATAGAATGGGATATGATTGAACCTGAGATACAAGTAGCTGCAAAGTGTGGACTGCTTGGTTATGCTGATCTTCACTGCCTGTTGAAACTTCTTCAAGTGTTTCTCCTCCTCCAGCATGTTGACTCTGCTGTTGTGTTTGTTGTGCTTTTAAAAAGTTTAAAATTCGTGTAGAATCAATCACATATTGATTTTCTACTAAATCAGTGGTATCAAACCCTGGTATCTCTGTCTCTGATGTAACCTCATTTGAAAACTGGCTTTGGCAAGCAATCTGAGCTTGGTATGCTTTTAGACTACTCAAAGCAATGTTATTCTCGTGGTGATCCTTGTCAGCCATCTTGTTTCGTTTGGCATGTGTTTACATATTTGCCACTTATTTGATTGGTTAATTTTTATAAACAATTTTTTTTTCGCTCGAAATGAAAAAAAAGTTAAAAAGAGTTCAACTACATTTTTTCGCTTTTCAAGATGTAATATTTCGCAAAGAAATTTGTTGCACATGCGCATTTAACGAAAATAATGTAGTTCGCTCGAATTTTTTTCGCATTTCGCTAAAAATTCTTGAGTGGAAATCCGCCTTTAGTGTGCAAGGAAGCCAAAAATGAATTAATTACAAAGCCGTACCCAGCTTTGGAAGCTATAGCTTTTCCTTTCAAAGATTTTTTTGAAGGATTGGATAAAGATTATATACACGCAATATACCTTACTGGTACAAATTTTCGCGAGTTCTAATTTTCGCGCTATTCGCGGTTTTGGGAAAAAACCGCGAATATTTGTATCCGCGAAATTTTTAGGTTTTTGAAAACCGCGAAAATTAATACCCGCGAATTTTTTCTGGAAAATTGAATTTCTGGCACTGCTTCACATCAGATGTTTTAGGGGTATTCGTAGAATCGGGAAAAAATCAAAAAAGCTGAATAAGCGAGTAACTAGCGAAAACTAAAGCATATTTAGTCGATTCAACCTTATTTCGTTTCCATATTCTCGTCAAAAAATTTCCATAATAACGGTAAATCGCGAAAATTAATACCCGCGAAAAATGTCAAAACAGAAAAACCGCGAAAATAAATACCCGCGAAACGCGATTTTTTTGGAAAAAAAATTTACCGCGAAAATTAGTACCAGCGAAAATTAGTACCATTAAGGTATGACGTTGCTACACCTACGAGCGCTAAAGTAGATGAATACATAAAGCCGAAACTCCACGAGACGGAAAAGGTAGCGCTATCGATTTTTTCCGCCGCTACATTGTCAATCTCGCCGCTACCAATTGAGTTCAATCTCCACGATATTGAGAAATATTTTTGCGCGCCTTCTAATAATAATAACGACTACAACAATAAGATGGAAAACAGAGATAATATAAAATATGCTTTGTTACTTCGAAACTTGTATTTATATAGATACATTATCATGAAAAAGAAAATTACTGCTAATAGACAAATCCGTAAATCCAGAAGATTTTGGGTCAGAAGAATCTATGAAGAAAGAGAATCAAAAGGAGAATTTCATAGTTTAATTCTCGAAATGAAACTAAGTGATCATGAGTTGTTTTTTAAAACGTTTCGTATGTCTCCAACAACTTTTGAAAAGCTTCTATATTTGGATAAAGATCATTCGATTCAACTTTATTATGTTATTGAATGTTTGGATCTAACATACAAGCAGAATGAAATATAATTAAGATATAAACTAGGCAGGAGAGTTAATAACTGTACATCCCCCACCAGTTCGTTAGCAACGTAAATATATAGGCCGATAGCCTCGTTGGAGCGAATTCATAAAGTCTTCATAAACACAACATCTGTCAACATAATATCTGTCCGTAGAGAATGTTTCTGCGATAGTGCAACCGTTCTTATCCGGTCCATTTGCCGGACTCCGGCTCGTAACGCTTGGGTGGCCGTCTTTCGCGCTGTGGACGACGGGTACATGGTGCACTGCCCACCGTTGGCGGGTTCGGACTCTCATTGAGCGCCTGGGGTGTAGACAGGTCTTCGGCTGAAAGTGATGACGGGTCCTCGATCGGAAGTGAGGACAGGGCCGCAGGAGTGTGATGAGGAGTTGGAGGTAGCGTGGGTGAACTGTCGGTAACATCTGGTATTTCCTGTGCAGTAGCAGCATCGCGGGGTGAGTTGTCAGCTGATGACGGTAGGCGTGTGGGGGAATTCACATTGAGCGGATGTGGCATCGTTGGAGGGGCCCCGACGTTAATACTCTCGTATTGTACAAGTGGCGAGACTGGGGTAAATTTACGTAAGAATCTTCGGTTACGCTTGGTGAGACGTCCCATACCATCCACCTTGATGAGATAACTGTCATGGTTAAGCAGGTCGACGACAGTTCCTGAGCGATCCCAACGTTTTGGGTGGTTTCCTGTTTGATTTTGAACATAGCAGCGGTCCCCAATCGCGAGGTCAGGAAGCTGCTGTGACCGCTCGTTGAGTTTTTCTGCTGTCCGGTGAAAACGTGTGCGTAGAGCTTCTTCCTTCCTCTCCCAGGCATCTCGCCATATGGGGCGAACGTGATGGTTGGAGAACTTGTCGAGGCGACTGATGAAGGCGAATGCATCCCGTATTGGTCTGCCAAAGACAATCATCGCTGGAGAGATATTGCAATCAGGATCGGGGGTATTACGTAGCTGCATCATCGCACGCAAAAAGCTGTCGGTATCAAGTGTCCCAGATGGCCCTGTATTCGATCTGAGGAGACGTTTGGTGGTCTTGACGGCTACCTCGGCTCTTCCGTTGGATTGGGGGTTGTATGCAGAGGACAACCTATGAGATACACCCCAACGACGTAAGAACTCTTGAGTAGAGTGAGCAACAAATTCTGGACCGCCATCAGTGGAAATTTCATGTGGCACCCCGAACCTGGCAAAGAAGTTACGAAGACAGGAAATCAATCCATCCGCGCCAGCCTGAGGGGATCCATGTGGTGATTGGAACACATCCGTCCATCCTGATAGTCGATCTCCAACAACAAGATAGTGCAATCCACAGCTAAAGAAGTCAGCAAAGATCTCTTCGAAGGGTGTGGACGGTGGAACGGCCGCTGTAGTTGGTAGGGCAGCTTGAGACGGGGCACTGGTATTGCAGTCTTGGCATCGAGCCCTAGTGTGATTGATATCATCAGTGATGCCAGGCCAGAACATAATAGACCTTGCGCGATTTGACATAGTGGAGACTCCCTGGTGAGCAGAGTGAAGGGACTTCAGAACCATTGGTCGCAGAGAAGAAGGAATGACGACGCGATCACTGTGCAAAATGACGCCATCTGATTCGTACAATCCATGACGGTATTGCCAGAACGGGATGATAGCAGGAAACTGACGACATCTGTCCGGGAAGCCGCTGCGTATCGCCTTGAGTAAACTGGTTAAATTAGGATCACTCTGGGTTTCTTTCTTCAGGAGATCCCAAGTGATCGCGGTTACAGATTCAGCGTCCCTTCTTATTGCGGCTGCTATGACCGTCTCGGACATGTCCACGTCGGATGGTATTGCAGATGGTGATGGATTACGTGACGCAGCGTCGGCCGCATGATTAGTTTTACCCGGCAAGTGTGTGATGCGGAAAAACCAGGGCAGAGCACGTTGCTTCAATCTGAACAGTCGAGTGTTACTGATCTCGTCCAAGGTTCTGTCTCCAAAAATCTTGGTGAGAGGCTTGTGATCGGTGACAACTGTCAGGTTGTCACATCCCATCGTGAAGAATTTTGTCTGTTCGAGGCCCCAAACTAGGGCCAATGCCTCAGCTTCAATCTGTGCATAACGTTGCTCGGTAGGTGTCAGGAATCGCGAGCCAGCCATTGAGATTCGCCAGCCATCAGCGCAGCAATCTGGGACATCAGATAAACATCGACAATGCTTCTGGAACAAGAAGTATCCGATACCTTTGTTGGAGAAATCCGGACGCAGGCAGGTGGGTCGGTGGACATCGAAGATTTCCACTCCACTCTTGATGGCATCCATTATGGCTACTTTGGACTCTTCAAAAGCATCATTGAGTTCCTTATTCCAAGTGAAGGGGCAGCGTGGAGAGAGGAAAGGACGGAACGGTGCCATGTAGTCTCTCAGCTGTGCGTAGTTAGTGACCTGATTTACTAAGCCAAACCAACTTCTTATATCAGTTGCAGATTTCGGGGTTGGAAAGTTCTTTATGGCATCAAAGTACTTAGGAAGTGGGTCAATGGTTCTCTCTCCGATTCGAAAGCCAGCAAATTGAACCTCGCGTTGGGCAAACTGAAATTTTGAAGGATTTAAGACGATGCCAGCCTCACCAAGCATGGTCAGCAAATCGATTGTGCGCCACCAGTGTTTCTCGAGGTCTGTGTCATGGTAAAGGGTATCATCAACGATCCTCTCTTTCCTTTCAAAATCAGCTAATATCGCATCAAAACGATGGTTATATCCATCACCGGATGAAACGTACCCTTGCGGCGCACGTCGATAACGCCAACGACCAAATGGTGTGATGAAGGTGGTGAGGTGTTTGTCTGATTCACGCAGCGGAACGCTATGGAAACCATTCCAAGCGTCTACTACAGTCTTCCATGTGTTGTGCGGCACCCGTCAGAATTGTGAGTCTCTCTCTTGCAATGCTTGTTCAAGGGGGAAAGGTCAACTGTACGACGAGGTGAACCATCTGGCTTACGTGTCACGACCATGCGGTGGCACCAATCAACAGGCTCTCCGAATGGTACACGTTCGATAACCCCGAGAGCCTCATCCCGTTTGAGATCATCGTGTACCTGATCCTGCCAGTGCAGTGGTATGGATGCTGCTTTGTGACAAGAGACAGGCTGGGCGCCCTCCTTGAGATGGATTTCGACAGGAGGGCCAGTCATCTCCGGTAAACCCTGGTGAGGGCATACATTGAATGTAGACCCAGAATAGCGTTTGAGCAGCCACTCCTTCATCAAGCTGTTGTTTTCAGGATGGCAGTTGAAAGGAAGAAATGTTGGTCGACCAGGAACGTTTGTGCGTCGGGGGCAACCGCAATGTGATCCATCGTCCTTCATTGCCCCACAGATCTCATTCACTGTCTGTGGACATGGAGCTCCGTCTGAATCACCAGTGGTACGCTGAGGAGGGGGAGGGAAGGTGCCAACAGCTGGGAAGTTGCTGTCAACGATACCCAACTCGATCATAGTATTGTAGGACATGTAGAAGCGTTTCACATCAGGGCTGACATACACCAATGTGCGACATTTGATTGACTTTCCCATTGAGGATGTACCTTCCAATACGGCGGAGAAAGCTCCGCTGATTTTGATTGGTGAGCGGTTTGCTGCGAAGAGGCTGATGGATACTGGTGTTAGATTTTCCTTCTGGAATCCGGCGCTGATATACTTTTCCAGGGACCATAAGTCAGATTGGGCCCCGGAGTCTACAATCCCAGTGATATCTAGTGATCTGGAGTTCGTCGTGGTTGGTTGGAGCTTCAGACTAACTTCCGGATGAGCCATCGTCTTGCAGCGCCGCCACTCAGTCTTATTGAAGATCTGGTGTTGCATATTCTTCTTGTTGGTTATGCTGGAGATTTGACCAAAAGGGTCAGAGGCCGCGAGTCCGATGGAACTGTTTTCGACACGCTTTCGGCTGCGTAGTTTCTTCCAGCATCCTTCACATCGCTGATGAGGATTGGAATTCCATCCACGCGACTTCTTACTGAATAGGTGATAGGTCTGCCCGCAGTCCGGACAAGGGGCAGTTTTTTCACGTTCCTCCAGCGATGGTGACGGTTTGCTCTGGGACTTCTCTGCTATGGTGTGCTCTTTTCGGCTTCTCCGATAACCCGATACGGCAGAAAGGCTGAATGATGAGTTTGCGTTTCTGGCCATTTCCTTGCCTTCGATGAGCGCGATGACTTCATTCACAGATTTCTCTTGTATGCGTTCTGCGCTCAGTGCTTCCCTCCGTATATCGGTATCAGCGATTCCATTAAGTAAAACATCCCGTACCGCACAGTCTGTATAATAAACACGCCCACCAAATGGAGCATTGCATCCAGAGCAGATTCCAGCGAACTCGGTGTGAAACTCACAAGTTTCAGCCTTCCCCTGAACTCGGGCAGCAAAGGTGCGGAAGGGTTCCTCGGGATCTTGCTTCATGGCGGCGAGTTCAGAACGCAGAACCCCAAGCGCGACCGGGACAACGGCGTGGGGCTTGAAGATCTGCAACGCGTCAGCAATCGGACGGGTGGTGAATGTGGGGTCAGCACGGAGAATAATATTCATCAGTTGGATATGAGCGCACTCCAGAAGTTGTGTTGACTCAGCAGGGGCTGGTATCCCAGATCCAACTCGGAAAGTGTCCCATCGACGTATGAATGCGTTCCAGTCCTCTGAGGTGGCATTCAGCCCGATCCTTGGACGCTCCAGCTTGGGTGCTCTCTGTAGGTGAGGGGCGGCAGTAGTAGGTGTAGCAGTGTGGGTGTGTGCATGCAGGTTCAGGATAGCAGCAGCACCAACGACCTCAACATCATTTGTTTGGAATCCACAACCAGGTATGGGACAATCCAAGACAACCATTTCCACCAAGGCCAACAAAATATTCACTGATCAAGAGTTAAAAGATCCAAACATGGATAAAGATCATTCGATTCAACTTTATTATGTTATTGAATGTTTGGATCTAACATACAAGCAGAATGAAATATAATTAAGATATAAACTAGGCAGGAGAGTTAATAACTGTACAATATTTGATCGGACCTAGCATAACAAAGCAAAAAACTGTAATGCGAGACCCTGTATCTGCAGAAGAGAGGCTTGCAGTTACACTGAGGTATCTAACTACGGGGGATGCTATGGCAACTATTGCTCGTAGTTACAGAATGAGCCCTGAAACAGTTAGAAGAATTACACACGAAACTTTGTGCTGTCATCTGGGAAAATCTCGGGGAGTACTTAAAAAGTCCATGTACATTTGAAGAATGGAGAAATATTGCTTATCAGTTTAAAACAAGATGGAATTTTCCCAATGCAGTAGGAGCAATAGATGGTAAACATGTTATGATGTTTGCCCCACCACGATCTGGTTCTGTCTACTTCAACTATAAAAAGACACACAGTATTGTTCTCATGGCTATCTGCAGCGCAAAATACCATTTCCTGATAGTAGATATAGGTGATAGTGGAAGGCAGAGTGACGGGAGTGTTTACAACAACAGCTTCTTAGGATATGCAATTGAAAACAATTTATTGAATATTCCAGGTGACAGAAAACTGCCACATAGTCAAAAGGTTCTACCACATGTTTTCGTCGCAGACGACGCTTTTGCATTAAAAAAACGCATGATGAAACCTTATCCTACAACAAATTTACCAACAGAAAAACTCATCTTTAACTACAGATTAAGCAGAGCAAGACGTGTGGTGGAAAATACATTCGGAATTGCAGCAAATAGATTTCGTGTTTTTCACCGACCCATTGTTGCTAAAGTTGATAAAGTAAAACAAGTTACAAAAGCAGTTGTTGCTCTGCACAATTTTCTAATGGTGGAAAACCACAACAATGATAGCTATGACTATTGCCCTTCATCTTTAATTGACAGTGATGGATTGAATGGCTTTAGATATGGGGAATGGAGAACTGAAACACAAAATTTCACTGGATTAAGAGCTCTTAACAACAATGCTTCAAATAATTACAGTCGAGATGCTAGACTTGTTAGGGATGCCTATAAGGAGCAGTTGAATGGCAATTGGAAACTGTCAAAAGAGTTTGAACAAATATGTGAAACTTTAATTGCACAATAGTGTCATTACTTTATGTTGATACACAACTTTGATGGATCTAAGATCTATTATTTGCTTTTATGCTAATCAAGCTAGGTTACAGTTATCTCATTCCAAACAGAGATAGTAGTTTCGTATAATTAGAAGTCTGTATTCAAACATTTAGGTTAGCTCATGTTATGTTTGTACAATGTGTCCCTCAAAACTTAGGTCCCTCAAAACTTAGGTCCCTCAAAATCGACCAAAGCAAAATTTTAAAATCACAATTAAAACAGATGATTTGCAATAGATTAATTGGGTTCAAAAACAATAGATCAAGTAAATGCCAATTAGTTATATCCATTGAAAACATTGTTGCAAAAAGGCACATGTTTGTGGGACACACTGCAGCATTGCAGCAAAAATTTTTACATATCAACATATTGTTCATCAAATTCTAAGTCAAATAATAATTGTCCAATTTTGACTTTAGCCAAGCGCATTTTCTTTTTTGAAAATCCATGCAACACAGGTATTAAGCTGTTGCAATATGCTGTAGCCTCATCAATAGCTTGTTTGGACTCCTGCAAAGATGAAAGTATCTGTTTGTCCATCTCTTGAATGTGGCTTAAAAGATGTGCATCCTGGTTTTCAGTTTCTCTTTGAGAAGTTGAACCCTTTCTTTTTTGCCTCTTGGAACTTGATGAATAAAAAGGAGCACCACTGACACAACTTTCCATACTTTCAGCAGGGGAAGGAGGGACACCAGTTGAACTGTCAAGAATAATCCCGATTTCTTTAGTAGTGTCAGTAGACTGATTTCTATTAAAACAGATGCTTTCTAAATTACTTTTAGCTGTATTTAAATTGCTTTCTGTAGGATGGTTTTCTGTCCGCTCATGCAAGAATCTCATTTGTTCAAAAAATTTACATGTTGGTAGTTCCGAATATGCTGATCCAGACCTTGTAGCCACTTTTCTTTTGTCAAGACACCGTTTCAAATTGTCCTTGAGATTTTTAAGTATACGCTGAAGTACAGCACCTGTTATGAAATAAAAAAGTAGAAGACATGTAAATTATTCAGTAAAGATATCAACAACGCAGACAGTTTTTACCATTACCATTTTATATTCACAACTTCATAACATTTACTTTTACTGCACATATTAACTTGTATATTACAGTTTATAATATCTAGCAACTTTTATTGTCTCTGAGTTATCATACACCTGTAAGTTACAAAAAATATTCTGAAAATGTACAATAATGTTGATTGTTCCCTGAAAATTAAAAGCTTCTATGTGAGAACAAAACAAATCTTTTACTTCTATTAATAGAAAGTTAGGCACAAGATCTTTCAGAAAAGTTTTTAATTCGTATGATTAAGCATCTGCGATATTATCCGAAAAAAACATTGAGAATTAAATAACAGGTATATTACAGTTATGTTTCAAAAACATTGATAGCATAAATTTTAGCATAAACTTACATTCAGTTTTAAACATCTCTGATAACTCCTTCCAAGCATTTGCTTTTCTGTTTCTTTGTTTGTAAGAAGGATCCTTAGTGTCCCAAAGACATCGAAAATGTCTTATTGCCTCTATGAATGCCTCTCTATCCACTCCTCCGTCTTGCTGGCTCTCATTTTCAATTGTACTTTGCTCAAGAGTTACAATGCTCCCCTCGTCTGATACAGTACTTTGTTCATTTACCGGAATGCTTTGCTGTGGCCGAAAAAGTACAGTATTTTGCTGTTGCTGCCACATTCTTTGCACAAATTCGTTGAAGTTTGCTTGCATGTGAGCATCTTCACACAACGCCATTTTGAACATCACGCTTGCACAAGAATTTTTTGTTTGTTTACAGTTTTAAGCATTTTGATTGGCTGGATTTAACAGCGACCGGCGAAAAAGTAGAAACTGATCGAACTACTGGTTGCTCGACATTTTCCGACGCTACATTTCTCATCTGCTACAACATTACGTCATTTGATTCTACTACGCATGTGTAGCGGCGGAAAAAATCGATAGCGCTACCTTTTCCGTCTCGTGGAGTTTCGGCTTAAAGGCCGATTTCCATTCAACGCTTATGCCCGCGCGGACGTAGAATTTTCCGAGCGGCCAAACAGCTGCAAATGGAAATCAAAAGACACGATTGGCTGAAATTATCAACGGACATCAGCGGGCTTAAAAAATGTTAAAATTTTTTAACTTTATTTTTGCTCGCTGAGCGGACATAACTACGCTTAAGAATTAGTCAATACGCATGCGTTCTAAGTCACTGAGCGTGGATTACTTACGTCCGCACGGATATTTTCTTGAATGGAAATTGGCCTTAACTTATCCTCTCGCTAAAGATAAAAGGGAGGAGAAATCTTTGACATTTCTAAAAAGATATTTAAAAAAGGCAGATTCATCATTGCTGCAAGATTTTCTGAAGTTTACCACAGGTTCATCGTTCATCTTGCCTTGAGTCCAGATAGGAATAAATTTTAAATCGATTCTTGCGGTCGGCGTGACGTCACAGGGCTTTGTTTCCCAGCTAAGTCTACCATTATGACCGAGGGGAAAACAAGAAGTTCTTTTTGCGCATTCACTGGTAAAAGTAAGACGAACGTTCAACTTGTGAAGAATGCCTAAGAGTTGTTGTGTGTTTAGCTGCAGTAATAACTACAAAAACCATCCAGAATTAAGTTACTACTTAGTACCGTCTGATGCAAAACGTCGAAAATTGTGGCTTGATGCTATTAATCGTAAATCAATATCATCTCCCAAGAAACGCTGGTCACCTAAATCTAAATGTATATGTCTGCTCGAAACACTTCATAAGTGGTATGTAAGCTTGAAATACCATTCCTATATATAGGAGAACGAAGTGATTTATAGCTACTGTCTGCCCTAATTAAAGAATTACGTAAGGGCGCGAAGCGCCCGCAATGTAATTCCGATTTTATAAATAAAATCGAAAGAGATCTAATACTGGTTACTTCCAACCCAACCACGAAATAGACTGGAACCCAAGACTGAACTTAACACTTATTCACTTCCATCATTATGCGTATTTCAGACACCTGGTAATTCACAAAGTCTGGTATAGTGGTGGAAACGCAAAACGCAATAATTTGTAAATGAAGTGTTATATAATTTAGACATATCATCTTCATATATTCTAGATGTATCATCGTCTTCATCGTTTACGATCCTATATCAAAAGAAAGAAAGAAAATGTACGTTAAATTATGAATCCGATCGGGCAGGGTGGGTGGATCTCTCTTTCGATTTTATTTATAAAATCGGAATTACATTGCGGGCGCTTCGCGCCCTTACGTAATTCTTTAATTTTATTTCATAAAATCTCAGTCGATCTAATACTGGTTACTTCCAACCCAACCGCTACAGTACGACTGGAACCCAGTCCTTCATCCTCTGTTCAAAGCCTTATCGCTTTTTCTTGAACAATTTCCCTTGAAAAAGACTCCTCTGGAGTAACTATTGGTTTATTATAAAACTTTTGCCAAATAGATACATTAGACCATGAGCCCATACTAAGTACATCAGACATGGAAGCACCTGACAATGCTGCACTAGTAGATGCAGCTGATCTAGAGGAATGTCCTTTGAAAATATCTGTATTAATTCCTGCCAATGAAATAACTTCCTTTATCCACCTGGAAATTGTACTGCTAGATACTTCCTTGTGTGGTTTTATATGGCTTAAGAGCAATTGTGTCTTGTTGTTGTCCCGCCATTCCTGTGATCTATGAATGTATAATTGTAGAGTTGTTACAACACATAACTCTTTATCGGCGGTATATTCATAATATCTGATTGCAGGTGAAGGTTTGTTGGCCTTCCAACCTTTATGTAGTTTTCCAAAGCGAAATTGGATAAAATTAGAATGTTTTGACATAAACATTAAGTCTAAACAATGGATAGTACAGGCTCTGGAGGCTGATGTCAAAGCTAACAACATCACCAGTTTATATGTGAGGTCTTTATCAGACAGATTTTTTGAATCAGCCCAATTTTGTTTCATGAAATTTAACACAGATTGTACATCCCAAGTAGAGGTATACCGAGGCTGAGGAGGTTTCCTTGTGAACACACCTTTCAGTAGAGAACAAACATTAGGGTGTTGCCCAACTGCCTTACCATCAATATGACTGTGGTATGCCGAAATTGCAGATCTATATGAATTGATGGTTCTGTATTCATAACCTGCCTCAAAGAGTTCCGCCAGAAAATTTAAAACAAAGTTTACAGGGCATTGAACCGGATCAATTTGTTTTTCAATACACCAGCTAGCCCATTTTCCCCAGGACGAGTCATAATTATAGTTTGAGCCTTGTCTTCTTGATCTTCTTGATAATTGGATTGGCTGCTGACAATCGTAGGAGGCTTGGATACCAAGACTGTGTTAGCCAGACTGGTGTGATTAAGATTAACATGTGAACTTGATCTTGGGTAATTTTGCTGAAAACCCTTGGTATGAGAGAGAAAGGTGGGAACGCATAAAGGGTATGCCCGAACTGAATTGACCAAAAGTGTTGTATTGCATCCACTCCCTTGCTTTGAGGGTCTGGTTTCCATGACAGATAATTGTCCAATTGATGGCACAGTCGAGGCGCAAACAGATCTATGCTTGGCTGTCCGAATCGAGAGCAGATTTTTTGGAAGATTACTGGACAGAGCTTCCAGTCTGACGAGTCTCTGTTGTGCCTGGACTCCCAGTCTGCTATCTGATTTAGATGGCTTGGTAGATACTCTGCTGAAATCATTATGTTCTTTTTTATTAATATATCCCAAATTTATTTTGAAAATTTGGTCATTATCTGACTGGCAGTCCCTCCCATTTTTAGCAAGTAGGAAAGGGCTGTTTTTTTGTCTATTTGAAAATGTATGGAGGAAATTTGGTTTACTTTTGTAAAAGTTTGAAGAGCTAATTTCACTGCCAATAGTTCTAGTACATTGATATGGTATGCTTGCTCCTCCTTGGACCATTTCCCTCCAGTGCGGACTCCCTTGCAGACTGCCCCCAGCCTTTCCTGGAGGCATCTGTCTGAATCAGAACTTGATTGGTATAGTTTTGAACTATCATCCTCCCATTTGAACAAGCAAGATTTTCTATCCACCAAAGTAACTCTGTTTTTGCCATATGATTCAGTTTGATAGTCTCCTGGAATGATTTCTTTGATTTCAATGCCTGAATCTGTAAGAATTGCAGGTATCGTAGCTGTAAGCGAGCTGGCAACACAGCCTGAATTGTGGATGACAGAAGACCTAGTAACTTGGTCAATTCTAAAATCGAAGTCTGAGTCTTTGCGTACATCCCCCTGCAATGACTTAGGACCTTTGTCACTTTTTGCTGTGGGAGGGATGAAGTTAGAGTCAAGGAATTGATTGTCAGTCCTAAGAACTCTATTTCTTGGCACGGAACAAGCACTGATTTTGCTAGATTGATGACAAACCCCAGATTTTGAAGGAGAAATATGGTTGTGTCTCTTGCCATGGCTGTTTCTCCCAAGTCCTCCCTATGACTAACATGTCGTCTAGGTAGATTACTATCAATATATTCAACCTGCGCAGAACAGCCATTGGGACTTTTAAAAGTTTTGTAAATATACGAGGAGCTGGCCCCAAACCAAAACAAAGACACAGAAATTGGTAAAGATTCCCTTCCCATAAAAAACGAACATATTTCTTGGAATCTTCGTGGAGAGGAAGGCAGAAGTAGGCATCCTTGAGGTCTAGCTTGCACATGTAATCTCCTTTCCTGAGCATGAATTTTAGTAAATGTAAACCTTCCATTTTGAAATGCTCGTATGGTACAAACTGATTGAAATTTTTTAGATTTATTACAGGTCTCTGACCTCCCCCTTTCTTCTCCACTAAGAATATGTTGCTTATGAATTCTCTGGGAGTATGTCCTGTGAGACAAATAGCCCCTTTCTCTAACATTGTCTCGATCTCCAATTCCACTAACTTTTTCTGTTCTCGACTCATTTGGGGTGTTCGAGGAAGAGAACTTTGAATTGGTTCGTTTTGTAATGGTATTCTGTACCCTTTTATTAAGGATAATATTTCTGGGTCTTTTGTTACAGATTCCCAGGCTTTTTGAAAGTATTTCAGTCTCCCAGCAATGGGGAGATTTTGTTTCATTTCTTTGGAAAACAACTTTTTTATCATTGGATGAACTAGTTCGAGATCCTTTTCTGGAACTAGAATAGCACCTGAGACATGTTTGAGAAAGGGTGTTTGATTGTTTGAAGGTACTCTTACCAAACTTTCCGTTTCTTCTTTGCCAGTGGTTTCCACTTTGACTCTGGTAGTGGTTGTTTCTGTTGTTTGGTAGCCATCTTTGTTTACGTTGTGGCTGGTACCCTCCTCCTTTTGAGAGTAATAGTTGTCGCCCCGCAACACTCCTTTCTGGTTGATAATTGTGTTGCGAGGCCCGAAGAAAGGGCATGTTCTTCTTGGAATATTTTCGATGTGAGAACGCCTCAATTGTTGTTTTTTTGATTTAGTAACTTCTACGATATGTTTACGGAATTTTTTCCCAAACAGATTTTCATCATGTTTTTGCAGAAGTTCTGCTTTCTCTCGTAATAATTCTTTTGCTTGAGTGGATGACCCCATCAAGCTGTTGAGGATGTTATACCTTCGATGATACGAAACAGTATTGCTACTTTGCCCCACTAACAAGGCTGACTGTTCCATTAATTCTTTCATATCATACAAAGGAATCGACACATTCTCTTCCGTGGAACATGTTGCCTTTTCCAAGATCATCAGCATTCAAGAAAGTGGCCCCATTTCATCCCTGATCTTTTTCTGGATTTTTTCCAGCACATTGTCCGTGTTTATAATTTCTTGAAGTGTCTTGTTTTGTTTGGCATCCTTCAAGATACTGTTGGAAAAATCATCCAGTTTTTTAACTGGGTCTAAATTATCCGGTACCGGATTGTCCATTAAAATGGCGGTTTTCAGTTCTTTGTCAGGAATATACATTTCGAACTGCTCGTTGATATATGAAGCCATTGAGTGAGGTAGCTTGTATTTAGTCTTATCCTCCTCACAGATAACTTTGAAGCGTTTGATTGGTGGTTCTACATCACTCTCCGATGATGATGATGAAGAAAACGACTCTTCTGAGTCTGAACAACCGCTTGAGGAATCCGAGTCCTGTTTTCTTTTCAATTTTTTTGAAAACTTGGAAGAAGAATAACATTCTTTCTTCTTACGTTTGCCACTTCTGCGAGATTTTTCTCTCTTGTATTGAAATCTCGACTCAGGAGAAGAGGTACCCTCTTCGGGGCCGTAGCTCTTCAAAGGTTTTGGTTGAGAACTTTCGCCATTCTGGCCAGAAGGTTCGTCAACTACATCACTATCCAGGTTTTCATGAGCACTGCCTGCGACTGTATGGCTATCCTCTGCCATTGATTCGATAAATATAAGTAGATTTAAAGATAACAATGATATTTTCCGCTATTATGAATTTTTGAAATTCTTCGAGCTCCTATCACTTTCACGATCAAAATTAGAAGAGGATCAAGGACTGGGTTCCAGTCGTACTGTAGCGGTTGGGTTGGAAGTAACCAGTATTAGATCGACTGAGATTTTATGAAATAAAATCATATGGAGTATAGTAACTCTTGTGTTTTCAAATCTATGTTGCTCTCTTATACTGAACATGTGTTTACTACTTTCCTTTGCAGGAAGGAAGGAGGATTTTAGCCATCATCCTGATTATGTACCATTATTGAACATGTCCTCATGCCAGAAAGGGATATCTCCCCATCGACAACATGCCCAAGTGCAAAGAAGTGAAAGACGAACCAACAGGCAGCAAGTCAGTGAGTGCATTGTATTTAAAATCTGATGGATAGAATCCATGGAAATGTAACAGAGAGAGAGAGAGGCAGAATAAAAACATTTTTACTTACTTACTTTGAAAGTTAAATATTAAGTAAACTTATATGTCTTTATAGAATTACGAAAAAAACTCAACCTGAGCAGAACTGAAAACGATGAGAAATCAGTTGAAGATAATGAATTGTTAAAACTTGATGCTGCCACTTGTCTCTTGGAAAATGTGGATGAAAATGTGAATTTAGGGTGTTTATCTCATGCACCTAATTCACCTGAATCCAATCTCAGTACCATCACAATAACATCACCAATATCTACCACAGAACGTGAACAAATTTACTATGAAATGGATAAATTAAGGGAGGAAAGAGATAAACTAAAGGAGGAATATTTGAAGCTATAATGCTTGAAACTGGGAACTCTGTGTATGACAGCCATCAGAGCAAATCCAGATAAATCAAACTTGGTCACTGGTCTGAATTTTTGTATGTTAGAAAAGCTTATGGTTTATTTCATTCAAGGCATGCATGAAGATATGAGGACAAAAAAAATTGATATGGAAAATCAGATTTTGTTGACCATTATTAAACTTAAATATAATATGAGTTTTGATATCTTGGCATATATAACGAATACACCAAAAACAACAGTCATAGACCACTTTTGGAAATGGATTGAAGTAATGTTTGTTCGACTACGTTTTCTTGTGAAAGTTGCTGATCGTGATAACATATACCAAACTATCCCAAAAGTGTTTAAAGCCAAATTTCCACGCTTAACCAGTATTATTGACTGTTTTGAAGTCTTTATAGAATCACCAAGTGGCTTTATGGCTAGAGCACATTTTTACAGCAATTATAAGAAACATTGCACTTTAAAGGTTAGAAACATTGCGCTTGTGTCTTGTACTCCGCTTGGTGCTATAAACTTTATCTGCAAGTGTTATGGGGGAAATGCATCAGACGTACAGATTAAATGTGAATCTGACTACACAACATTCCGTTATCATTCACCAGGTGATCAGGTTTCAGCTGACAGAGGCTTCACCCTCCATGATGACTTTGCAGCTGGAAGCAGTACAGAACTTCTCACTCCTGCATTTACAAAAAAAAAAAACAACTTTCTGCCCAAGAAGTTGAAGTTTCACGAAAGATTGCATCAGTCCGTATCCATGTGGAAAGAGTTATTGGTTATTGGATTTATTTGGAGTTATTGGATGAAAAATAAATACACCATCTTGAAAGGTATCATACCATTACGAACAGTCATAAGCATAAAGGATGAAGCCGTTTCAGCAACATTGGCAAATTGTGACAATATAGTGACAGTTTGTGCAGCATTGACAAACCTGGGGGAGAGTGTTGTAATTAAATAAGCAAAGATTTTTCACAACTATGTTAAAACTATCTATATATTAATAGCCGATTCTCTGTCTGTCTGTCTGTTTGTTTGTTTGTAAGTCACGCAAAATGGTAGATTAAGTTGTGAGCGAAATTTATTTCTTTTTTTGTGTGCGACGTGAGTTCGAAGCAAATACATTGCAACCCCAATCGAACGTGACTTTTTTTGGCTGATGAACTAATAGGAATAACGTTTTGTTTTTATTATTATTGTTAGTTTTATATTCCACGTTGACTTGGCTTTGAAAACAGTACATCAACTAAATACAAAGAAACTAACTGATTAAACATTTTGGACAAAAAGCAGCAGTGGCAGAACGTGGCAGCATATGTTCGGTTTGCCACTGACTCTTGCCTGACTGTCTGAGACGGGTGAACTTTTTTTTTGAGCAATCAAAATGTTTAAAAACCGATAGGTAAAAAAAGAGTATCATATCAAAACAAAAATTTTTTTTTTTTTTTGCTTTTCTTTTAATAATTTAATTTGTTCTTTTAATTGTTAAGCGTTCTAATCGAACGTTTTTTTATTCTATTTATTCATTTAGCACGTGCCTTTTTTCTCTCCTCCGTGTGAACGTTTTAAGAAGAGAAACCATTTTCCCCCTTACGTTTGATAGCACCCATGTTAGAGCGCGTAACTTTTTTAAAACAAAAGCTAATAAAAAGTTGAAGTTTTCTCTCTCTGCGTTTTGAGTGTATTGTTACACTGATAAAAGATTGGTTTTACCAGAGGTTGTGACTTCAAATCTGCTTCTGGTTGAACACAGGTTGTACGAGCCGTTTATAAGGAAATTTGTTGGTCACAGCCAACCATTTCGCGAGTCCCAGTAAACTTTGTATGACAAATACAATACAGCTTCTCATTCGCTTCAGGTTGCAAATCATCCACTTTCTTACGTTTTTGCCCATTTTCAACATTTCTTGTTATGAGCTCTGGTAATATAACATTGTTCCAAAAACAATTTGATTTTTCAAAAGCAGCTTCCAAAAACTCCTTATCTGGATATATTTGGAGTATAATAAATTCTTTTGGCGACCATACCATGAAATCGCAATATGTCACATGTATCTCCAACTGTGTTTGGTAGAAATATTGGTGATTACGGTCCAAGTAATATCCCTGCTGGGATGTGTGTTTGATGTAGAAATTGCCATCATGAATTGTGCTTTTTAACGAAGACATTTCTTCTCTAAGAGTATAGGGACACTTTCCAACACACCTAATCCACAGCATGAACAATTCACTGCTCCATTGGGTGAAGCAGCATACCACGGCATTTTTGAATCCACGCATAAACCAATTGGTAGAACTTCAAAGTCATTATGAACTTCTATGTCAGTAAAAGTCAATAACTCTGATACATAGTCTTTATCGCCACATATGCAGGGGGGGGGGGGGGGGGGGTGTTGTTGTTGATTTGCGTTCGTTTTCTTTAGGTGGGACTTGGAAATTTTTGGATTTCAGGGGCGAAAACAGGATTAGGTGGGATCTACTTTTTTCAGGTGGGACTATCGTGGTTTTGTAATAAAAATTGAAATGTGTCATCAATTAAAGTGCATCATCAATTTTTTCTGTTTCTCAACAAGAACGAAGGAATATGTCTACCATTATTGATTGAATCTAACAAATCATTTTTACCGAACCGAACGATGTAAAAATTCTTATGTTAAGATGCAGATGCTAGACGTAATTGAATGGTTTGCTTCGGAAAATGGGTTTCGAATGTTATAAGTTACATAATAATAGGCAGTGGCAACAACATGAAAAAAGAGAACAAATCAAAACAAACGAAAGCAAGGCTTGTTGATGTTGATTTTGATACGATAAATATAATCAAGTTGATTATGATATGCTGACTGGTTTAAATTAAAATATATATCTTTCTTTGTTCCTAGCCTATATTGCTTTTTTATCGCGTTACAGAAATAGAAAATATCTAAAAAAACTGAGAAAAAAAGAAGTGCAATAGATGGCTTTACACGGGAAAATATGGTGGATACTTTGGGTCTGATGGTAAAGAGGTCAGCATTTTGGAGGATGATCGATTATCCAACAATGGTAATGACTTACATACATCAAACATTCAGACACAGCAGTGGCGCTGAAACTACAATAAAACATATTTGTCCCTGGGGAATGAGAGAAACTATTTCAAAGTTGTTGAAAGAACCCAGATGTCTCAATCAAAATGTGCTGCCAACACCCAGAGTTGATGAAAAGTTATAACAAAACAGAATGGACATTGATTATTTCTAACACTGGTCCAAAAAACCCCGAGAACTATCATCGTTTGTATTGCAATCATAGTAGCAAAGAGTTATTACCGAAGCTGATCGAAAGATATGCTGATGGTTTGGGGGACAGCTCAAAGAGTCTTGAGGGTATCATCAATAATTGGGATGCCCTACAAGTCCCAATAAAATACCTATATTTGATTGGCTGTTTCCTTCCATGGGAAGCTGATGTAAAAGGAGGCCCAAATGCAAGGAGACTCATCCGGGACCAATCTGAACATCCAAAGACATCACATATCTACACTCTTGGAGCAGAACCAACCTCAAAGAAATTGAAAAGACAATACCAGCAGTCCAAAATCTCCTCAGCACCAAATAAAGCTAAATCAGCCCCACCAATCAAAGTTGTTGTTTTGGACGACCCTGGTCCTGCAAACCAGAAAGTTATAAGCAGGAAGTCGACAAAAAACATTCGAAACAAGGAAAATTAGGCAATTTTCTAGGAATCATACCATTGAATGGGCGTACAGAAAATGTGGCTAATCTGAAAGCAAAGAGCTTTTGTCTATCAATCGTGCACAATGGTGTTACAAAAGCCATTTCAGAAAAAACAACCATTGAGATGTATGAAACAGGTTTCAAAGGACAACAACTTTTCAGAGAAGAAGTTGTAAAGAATTTGGCGAGCAAGTATCCGGCAGCTGTTGAGGCTGTGCCAAGACCAGTCAAAGTTCAGCTAAACTCGCACAACATTCACGATGCTGAAAAGGCTATACTTGACGACTACAAGTATGGAGAAGAGAATTCTTTGTACAACAAAATGAAGAAATCTCCCTTCTACTCAATAATGCACGATGGGATTTCTAAATACTCAACAGAATACAACGGAGTTTATCTCAGAGGATTGGATGTAAACAATCAACCTATCAACTTACCATTCTGTCTCAAGAAGATGAGGGTGAGTACAGGCATTTGATTCATTCAACATAATATGATGATGGTGTGGTATTATATAAAACATCCTTTAGAGAATTTACTTACTAATGACTACCAAATGTATCTTTATTTGTTTATGCTAGTGTCTGTTTACATAAGTTAAAAATTGTAACTTTTTTCAATAAGGGAGGAGTCACTGGAGTGGACACAGCGGAAGAGATCATCCATCCAACAAGTGGCAACAATATCCGAAGTTAAAGATACAGCTTATGAGCGAACAATTAAAGCATTTGAACAGAAAAACCTCGAAAATCCAAATTACATTGCCCCAACACCCCCCCCCCCCCCCCCCCCCCCCCCCCCCGTACTTCAAAATTGGAAGCCTGACTGATTGCAACTTTGAATTAAAGTTGATAAACATCCAAGTACACAATCGTTTTCCCGTAGGAAACATTGGAGATGGTGTCTTGGTAAATATAAAAGCAGCACGTGTATTGAGGGACTTATATGGTTTTATGTCTCCTGATTGCCGCTTCAGGATCTATCAAGAGACTTGTTAAATCTAAAACCATGAATGTAGAAGAGGTTTCTACAACCTACGAGGTTCTAAGAACAATTATAAAACATTTTGAAAGCAGTGTTAAGAACAAAGAAACCTTAGATGAATCAATGGCACTTCTCGAAATGACACCTTTACACTTGTTATCATGGTGTCAGACTAGAATGGCAAATTTATGACACCATGTATACTAAGGGTATCAGAGAAGACGAGAGAGACATCCTATTCACGGCTGTCAACATTTACATAGTCAAACTAATGGCTGATCTTGATCCGGTATTCTGTGCCAAATTTCTAAAGCAGGCTGACAAAACTGATCTACTAGTTTCGGAGGTACTCTTCCCTGCCAAATAAAAAGGGGGGGGGGGGGGGGGGGGGGTGGGGGGGGGGGTTGCGAATAAAAGGGGGGGTCTGACAATTTTTCAAAATACTAATAAACGGGGGGGTCCCAATAAAAGGGGGGGTCCGCAAAATTTTATATAATACTAAGATGCATGTTATTTTGTGTTTTAGCAATGATACATAAGAAAAACAAACCATACTTACTCAAAATTGCTATAACTAAGCCAATTTTCTCCCTTAATTTCTTTGTTTCTACAGTCCTATGTTGCGCATTGGCAAAGCAACGGCCACAGTGTCTAGAAAATCTTCAAATAAACTTCAAAGCTTCAAAACAACTGTTCAGAGGCTGTGTATTTGCAGGGGAAGTCTCCTTTTTATAACAAAATTGGTCTTAAACTTTGCACCAGACTTCATGAAAATTAGAATTATTGGATAAAGTTCAACGATATTATTGTACCTCAAATTGGCAGGATAAAAGCAAGAAATATCCATTTTTCTAATTTTCATGCAGTACGGTCTTTAAAAGAACGACGTCTTTGGTTTAAAATTCGTTCAAAAAGTCGAACGCGTTTCTGTACTCTTCTCTATCTTCAACTGTAGCCATGTCCTCATCCATTCCGTTGTTGTCGTCATTGTTTTCTTGTGGTGCCCTTTCTTTTGCTTCCGTAATCCTCGCTTTAACGTTTCGTCTGGCTTTTATATATTGTTGTTGCATTCCATGAACCATTGGTTTTAACTTATTGGACGCCTGGTACGACAGTAGCAGGGCCCCCATATCATCGACAAATTTAGCATCTGTTGTCAACTGCTCGTCATAGTTCTCACACAAATCAGCTAATTGCACAATCTTGGGAATTTCGGCTAGCGTGTTGTTTCTTCCAATAGCGTCGTTCATATTAGCATTCTCTTCTTCATTGTTCTCAGCAACATCATTGCCCTCATCGTCATCGCTGCCATCTTCATTAACAGTTTCTACTTCGCAGATTTCTTCTCCCTCGCAGTCAAGCAGTTCTTCTCCTTCATCCTCTGGGATACCTGCAGACTTTCGTTTAACCCCTTTAGGAGGAATAATCAATTTAACTAGAGCTTTCACAGTTTTTGGACTGTCCGTCTTCAGAAGCTGCTCTCGAAATGGAACAAGTTCCTTTGACACCAAGTTGTATAAACGCTCCGACACCATATGGTCTTCACTGCCATCTAAGGCATTGGATACCCATAAAGCCTTAAATCTTTTAGCGTAATCGATCGTTAATGAACGGAAGCTTTCATCTATCATGCGCATCATTTCGTCACGACTTGGCTGAGGGATCTTGGTCTGGTCTTCTTGCAATTGGCGGATCATTAGGGATTGTTCCATTTCCCTGTACTTCGCTTTCAATGGACCATGTAAATCTGTGTCGTTTACCTGGATATCTCCAGTAACACCGCCACCAATCACAACTAGAATATACCCACGTTTCAAGAATGCATCCCTAACCTCCGGCATCAAATGAACGCTGTAATCATCAAGGACGTATATAGCGTAATTCTTTGGTGTATACATATTAAAACGGTTTGGCAAGTTCTTAATCGTCTGCAGCATTTGTTCTAACCGATAAGACCCTTTGGGAGCCCAATTAAATTTTATGGTAGGTGGAGGATGGAGAACTGTCCTTGTTCCCTTTCCTTTAAAGACAAACTCAGGGTTTACATCTAATGATGGATCACTGTTTACTTGGGTGAACACTGTCACTCTTTCTCTCGACAAACTATAATTTTCTTTGACATAGGTATCAAAACCAGTCACATTTAGCGTCTTTTGAGAGAAACTTTCGTTTCTGTGTAATGGCATTTGATCGCCGTTTATTATGGGCGGGTCGATTTTGAAATTGTCCAAAAAGAATTTTCTGATGGTCCACATGTTTTTTAAGTAATCATCTATTCTTTCTTCGCGATCAGCCTGCTTGATTTGAAACCTGAAGTAGTATTAAAAATATTGTGGTTATTCAAAATGTTGAAATAGTAGGCAAAAGAAGATGGATTAAAAAGTGAACACGCAAAAGTAAAGTATACACTTATAAGGGATTTACCGTTTGTTAGGTTTTCTCAGGCTAACTTTGAAATCTTTCATCCATGTTCTTATCCATTTATCGGAAAAGCGTAACCGTTCATGTTCAGGGGGAGCTATAGGCTGCTGAGATATCCATTGATCATACAACTTAGCAGCCTGCGCTTTGAACATTGCCTTCGGTAGTCTCGCCTTAAGGACCCCTCTAACATCAATAAACCAGTCATAAAGTGCTTCCCTTACTTCTGGAACAGCGGCTTTTCTACCAGCACCAGGCTTCCTGTATTTCGATTTAGCAGGAGTAGCACCTAACTCTTTTGGCTCCGGACTTTCCACCATTGCAAGACAACGTTTGCCCAACTTTAAAGCATTTTCCAAATTAGGATCATTATGCTTCGCATCTTTTAAGTCCGCATAAAACTCCCTCACAGCTTTCGCAATATACCCTTGTTTGGGCAGTACTTTCGCATGCCGTTTTAAACGTCTGTCATAATTGGGATCGTTTTTATGTTCTTCTACTAAATTATCGTATTCTGTTTTGTACGTTTTTACCAAAACTCCAAGTGCCGTTCTCTCTTCTAAGCTGTACTTCCCATTAGATCCACGATCGTACTTCCTTTCACTTGTCATTATTCTGATAAGCTACACTAAGAAATCAATTCCTTTCACTTGTCATTATTCTGATAAGCTACACTAAGAAATCAAATAAGACTAAAACTTTATCGCACTGAGCCGAAAAAACAGGCTGAATTTAACTGCATTGTTAAAAGGAAGCCTTCAAGAAATTTCTGAGTTTATACAGAGACATAAACTGCCCCATATTTTATTTGGGGACGCTTATTTGGCAGACAAGAGTAGTGTCGCATTGTTATTGCCCTTCTCAACAAAAACAACAGGTGAAAGACAAGAAAAGAAATTGTTGCATCATTCTTATGAGGCACCACAGGGAACAAAAGTGTTGACGAAACTGATTTTGTGCGCGTATTAAAAACTTAATTGTAAAGGCATACAAAAAAGTGTTGACATTTATAAAACGTAAAAAAGTATATTGTATTTTTTATAAGATGTGATCTGATAAATTATAAAGTTTAATTTGATTGATTAAGGCTATTAGCAGAAAAAAGAATGCGAACCGATCCACACCGCTTGATGAAAATTCGTTGCAAGAAATTGCATCCTGCCATCGTCCGTTCACTAGAACGATTATCATCACCACAAAATACACTTACTCCTCAGTTTTCTACAGCACAGGAGGAACTAAGCTCTCTTTTTCGTGGGAAAATAGAAGAAATTCCAACAACAGTGCTGCCACCACATCTACTACAGCTGCTGAGGTTAAGGGAAAATAGTGGCTTTGTTAGACGGTGAAGCAGGTATAACTCTGCCACCAAGAGCAATGTGAGAAGTAGTGGAAGTGGTGTTGGTAGCAGTGGACAGTGGACACAGGTGGTTCTCCACCATTTTAAAATTAATGCGCATGAGTTATTGGTGCCCAAGAAATAATTTCATGTTTCCCAACGTCTTAATGTAGCTATAACATATTATAGAAATATATAATATACCATAAAAATGTGTCCATGTCATACTTTATAGAATTGATGTTATATAAATATACCACTTTATAAAAAATCAATATCATATTACACTATATGAATTATTTTACGTTATACCATAAATTTATATTACATATTAATTTTAACAAATACATCTTAAAAATCAGTATTCTGTTTCTATAAATGCTGCATAACATACATTTTGAAGTCATTACTTTTGCCCCCTATGGCGCCTCATAGAAATAATTGTGATAATATTAGATTGAGCACAGAAGATTCGGATGTCATGGTATAATATATGGAAACGAGGCGAACTTCAGGAAAGGTCTATTGGTCTATATTCAATTTTTTTACCAATTTTCACTTTTATTACTTATTTTTAATGACCAATCTGCAAGCCTCATGATCTGTAAAATACAGAACTTTAACCATGCAGTCAATGGAAAAGCGCTTCATCATGGACGCTCTTACATAGACATGATTCATTGACGATTAAATTATAATCATTTAACATTGATGTGAGGCTTTCATTTTCTTTGTAAGCGTTTATATTAAAGTCTACCATTACTATATCTGGAGTTTCACTTCTAATTAAATAATCCATTGTTTGGATAAAGTTCCGTGTCTCCTGTGAACTTTTCCGGTACAAAGTAAAATTTTAAATTCTTTAGATGAGAAAGTCCTTTTCGTGACAGATACAATGCTTAATGATGGTATTGATAACTTTTCAAACATATTCAGTGAGTCTTCATAGAGAAATGCTAAACTACAAAACCTGTCGCGATTTTTGTTATATAATTTTTCGAAATGGTGCAGTGGATCATTTTCTTCTGAGAGAGAGTTACCTGGATAGATTTGGGTTTCAGTAATACACAATAAATCACTTTCTATTAAGAATTGAGTAGACGCTATTTCAGATGCGTGCTTTTTAAACGATCTTGCGTTGAACTTCGTGATAACAAAATTATTCTTTTCAGACTTAGTGATACTTGGCATGCTTAGCAATTGTGATTGCCTTAAAAGTTCGTACTCTGTTGTAACTGCAGGGGTCTTTTCTGATAGCTTTTCTTTCATATTGACCAGTTAGATAGCCATTTAAGGAAGTTACTCCACTTAGCCGCAACATACATTTGCCCATAGTTAAAACTTCTTGGCTTCAGAAGATCAAAATTCACTACCACTTTTTCTATAGATTGACTTTGCACCTTATGAATGGTACAGGCCCAAGACAAAATGAGGGGAAATTGCTTCCTTTTTATTACTGGGAATTCTGAACGAGGGTAAACTTTAATTTTTGTTTCCACTTTTTCTATAGGAACACTATTACTTTGTATGGCGTTTGGATCGGTGCTTTTCAATTTCAAGCCTGCTTCAGCATCATCAAACTTTACATATACCTTCGCTATTTGTGACCTTTCAATGCCAAATCCTGTAACGGTTCCTATCTGTCCATTAATAAGACTATCAGAAATACCTATGTTTGATATCAGCATAACTTTAGCACCAATTTTAAGTTTCAAGGTAAGCTTCCTGCTCCTGATTGGCTTTTATCCAGGGCTTTTTCCAGAGCAAATGGTGCGTTTTTTGTCCTAGGCAGTTCATCTATTGATGGAATAGTATACAACAGATTAACATTATCTTCCAACTTTATTTCATTGTGTAATTTACTTTGTGCATTCTCAGCAAACAAATGCAATGCTTCGTGAGGAAAGTCAGGGTCGTCAATAGAGATAAATCTACTCTTCAACAGTGCTTCGTCCTCCTTTGAAACATCACCTACTCGTATTCGGTTGAGCATGTTGATAAATGTTATGTCAGTACGTTGTCTCATCACTTCTGTCAATTCTGCAAACTTAAATTTTCGCCATAAATGATCTACGTTTAACATTTCATTACAGCCACGATATAAATCAAATACCTTCTGTGCTCTAAGAGGTGGTAGCTGATACAGATCACCAAACACAATAATCGTTTTTGCAGCAAATAACTTTTCATAAGGGCATCCAAAAATTTGTATCAATCTTAGGTGTATATGGAATAAAAGTACGTTTGAGACCATTGAAATCCCATCAATTATGATTGTTTGAACATCTTGCATTTTGTTTCTCAGTTCTGATTTAATCTTATCACTAATATTCGGCAAACCTTTTTTTGCAAAATTTCCAACTGGAATACCAAGACCAGAGTGCAATGTTGTACCATGAATACTTACTGCTGCTACACCAGTAGGAGCAAACAAAAGTACTTTGGGTTTATCTGGTGTGCTTGTTCTATATGAAAACAGTTTGGTTAATGCATGATAAATAGTACTAATTAAGTGAGATTTTCCTACTCCACCACTTCCAGTTACAAATATCCTTAATGGTTCTACTTGTCTTTGAATGTCACAACCCATGTTCTTTACGTAGATTTTAGCCCAATCATAAATGATATCAAATATTCCTCTTTGTTTGGAATTAAGTGAAACTATTGAAGAATTTATTTCGTCATCAGGTAAACAAATATTCTGCGAGGCTGTGCACTCCAAAGAAGCAGGTTCAATATTTTCTTCAAATACAATTCCGTCCATTCCTTCATCATCACAGTTTGAATTCCCATTTGCCTGGTGTAACTGATCTAAGACGTCTTCATCTTCTTGTTGAGCAAACGAATCCATGTTATTGAGAACATTATCTTGATAATTCCTGATAGCTTCATCCACCAAATCTCCATAAGGTTTGAAGATGACTTTATTATGGTTCACTAATTTTAAAACATCTTCCTCTAAAAGTTTATCCATGTATGAGCCAGTATCAGGAGACTTCAAATCATCCTCACTTCGAAATGGTTAGAACATGAACAACAAGTGATATGCGCATTTTTTCAGGTGGTTGGGTGCGTGGTATCTTAAAATTGCTTTAACTTTTCTACATGCTAATACTTCTTTCGAAGACATAAGAGGCATCTTTTGAGGATACGCATGTGCTTCATGGTTGTTTTCTACAAATTCATTGGTTAGAACTTCAGGTTGACAATCATTATCAGTATCGTCATTAGGTTTGCGTTTCAAATAGTAATGGGAAAGAAACTCAGCATAACATAGTTTGTCAGCTATTTTATATTTTCCCTTTTTGAAGTTAGAATCAGGTCTATCAAGGTATCTGTCTAGCATATTTTTCTTGTAAACATCAGTGCTGTCCTCTGGAAGCTCAATAATTTCTTCCTCACTTTTACATATTCTATACTTTTGCTCTGATAAGTTGCTATTTGCAAAAATAACTCCTGGGAAGCATTTCCTCATCCACAATTCTGGCATGATATGATAGACAGCTTCTTGAACTGAACATTCTCTTTTGGTTGCATACGCTCGTGCTATAGATTTCATTTGCTCATATTTACTTGAATTATTTGTTGAAGCTTCAATCTTTGCTTGTTTCATGGCTTGTGAAGTCTCGTCTTCTGATTTCGAGAAATAGGCACACATGTAACTAACAACTTCATACTGATTAACCACTGGTTGAATATTTAGATTAGCACGCCATGCCATAAGACCTTCACAGAAGTAGTTGTTTATGTAGCAGGAATTTGTTAGTCTTTTAAAGTGAATTTGAAAATCGTCATCACTAGAAATAGACAAAGCTTCGTAATATTCTTTTTCTGTTATATGCAATTCATCCAGTACTTCTGGGATATTTTTCACTGAGACATAACCCTCTTTAGTCGGTTCTAAAAAATTGTTTTTCCCAGGAAACAAGTTTTCTTCAATATATTTTTTAACTTTATCCAAGATTTTTCTCCTTCTTTGTAGAATTTTTGTTCTTTCCATTTCTGGCAAATCTTTGGAAAGAGGTTCTGCTACTATTGTTCTATCAGTAAAGAACCTTCCATAATTAAATCTGCAATCTGAGTTTTTATATTTTCTGCAAGACTTACAATGAGTATGTGTTTGATATGCTTTTACAAGTTCATACAGTTCGGGTTCTTCATCTTTATCGGGAAGATAACATTTAATAATTTCATCCATAAACTTAACACGTTCAGTTTTAGTTTCTTTAGTAAGTGTCGGAGCACTTAAAGAGTGAATGTGAGGTGAACCACGGAATTGAAACTTTACTGTAATTGCATAATACTTTACTTTTCCTAGTGGACCATTGATTACAATTTCTTTGAAAAATACTTCTACACAATATTGAAAATGTCGAGCTCTGAGTACTGGGTTACTGTTTAGAATATCACATCTTTCCATGTATGGGAGTTCGTTTATTTGTTCTGTTGTGATTGGATGTCCTTCAAGGTTTTTGATGATGTGACTAGCTCACTCCATCTAAGATCAGCGCAAGAAAGAGTTACAAAAAAATGTCGGATTGTCTTATTGTTTTTACAGTCGCTAGTACTTCTTGTAGAAAACGTTTCCAGTATGCCGGAGTACCTTTAATTGTGTTCATGAAGGAATATCCTTCGTCATTGGAAACAAGCTCTTTCATTTTGTCACTGAAATTTTGACTTAACATTCCAGCTGTTAGTTGATTTCCACTAACCTTCTTCATGGCAATATTGATACTACTTGTCAGTCGCAACTGTTGTAAGACTGAATGAGCATAAAATATATAATCTGGATCTGAAGCAAAGTTTTGTTTATAATTCAGAAGGCGTTGATTAAAATATTTCACAGGACTGAGGTAGACATCTCTCTTCACCTTGAACCCAAATTTGCCTGTCGGAAAAAGACATGGATGAGCAGGCTCTTCACAATGATCATCAGTAAATAAAGATAAAGGTCGTTTTCCTTCTCCTGGAGCTATTATAAGATTCTCTTCGTCTGTTATGGCAGGAATACAACTTATTAAAGCTGTTTCTGTTGTTGGAACTCTGTAGTGGTCCGATGGATTTGCATTTTATTCCATCAAATTCGGAATCAATTCTATTTCGTTACTTTGTTCATCATCTTGTAAAGACAAAAGACCTGGTTGAATATTATCTATGTCAATTGTGATGTCACTGTAAAAAAGATTATTTTCTTTTAGGTACTCTAGCAACAATCTTACTTTTTCAGGACGTACTGCTTCAAATAAAACATGATCTTTGAAAGTTAGTTTCCGTTTGAGTTTAACCATCACTATGCCAGTACTATCAGACGGCTGGGGAAGAACATTAAACACTTCGTCTGTTTCCACTGGAATGTTACAAATAGCACCTTTTACTTTGAGCATTTGTCCACAATTTTCTTAAATAATAATTTTTAGAAACGATAGCCTTTTCAACTTTTCTTACATCATTTAGTTCTTCTGGAAGCTCATAAGTTTCTAATCTGTTTACAATAAGTTTACAATACTTTGGTATGTTGCGCGATTGCGATTCTTCATACATTCTTTCTTTGTACCGTGCATCTCTATACCAATCACACTTCGATAAGAATTGTTATTGCATTTTCGCATCTTCGCCTTTTTTATTTCATGTTCTTCTGTACCAAGTGAATTGTGATACAAATCATTGTGGAATTTCCACTTTTTCTCCTTGCGTATTTGATGTACTTCTGTACCCAACATACTTTGATACGATTCTTCATGACGTTTCCGATCTTTCTCTTTGTTCAACTTGTGTTCTTCACTATCTCGCGACCCTAGAATATAAGGGTTCTATCGTAAAAAACGCGATTTTGAGATATTTTGATTTGAAATGTTTAAGTTCATTATAATGACTCTAGTAAAGTGTAGCGCTTGCAACGAAGCTTTTTACAAAGCAGAAAGATACGTAAACTAAATTCTTGCTCTTTTTTGTGAACATACTAAAACCCTTTTCTGTAAATTAAAGTTTGTTTTTTTACATAGAACCTTTTTATTTTGAAAACTAATTTTTCCGCAAGAATAAAATTGATTCGATAGAACCTTTTTAATGCAAAAATAGTGACATCTAAGGAGAATAAAAATGTTTCTTGGTGCTTTTGTAAATCAAAATTGTTTTTGCAATGCATGCGTGGCCTAATTTTTGTTACGTTCACTGGCCAGGCCGGTCCTATGGGTACTGAAATCGAAAATAAAATGTATCTAATTCAAGTTCAGTATATTTTACGTAACTATTTTACCTCAAAGCAGTTTCGGAAAATAAGAATTCCTTACACTTGAAACGGTTAAGTACCCCGGATCACTGGAAAAATTATGGAAAATTTTATCTAAAAATCTTCCCAAAAATACTCTAGAAAATCATCTGCATTGAAACTGAGATGGGAAAATTTGGTCGCCATGTTCATGCATGTTCATGCACTGGTTTTTGAGCTGCAAGCAATTATAATAGATATCCCCGTTGTCATTTCGATGAGAATGATTATCCTAACTGATTGAAAAAGTTCCATCGGGGCACTGAGACAGGGGTGGTTAGGGGAAATCAGCTGATTTAATTACAAATCACTACTGCTGAACAAAGGATATGTCAATGGAATAAAGCAAAGAATATGAATGAAATTTAATGTTGTTGTTGAAATGAATCCATGGAAATTATATATTTATGAAATTTATAGAATGAAAATTATTTGATAAATTCTTATTTTTACTTTTGAAAAAACTCCTGAACTCCTGAATATGAATGAACTAGTATCCCAAGTAAAAACTTTTTACTGTTGCATTTCTCAAAACGACGCATCACTCACACTCGTGTCGAACATTTATAGAAATAAAAAGTTATCATAATCGGCGCTGTGCATACCACTTCTTATTTAGGGAGTGAAATATTTAACTTTTTTTAAACGGTTTTTCCTACATATTTGACGTAAGGCTACGCAGAGGCGGCACTATTTTTTAATCTAACGTCATTATTAAAATGTCGTAAGATTTCAGTTCATCGTGAAAAGAGAAAGAGGTGATAACGACACATAAAATGTAGATTTTGACACAGACACAAAAAAAACTCAAGTCACGATGGATGAAGTGGCTGCTGTATTTTTTGGTTAAGATGGCGCATAGCAAAGGGCAATAGGTGGGAATTTTGTTCTTACAGTCTTTAATGATAATGGGTGGTAAACAAAACTGCCTTGGTGTGTAGTGAAAAATAAAAACGCCAAAGGAAATATGAATGATAAACGGAATCATACCTGCTAACGTTGCTTCTTTACTTCAATAAGATTCGATAGCATTCGTTATTTCATTAGTCAGTTCTTTACCAAACACCCTTCATATTACAATGTCGAATTTATATATTCTTTCATAATTAATTTTACCTAAAAAAGAAGATTTCTATTAATAATAAACCTATCATAAAAACATATTTAGCTACATATACGCACAAACAAAAGAAAACTAAAAGAATGCACGCAAACTTGAAGCAAACATATGAGTAGGAACAGGGAATATTTATTAAAAGATCATGAGTTTAGCTTCAGCCTTCCCAACAGTCAAAAAAGAAAAGATATGCGGAATTATACCTGCTAATGTTGCCTGTTAAAGTCCACTAAGATTCGATACCATTCGTTATTTTAATAGTCTGTTCTTTACCAAGACACTCAAGCATTTAGACTTGTTAAATTCTTTCGTAATTATTTTTAATATATAAAAAAAAGAAGATTTCCATGAGCAATGAAAACCATATCATAATAAACAAAATGCTACACATACACACAAATAAAAAAGGAAAGCAAAATAAAACAAACAGTCAAAAATGAATTATGGAAAAAGACGGAGACAGTCTCAAAACTTTGAATTTTGATTCAGTTCTTCCGTGAATTTACTTACACTTGTTAATTCAATCTTTACAATACGATCTTTCTCCGAAAACGACTAAAACAATAAAATTAAAGATCTTCGTTTTAAAAAAAACTATTTTCGTGTTCGTGAAGTTTTTTGTTTTTGTTTTTACTGCTACAAAATGATCGTTAACCAATTTCGAACGAAGAATATTGCATTGCTTGCGCTTCTCCATTGACGTTTTTCGGCAGATTTTCAGTGCGAGACCAAAAAAGAACCAAACAGAGGAGCATATACTAATCGTGGATGTGCACACAGTACACTCAGTTACTCACTTTCTAAAGATGCCGTATTAAATTTTCCATAGAAACATTTCGTCCCCATTCTTTTTCACACTTACCAAGTTAAATGTGTTGCACACGATTGCGGATTATTATAAGTAGATAAATTAAATTTTTTTACAATTGATTTCCTAAATTTTTATCACTTTTATCAAACTATATAGAGAAGTATTCCAATTAAAAAAAATACAATTACATGGAATAACACAGGGATATAGAGGAATTAATTTTCAAATAAATGCCATCACTTAGCTAAGTTATTTTGATATTGGGGTATATTTTTGTCGCCAAATATTTTCATAGAAGCCATATTTATTAGTTAGTAAGTGAAAGTTAACAAAACAAGATACTAAAATCAAAAACTATTAATTAAAAATTTCCTATGGTCTTGTAATATTCCTGGTCAACAATCAGCATAAGTTGAAGCATGGACTTAATATCACTTATTTTTGCTTGAGGTAAAGATTTTACCAATTTTTATTTTTGCGAAAAAAGAATGATTGCCTCCGATTGGTCAGGAGTGTTTTCGATTGCTTTGATAGCTGGTACATTTCTTGAAGGCAAACGTGGTTTTTTGCGAATATATTCTTTCTTGTAAATTTCGTCAGAGTGCGATAACTTGTATTTGATTGTGTACAGATCATCACTTTCGAATAATAGTTGGCATAACTTGGAGTACGGAATCTTTGAGAATTGTAACATTTTTGATGTGCTATGGAAATCTTTGAAGTCGTCTTTCTTTAGCTGAATGACTTTGAAGGGGTGCTTCCGATTCACCTTTAAGAGAACTCTCAAAAATGAAACTGGTGAATAAAACTCAGCAACACGCATGGCAATTTCTATTAGTTGATGCATATTGTCAACTTCTTGCACGCTAGAGTGACCAGCAATAAAATATTTCATTTTAATTGATTTCAATTTAATTTTAATATTTCATTTTGATTTTATTGACGGATTTCGATAGAGAAATTCCGAAATTGCCTTTGAAATGTGAGAATTTCTATTTTGGGGTACGCAACTGTCAGACCAGCAGATCAAATTTTTGACATTCCGATGATCTTCAATGACTTTACAAAGGATTTTTGTGAATGCACTAGCGATGTTATTCCCAGCACGTCCTGAAACACATTCTGTCCTCTAGGCGCAATAACCTTGTTTGGAAGAGGTCATCGCAGTCTAGTTATAAAGAGTCAATTTTCTTTTATAAAAGAATGAGCCGACCTCAGCTTTAGGGAGAGTGATGACGTTTTCTAAATCGAAAACAACAAGTATCGTCTTATTGGTATCTAAAGACTTATCTCGATTCTTTTCTTCCCTCATGGTGGTTTTCTCTGCAAGATGTTCATTATGCACCTCATGTTCTTCTTTAGATATTGGAATGTTATTGCTTTTCTTCATTTTCATGTCTTCGCATTTTTCACATCTATCAGTTTTAGGGACGTGAAAATTGTAGTTAAAACAGGTATTGAAAATGAAGCGGTAGTAAGACTGCTTGACAAATTCGACTTTTTCTTTTGAACATTTCTCTTTATATAGATCATACATTTTACTAATATTCAACTCAGATTCGAGATACTTCTTGTTAGTTTTAGCACGGCAGTAATGAGAATCGACAACTGGAAAAGATTCGATGTGCTCAATCACTTTTTCTCTCAACTCGTCTGAAACCTTAGCATTTTGCTTGCCATGTCTTCCTCGCATATCTTTTTTTGACCATCCCCGTTGCTTTATCTTTTTTGTCGTGTACATTGTATATCATTTTTTGTGAAATAGCAAGAGTTGCGAGATAGAAAGGTTTACACACTCGGATGGATTCACCATTCTTCATCAAATAGTAAGAGTAGGAGGTCTGTTTTCGCTTGTTCGGTTTCTTTCCCTCAGGGCCTACTGTTGAGCAAACAGTTGTTTGAGCAATAAATGAGTGTTTGCCATTTGTGGTTAATTGATAAAACTCATCAAATATTTTTTGTTGATCAGTCTTGTCAATGTTACTAGAGCACACGTATTTACATTGAGTATTGCAATTCTTTTTGATGATGAATTTTTTTTGCCTTAATGTTCTTACCTTTGTGATTAGTGTGAACCTTTCCAGTTTGGACAGATTTTTGGCGTTTGTTTATTATCCAATTGCTCTTATTTATGGATCGCTTTCGTTTTAGCTCCTTCTGTCTTACAAGTTTTTCCACAACGTTTATAAGATCCTTCAAGCATGACTCAACATCAGTCTCAACATTGGATAATGGTGACTTTATGATAGAGGAAGGTTCAGAAATCTTTTCATCCAAAGGTTTTCGAGTGGAATTTTGTTCGACTGTATTGGTGCTTTCATTTGTGATTAAAATCACTATTAACTCTTTTTCCGTCTCATCCTAGACGTTGAAATCAATTTCCATGTGTACCTCTGGCGCTGCATTGTAATTTACATTGATCTGCTCTTTATCACAAGAATCGAGGGCAGAATTAGATGACTCTTCAGTTGCGGACCTGGACAAATAAAGCAATTATTTTGAACTGGAAGTGAAAATTGTGACACTTTTATTGCCAATTTTTCTATTGAATAGGGGGTCCCAACAAGTCATTACGAAAAAATAAGTTTTCTAAAAGATGATCTCGAAGTTTTGAATTAAATAAGAAGTAGTATGACCAATAAAAAACCCTTATTCATGACTCCTAAGCATACTTTAAACGGGATGCTATAATTAGAAAATTCGTGAAAACCCAAACTTTGACAATCAATCTTTCAAAAATTAATTCTATCAAATTATTTTAACTTACAGTTCAGATTTGTCTGTCAAGGACGTAGAATTAGGGGGGGGGGCTTGGGGGCTTGAGCCCCCCCCAACTTTTTTGTCAATTATGAGAAATTTGTTTTTGCCTTTCCTAATAATTGAAAATCATGTTGAAATTATAGATTTTGAGTGCTTTTATAGGCAATCGAGACGTAGTATTTTTCAAAAATTTTCTTGGCGCATCCGCCCCAACCATGGTGGGGCCTCTTTCGATAATAGAGATTTATTGAGCCCCCCCAACTCAAAATGTCTTGCTACGTCCCTGTCTGTACTCATTTCCATTAACTTTGAGGCAGCTTCGACTGCAGAAAATCGTTTTGTTTCTTTACCCATCATAAAAATCTTTGAAGTTTTCTCAACAAGTGAACAGAAATTTTATTGTGTGCTGCATTTTCAGTTTTGTGTTTTGAAACTTCGTCTCAACTCAAATCTCAAAATAGAAAACTAAAAATTCGAAACTATGCAAGGTCTTCAATTCACGGATCGATAGAACCTTTTTATTTTGATAAATAATTGGCCAAGCGTAACTGCCGCATTCAACATTTTCGAATTAAAAAGGTTCTATATCATTTTTATACCATAGATCCTTTTTATTCTAACGGGAAAAAAAATCTTGTAAATAGAAACTTTTTATATTGGAGGAAAATTTATGTGGAAAATTTTTAAATTATGCAAAAAAAAAAAATTTCGTAAATTTTACGATGGATTCCTTTTATTCTAGGGTCGCGCGATCTCTCTTGGAATCCCAGTGTTGTTTACTCCTTTTACGTCCGTTCTGCTTTTTCACTTCATTATTGATGTGTAAAATATCTTCTTCCCTTATTGCAACTCGAATGTACATGAGATCGTATTGTATTGCTCCAGAGTTTCCTAAGAATGTTTGATGCACATATTTGCAAAGGTCAAACGATGTTTTAAAACGTAACAAAGCGGATTTACCTAAACCTGACATGCATCCAGTTTCATCATGCGAATAAGAATCAAATAAAACATACATATTTTTGGATGTCAAAACGCAAACGAGTACGATTGAATGAACATTATCATTCCGTCTCCAGTGTCAGAATCGGGTGATGTATGATCCAGGAAATTTGTAACTGCAGTTCCTCTCAAAAGTCCGAATCGCGTACTTAATTTAGAAATCATTAATTGTTTATTGAACTTCCCGGTAAGTTCGTCCAGTGATAGATAACGGAATTTTCCTACTTCCTTAAAAATTTCGCCACCTAGTAATAGTACCTGGTCTAAGTCACACATTTTCCAAGTGCCTAACCGTTTCACCTTCGACCAACAGACACTGATCAAGGCATTACAAGTACAATGAATTCCGGCAGTTTCTCCAAAACGTGCATCAGTTTGACTAAATTTTCCCAAAAACAAGCTTGTTGATATTGACAGGGCCGGGATTACTTTCAACATCACCATCCTGCAACAACTGGGTCTTGTTCCAGAACATAATTGTACACAGGGTTAGTAAACAATGCATAACACATGCAGTTATTGCCAGAGCAGCAAACAATTTTGAAGACCTCGACGAGGAAACCACAAGTGACCCATGGTTTTAGTCAGGTCGCTGCTGGGTCTAAAAATACGTTTTTGAAACATTTTGGGGCACCAATTTTTAACCTTTGGAAAACCTTCTTCAACTATTAAAAAACACAAATCTGGTTGTTGGCAACTCCAAATTTAGCAAAATAAGCCACAGTAGCCAATTATCCCACAACATGATCGTGTGTCGTCGAAAATTTTTCATCCACCATTTTGTAATCCATTTTCCGTGCTTCGCTTTTGAAAACAAACGAGTTTGTTTTTAAAACCGGGGGTTATTCCTCCCTATCCATGCGTTGCTCATTCGAAATTAAAGTCTTTTTCTTATTCTTTTTTTGTTTTCTAATGATTTCGTGATCTTGCGGAGCATTGTTTTAAGAGACAAAAACTTATTTAGTAGCAATCTTTTCTTTTGTGAACACCCATGTGACAGGTTGTTGATTTTTAAGAGGATTTGTTAAGAGAGCCGAGATCTCGGTCGACCGAGCCAGCCGGTTTTGCGAGATGATCAGAAGCTTCAAAATTTAACAGAACAGAGCTTGAAATCATTGGCAAATGCACCGAAATTGCGACAGCTCATACACTCACAAGAGATTGTTAGAAACGCTGGGCGATGGAAGTTCTGGAAGTCCTTTAGCAGTTGATTTGAATCGTGCGGTCCAAAATTTGTTTATTTGTTTATTACAACCTATTTACAACCTGTTTATTTGATTCATATTATTTGTTTCTACTTATACAACCTTGAAAGTGTGGCCTCACTCTCTTAAATATTATTGTAAATTATAAATATAAGGTGACTTAGCTTATAATTCTAGTAACACGGATAGGAAGCGCAAACGAGCAGCCAAGGAAGCCGCCGACAAGAAACGACACGCCAAATTCCGACCTCTGGCACCCGGAGACAAGGTGTTAGTGAAACAGCGCAAGAAGGACAAGGCCACACCGCCCTACGATTTACATCACTACGTTGTAGCGGTGGTAAGAGGATCCCAAATAGTAGCTACAAGAAACAATGGACAAACCATCACTCGTCACAAAGCACACTTCAAGCGACTGTGACAACTCGAGAAGGACGAAAACCTACCCTCTGCCGGTTCAAGTGGTAACGTCGAAGTTAGTGACAGTGAAGATGAGGAGGAGGCCTACCAAGAAGAAGAAGAAGAAGAAGATGCGAGAGATGCCGAAAACGATCTGGTTCCATCGAGCGACAGCGATACGATTCCCTACAATGAAGATGAAGAAGAGGCCCCAAGAAGACGACCACAGCGACAAAGGAGGCCGCCCATGCATTATCGAGATGGATCATAGAAACTGTATATAGTTAGGAAATGTATATATGTGACGATTTAAGGGAAAAGGATAACAATCGCTTTTGCGATTATAATCTCAAAATCGATTTTGAGATTTTTAAATCTCAAAATCGATTTCTATAAATCGATTTTTTACAATTCATAATCCCAAAATCGATTCTTGTGAATCCCAAAATCGATTCTTGTGAATCTCAAAATCGATTCTAATAAATCTCAAAATCGATTCTTGTGAATCTCAAAATCGATTCTTTTGAATCTCAAAATCGATTTTTTTGAATTATGAAGGGAGGCATAGATAGACTGTCGTATGTAGGTTTCATTAAAATCGTTTGTTTTTATATAATATGCCATGTTTTGAAGTTCGAAAATAATCGGTGATAATTTTGTCGGGGAAAAGTGACGAAAATTTTTCCTCGGTGAACTTTCCCCCGACTGACATCTATATATTAATAGCCGATTCTCTGTCTGTCTGTCTGTTTGTTTGTTTGTAAGTCACGCAAAATGGTAGATTGAGTTGTGAGCGAAATTATTTATTTTTTTGTGTGCGACGTGAGTTCGAAGCAAATACATTGCAACCCCAATCGCAACGTGACCTTTTTTGGCTGATGAACTAATAGGAATAACGTTTTGTTTTTATCGTTACTGTTAGATTTATATTCCACGTTGACTTGGTTTTGAAAACAGTACATCAACTAAATACAAAAAAACTAACTGATTAAACATTTTGGACAAAAAGCGGCAGTGGCAAAACGTGGCAGCATGTTCGGTTTGTCACTAACTCTTGCCTGACTGTCTGAGACGGGTGAACTTTTTTTTTGAGCAATCAAAATGTTTAAAAACCGATAGGTAAAAAAAGAGTATCATATCAAAAGAAAATGTTTTTTTTGGCTTTTCTTTTAATAATTTAATTAGTTCTTTTAATTGTTAAGCGTTCTAATCGAACGTTTTTTTATTCTATTCATTCATTTAGCACGTGCCTTTTTTCTCTCCTCCGTGTGAACTTTTTAAGAAGAGAAACCATTTTCCCCCTGTTTGATAGCACCTATGTTAGAGCGCGTAACGTTTTTAAAACAAAAGCTAATAAAAAGTTTTTTTCTCTCTTCGTTTTGAGTGCAAATAAATAACACATGAAATTTGGGTTTTTTGGAACCATTGTTTAAACTGATATTTGATATTTGATTTTGAATCTGTCACTAGGATAACCGACGTTTTATCGGGTCCGCGATACAGGCGATGGGGTGACAAAAAATTTGGTCTAACTTTTTTGGGAGGGGTCTGTGACGTCATCAAAATCTTTGAAGAATGATATCTCTGTAACGGTTGATCGTAGCGGAACGATCCCATACATTTTTTTAATCAGTTTTTCGAGCTCTACAACATGGTAGCACTTTCGGTTGCCAATTCCTTAATTTTATTTTTCGTGAAGTCAACGCATGCTGAACATGGGCGGCGAGCGACGCCGCCTTGGCGGCTAGTTTATTTAATTATTAGCCGAATAGAAATAAGAAATTGTTATTTCAAACAGTGCTCATCGATAGCAGCTGTAGCCGTCGAAACCTAGTCATAATAAACTCGCTTGTTCATGACATGATAAACACTAATTTATTCAAATATATAGTGACTTTATTTATTAAACGGAAATGTTTTTCTAGCAATAAAAAGTTTCCCAAAAGCATTTATTTCATTGATAATAATCGTCTACGTCTACACTTTCATTGCTGCTCTTGAAGAGGCGGTTGTTGTTGCACCTCCACCAAATCTGAAAAGTGAAAAGTTTAAAAAGTTTAAAAAGTTTAAAATGTTATTCGATAATGTTTTTAGGTTCAATATTTGGATGAAGGATAAATGCTGGAGGAGACAAATGAAAACATTTTAACGTCGGTTTGACGAGTTGCAAGGGTTCTCTTTTGAAATACTCACCTTCGTTTAAATAAAATATATAATACCTGTTTCCATCAGTTTTTCATCATATGTTTACGTAGATGATTGTCTGAAAGCTGTGTTTACACAGGGCTGCAAAACTCTCCAATGTCCTGGCTGTACCATTCTCGCAGTCAATGGACAGTTGGAAAAGCTACGCAAGTTTGTTTTATGGAATTCCCGGTTAAGCTTCCATTTAACAGTGATATTGTAAAGAGAGCTGGAAACTAAAATGCTTTTTAATTTCATTAAAATAAAACGAAAACGAGTCTTACTGGTACCACTAATGTTTTCTTATTCTTTCGGTAGGTGAAGAAATGAATTCGTATAACGAAGGGTTACCTTCAAAATTACCTTAGCACGGTGGTCGTGCTCCCTAGTAACAGCAACTTGGTGAATGGTCACTTAATATACCTAAGTTATCTTTCGTTATCAATTGAGCACCAAAACTAATATAACAGGTTGAGCATGTTTTTAATTGGATTGAAATCTTCCATCGGAAATTGCATTGAAAAGCACCATGGGTTCTCCATCGTTGATGCTCAAGCAGTTCATTCATTTAAACAACATGATTATGCAATACCACCTGCGCGTTTCAAACTGGAAACATGCAGTTCATTATTATTTTTATTACACATTATTAGTAGACGTTGACGAAAGGAACAAAAAAAATATTCAATGATAAAGGCTTTTTAAAAAAGTTTTAAAAGTTCTAACAATGACTATCTACGTGCGCGATTAAAAGTGCATCTGAGCTAACTCTAGGAGCGCATTGGAAGACTTAACCTCTTACGTGTAATATACTCTTACGTCAGGTTTTCTTAAGCAAAATGTCTTACGAGGAAAATGTTTTGCTAGTGAGAAACACGGCGTTAGGGTTCATTACGTTCGTTACGTTAAAAAGTGTCTATGGTTTCCTTGTCACAAGTAAAAGATTATTGTCTTTTTTCATTATTTAACTTTAACGTTTTCAGAACAATTTCAAGTTAATACCGTTTCTGTATCAAAATTCCCTAGAACGTCACAAATCGATTTTAAAATTCAAGAAAATCGATTTTGAGATTCAAAAAAATCGATTTTGAGATTCTAGAATCGATTTTGAGATTCCAAAGAATCGATTTTTGAGATTCTTTGAAATCTTAAACATTCGATTCGAAATCCCATAATCGATTTCCTAGAATCGATTATTTAATCTCAAAATCGATTTTTGAAGAATCTCATAAGCGATTGTTATCCTTTTCCCTTAAATCGTCACATATATAGGTAACTATCTCAACATAAAGAAAAGGGGAGAGATGTAGCGGCTACCATTATGTTTGTATATAGTACTAAGCAAGACAATATATAGCTCTCTTTCGTTACTGCAACTATTGAGTCAAGACGTCTTAACCCCCCACCGGTTCGACTCTTACATCAGTATAAAATTAAAATGAAAAATCTTTCATCAAAAATAACTGGGAGTTTCCCTTAGCGCAGGGGCAGGGGGAGAGGGTGAATGCAAAATGACTGGGTGAAGAGGCGGGATGAAGGTTTAATAAGCGCCCAGGTAATTTCCACAAAGTTCAATAAGCGCCCAGCACTTATTAAGCGCCCCTCTCAAATAAGCCCCCACCTTTGTTTTGTTTTTCTTATAGTAATAGGGTTTAATAGGGTTTCTGCGTCATTACTTTTCAAATAATATGCGATTGAAGAAATGAATATCATGGTTTTTAATCTTGACCTTCTGGGTTCGTAAAGAAAATCGCAATTGTTTAAAATTCACATTTGACACTTTTACGACTTTCGCGTTTGGCTTTTATTTACATTGGGGTGTGGATTCCATGAACAGTTACAGCGATATGTATTTGTATATAAATGTATTTAAATGTTTGTTTACGTTTTAGTTATCGAATATCGCTATACAGAAGAAAGTGTAGTGAAGAAATGCAGAACAAAATGATGTTTATTTACACAGTAAGGAATGGTTTTAATTTAGTTTTGAAAGATTAAATACTATAGCTTTGAATAGATATCTTATTATATGAGTTTTTTCGTTTAGTTTACATGCTACTGCAAGAAAAACGAAGACCAGCGTAATTTGTTTTGGTAACGCGCGCTATTATTATTTTTATAGTTAGCAAAGAAGATTTAAATTAAAAATGGTCCCACAGCTATGACTGTTTTCCTTTCTCATGGCTGTGGAAGTAGGGAACGCGTTATGCTGTCAAATTGTATCTATTGACGATGTTTGATGCTTTGTCTGCATGCCTTTCTGCCAGACATTTATGCCTTTCGTTTTGGTTTGCTTAAATATGGTTGCAGTAGTAGTAAGTATTGTAGCTGTTCTTTACTGAAATCTTTTTCTTTTAGGTCAGAAAAGAAAAAGTGTAGCTATTTATAAACGAAATTTATAAATGTATAAATGAAACACATGGTATGTTGAGAAGGTTATTTAAGGGAAGAATGGATTATGTATTTCATTGCGATTGTACTACAAAAAAGAAGCATTGCTGGGGTATATTTTTCTTCAGTTTATATTTGTTTACGGCATTCATTAATTTGTGTTATGTTAATTGCTACATACATACTTGCTAGGTATATAAGTTTAGCATTATGTTTTTATTTGTTGCTTTTAATATCTTCTGGGTATTCAATTATGGTTTTGGTCAAAGTAGGGCATTTTGTTGTTTCAATTATTTTTATTAATTTGATGTTTGGTTTTGTATGCCAGGTAAAAGTCTTTATTCTGTTCAGCTCCAGTGTTGAGTGAACCTGTATTGACTCACAGTATCGGTTGACTTTATAGACCAAATTTTGTTTTTAATTGTTATCTTTAGGATAAATGCGTACTTGAATTTTCATTTTGTTTTTTCTTTCTTTTTGTTTTGTTTTTTTATTTCAATATTGTTATAGCATGATTCGGTTTTCGGTATTACAATTTAAGTATTAATTTTTTAGGTAATAATAAAAAAAGCATAAAAAATGAAACTCATGGTTTTAATCATGACGTTGATGGTTTTGGGAAGAACAGACTACATATCATTTCAAAAATTCATTAATGGTTGCAGTCGAGTAGTAACTTTGGAACAAAAGAAAAAGTTGGAAGGTATCAATTTGTTTTGAATTAACATTTGTAATGTTTGGTTTGGTATGTCTGGGTAAACAGTTCTGTGTTATATATTGCCATTTTTTTTACATTTAAGTTACTTCACTTCTGCGTATAAATATATTATTCTGAGCCATGTTGCTATTTGTTTCTGTTTTCAATCTTCTGAATGTAAGAAATGAATTAAAAAATTAATGCCTGTAGAAACTTTTACACGAGTTGAATTCTGCGACACCAACGCATTCTGAACATGGGTGGCGAGCGACGCCGCCTGGGATGTTTTTGAATTGTGATTCTATGATTTATTTTTTCGTCACGGGGTACGTACAGGGGAATGGTGGATTTGACATAATGTTTTCGAAGTTAAGTTCGGTAAAAAGATATGTTTATTTTTTAATTTTTAATTTACTTACTGGTGATCATGTCACATTTCAAGTCGAATGGAACAGCAAAAAGATGGCACTGTTTATCATATTTTTTTTAAGTATCATTGACGTCGAAAAAAACCTGGGAAATGTTTATCCTGTGTGATACGCATGATCAGTCATAATGCTACAGCAGGAATCAACACATCTCATCACAAGATATGTTTCTCCTTCACGGTAGTGTTGAAAGAGAAAAAAAAAATTCCACAATGTTTGCTTATCCTAAAATGATCGATATGACAAAATCAAACAAACCTCCTAAGCGCTTATACTGTTTTGTGACGTTTCCATTCGTACATATATAGGAAATACAATTAACTTTGTCACAGGCTACGTACACGGGAATGGTGGATTTGACCTAATGTTTTCGAAGTTGAGTTCGGTAAAAAGTTTTTACCCGGGATACCAGTAAACTATAAAACTGAAACATATGAGTACCACTTCTTTATATATATACATTAACTCTTTACTTTAATATTTGACATTGATGAACAAACGACCTTTTACTGGTAGCATCTGCTGAATAACAGAAATAAATGTGGCCACCTGGCTTATATACACTTATAAAACCAAAACAATGGTTTTTTGAAAACAAAATTAAAATGCTGCAAATAGAAATAGAAAGTACTTTGCAATGTATGCAAACCCTAGTTACAGACAGTGTATTTTTTTCCTTCCTTTTAAACAACAGATATAACATGAATAAATAATGACTTATTTGCATGATACTTAAAAATTGCGTGATTTTCGATATGAAAGGAAGTATTGTGAGTTAAGACAAGCGAAAAATACTGTTCTGCAACTGAATCTGCTGATGTGATTTTTCACGTTAGTGAATGTTTTTGCCTACGACCTGGCGTAGTTATCAGCTGAATTAGTTGATAGAACTTCATTTTGAATAGGTTCTATTGATCTGATAAACCTCAACAAATATTGATGCTGTTATGTTAAGATGTTTCTTATGTCAATCTTTTAATGATTAAATGTTTTCTTACGGGATATTTCAAGCTTACTGGAAGTCTTCAATCAACTTAAATTAAAACGTTCTAATCTATAATACATCACAGATTCTTGATAGTTCAAAATGGCAGCCGCGTGGACGGTCATGCAGTTTGTTACGTTATTTGTTATGTTGTTTTTGATATCTTAGATTAAGAAACCTAATTTGGTTACTCCTGATGGCATTAGTAATACTTTCTATTGTTGTGATTATTATGAAGAGCATGAAGAATCTTTTACATACAGCTTGTTATTCGTTCAACAGAGATCTCAACATTTATTATGAGTTTGCATCCCAAGAAAAACTCACAGAAATTACATACTTATGTTGTTACTTATGATAAGTGGCCACAAGTGGCCACATAGCTCAGGGCAAAATATCAAACAATTTTGTATGCATAAAGGATTAAAAGTGGTTCACCAAAACGTTCGTGGAATTTTCTCAAACTTTCCTTTACTTGAAGCTTTGATGCAAAACACTGATGCAAGCGTTGATGTACTTTGTGTCTTGGAAACACATATGGAGAACAATAATGTTGCAGATAATCCAGCTTTGTACGCATTACCTGGTTATACTTTTTTATACCGATACCGTAAGAAAGGAAAAGGTGGTGGAGTTGGAATTTATATCAAAAACGAACTCAATTTTACACACAGAGAAGATTTACAAAACCACCTAAAATGTTTATGGATTGAAGGAAGTAAAAATCTGATTTTCAAAGGCAAAGATTAAACGAAAACTTCACTAACCCACAATGTTTTCTTACCCAAGTTAACCAAAAAGTGTAAACAATGAGAGGGTAGCTGAACCACCTTCTGCAAACGTTTTCAGTCAGTTTTATAGAACCATGCCACCAAACCTAAACAGACTCATATCTCCAATACGTAGTTATATATGGCGCAGTCCTCAGACATTACCTATCAGAACTGTGAAAAAATTCACCATGCCCCACATTTCAGTTTTGTTTGTCGAAAAAAAACTTAAAAAGGTTATCTCGAAAGAAAGCAACAGGTGCTGGCGAATTACCACCTGCTCTCATGAAAGACTTGCAGCCCGCATCTCACATATTAAATCTTTCCTTAAAGACATCCACAGTTCCTTCCTCTTGGAAACTAGCCAAAATCACGCCAATCTATAAATCAGACAAGACGAGTCTGCCTGAGAACTATCGACTTATCTCAGTTTTTCCAATACCATCAATATTCATGGAAAAAGCAGTACACTCAAAGAACACCTGGAAAAAAAAACTATTTAACTCTAGTCAGCGCAGTTTTCGAAAAAAACACTCAACTGCATCCATTTTATTTTGTGACTCTATTCGCCGAAGCATGGACAAGGGTAACTTAGTTGAGCTATCTACATTGACTTATCAAAAGCCTTTGACACCATAGGGCACAGAATACTTACAGAAAAAATAGCTGCTTACGGTGTAAACTGAATCGAACATGAATGGTGTCGCAGTTACTTGTTCAACAGGAAACACATCGTTCAGATTGAAAATGATTGCTCACACCCAAAGCCAGTCATGTGTGGTGTCCCACAAGGGTCTATTTTGGGACCATTACTGTTTATCCTTTTCATTAATGATTTAACAGAGAGCATATCACATTCAAACGTGTAAATGTGTGCTGACGACACAGTGCTGTATTTTTCCCATGAAAACCCAAAACAAATTGTAAGACGTTTAAATTCGGATATGGAAAACGTGCATGACTAATTTCAAAGAAATGAACTTTTAAAAAACTTTAAAAAAGGAAAAACAGAGTTCATGCTTTTCGGTACTGCGAAAAGGTCAAAAGCTGCTGGTATAACAATCAAAAAATAAACTTATCGACAAAGTATAAATACCTTGGTACAGTCTTAGATAACCACCATAACTTAACAGAAAATTTCGAGAAAACCTACAAAAAAGCAAGTGGTAGACTTCCACTGCTGGAAAGAATGAGATGTTATATCACAACCAAAGCTGCTTACACAATATACAATATGATTATCATACCACTAATTATCTATAGTTGTGCACTGAAAAACCCTTATAACGAAACACAAAGGGCGATATTATCATCACTCAACAGACGAGTAAGTAGAATCATCAACTCAAAGGAAACAATACCAACTATCGAAAAACTTGCAAATCATGAACGTGTCAACCTAGTCAAGAAATGCATCACTGGACAGCTTGGGGATGATCTCAACAACCATTTTACACTTATCAATCAGGATCAAAACACCAGAAACAACAAATGCAGGCTTAAACTTCCTCAATCAAAACTTGAAGTAGCTAAAAATAGTTTTTATTTTGGTGGAAGCCATTTATACAATAGTTTGCCTGCATCTCTTAGGTAAACAGAACATTTTAATGACTTTAAGATTGGGGTAAAAGCATATTTCAATTAATTTTGAATTACATTATCTTCAAACACGCTTTTACACCCTTTTCATTATCTATATATTAATAGCGATTCTCTGTCTGTCTGTTTGTAAGTCACGCAAAATGGTAGATTGAGTTGGGAGCGTATGTAAAGATGTAGGCATTTTGATTTTGATGTCATGGATATTAGGTCAACTGTTGTTTCTCAATTGTTTCCTATAGCAATCAGTTTTTCATTTATGCCTGACTTTTTAAATTAGCCATAGCATTCATTCATAATATGACTTTCTTGGTACAGGTTATGGTGTTATTGCAACATGCAGAATACCTGCAAAGCAATTCATTGTGGAATATCATGGTGCATTATCTAAACTAAAAGACTTAGATGAAAGTTCTTGTAATAAAAACTATGTATTTGAATTCAACCACTATGACAAAAAGTAATGGCAAGAAACATTTTTCTTTTCTGTAGTTCAATTTTCCACATGATCACCTCAGAAACGTACAGCCTTTTAAAAGAACTTATGTTATAAGTCTGATCTATGAACTGACACACAGTAGCTAGTATTTTTTTTGTTTAAACAGTACAGATCAATTATCCAATGTTTTGCCCAAAATCCTAAGCTGCTTTTAAAAACACATTTCGAAGGAATAGTTGGTTCAACACATGTAGAGATTCTTACCAAAAAATGTAATTCTTTGTTTAAGTGCTGTAATCATATAATTGAGAAGATACAAACTTTTTTGTACAATATATCATGCTCAACAATGACTAAAAGAAAATAAAGTAAATAATGCAAGTTTCATTGTTGCAATTTTTGCATTTAACTTTTTTGTTGACACAATAATGGTTTCATTTTGCAGTTGGTATAGATAGTTTTTGTAATACTTTAATGACATGAATGACGGGCAATTAATATTCAGGCTATTTTTTATATTTTCATGTTAAAACGTTCTTTTTATTATCTTAGCCCCAGGAACAAATGTTTGTGACAATGACAAATGTTTTTATGAGCCCTTTCACGTTAATTTCTCTTTTTCATCCTTAGTATTGATGCAACTGAAGATAATGGATTTCTGGGAAGATATTTAACGATTCTTGTTATTTTCCCAATTCTGCGATGCTAAAAATTGAATTTTCAGGTTCCTCATCTCTGTTTGTTTGCACTTCCAGATATTGAAATTGGGGAGGAGGTACTGTATTTCTATGGAGAACCTGGAATGCTTTGGCATGAAGAAGGATCTTTTCTGATTTCATGTTTTTTTCTTCTTAATTTGCAATTACTTTTGTACTTTTGTACATTGTCAAAATTTTCTGTGACTGATTTGTAAATCGCACATGTAGAATGTTTACGTTTTTTCTCGCAATAACGGAACATATGATCACATATTTTTTCTTCCATCAGCTGGTAGAAAGAATGATCAACTTGAATTAATCATTAATGTAGATTAATCAACAGGTGTATTATCTATATCCTAATACGCGCTGTGCATCCACTTTTTTCAAGCTTTTACTCTCCAAAATTTCGGGTGGTTTTTGTGGTCACTTCATGAAAGTATGTCAGACCATGTTTAATATTTTTCTATGATTAGTATTAGGAAAAGATACCTCTACATTGCATTTTGTGTTTTGATGGTTTTACAAACGTCTTTATTGGTTATACATGTTTTGATTGATCAAGGAGCGATAGACAACAACGAAAGTAAGTCCGCTTTTGAACTTTTTGGGTTTTTTCTTATAGCATGGTTTCTGCATTATTACTTTTCCTTTAGGCCAGACACATAAAAAACAATATATATCGATCGAAGAAACGAATATCATGAATATCCGGGTTCATGCAAAGAAAATCACTTGAAGGTAACAAATTGTTTACAATTTATATTTTGACACCTACGCATTTGGCTTTTATTTACGTTTGGGTAAGGATTCCATGAATAGTTACAGCGATATTAATCCTTTGTTGTTTTCATGTAAGCACAATTTAATTTTACTTCTGCATACGTATATCGTATCCTGAAAAAGATGTATTATGAATATTTTGATGTGTTTCAAATCTTCCGATTAAAAAGATTTTCTATTCAGAACTCAAGTGTTGATAGTGAACTAAAAATGCTTTAGCTGGAATATCTAGAGTTTTTTTATTAAAAGGGTAAGATGTGTTTTTTTCCGTATTGACGTTAGACAACATTCCACATTCCAAACAATTGATGAACTTTATCATACTAAATTTCATTATACTAAGCCTTTCTCTCTGTTCAGCTCAAATCGATTAAAACCTGTAAAAACATTTTTACACGGGTTACTAGTGTGTTCATGTTTACAAAAGAAAAACTTGTTTATGAATGAAGTCACATTTCAACGAATACATTTTTTTCAATTCGTCACTGTGCTTGAAAATGAAAATGAAAAAAATAAATAAAATGAAAACACTGTAGATACAGTTTTTCCACATGTAAGAAATAAGTTTTAAGAACTAATTTTTCGTAAAGATTTTTTTACCAATTTCTAAAGAAATCTGTTTTACTCGCTGTCTTACTAAGAACTTTCTATGAACTTTAAAACTTCTACAAAGGAGTGCTCATGAGGACTTTCCCATAAAAATGAGGTGGGATGCTCATTTCCACAAATTTTTGCTAACAATGGATAGAAAAGGTGTAACGAAGGAAATCTGTACATTTTAGTCGTGAGGTAAAGAAGAAGTAATCGGATATTCCATTAGTTTTGGACAAAATGGAAAACAATATGTTGTGGGAAACACAAAGATTTATTTATTTAAGGTACTGTTATCAATGAGGGTCCTGCGAAGGAGGTCCTAAAGCATTTAAAGCCCCCATTTGGGCTACGGAAGCTGTAATGACAGAAACTGCTCAACTAGACAACCACCCTAGACATCATTCCTACTCTCTTGCTGAGTGCTAAGCAGAGAGGAGTGATTCACACTGTTATAGTCGCTGGCATGACTCGGTCGGGGATTGAACCCGCGACCTCCCGAACAGGAAGCGAGCACTCTACCACAAGGCTACCAGCCGGTTAGTCTCTTAATGTCTAAGCTGAAAGATGCCGCAAAAGCGTCAGCAGAGGCTTTTACCCGTGCCACGAATGTTGTAACAAAATTCTATGTAAGTGTTATTAATTTTTTCGGTGTTTCCAGTATTATGTAAAATAAAATAACTAAAATGAAGAGGAAAGCCAATGAATGTACTTTTTTCCAATTTTCTTAAAATTCCTAATATCTAAGGTTAATCTTAATGGTGAATGTCACCGGGTTGCCTTGGGACATGAAAGAAAAGATGGCAATATAGCTGCTCCTGCTGCAAAGAGACCAAGGCCAACCTCACTCGAGAATTCTTCAATAAATAGCTCTAGAGAAATTTACAAAAGAATGATGAGAACGGCTTGGAACATGGCCATAACACCGTCAATGCCCCACAGTCATTTTGCTGTTCTTATTAAGTACCAAAGAGAAAATGGTGTTCGTTTAGTTGAGGAACGAGATATCAATAAAGCAGGTAAAATTACATCAATTAGGAGATACTAGTTACTCGCGTAAAAGTTTTTTACGGCTTTATTTTGGAAGAGGATGTACAAAAATTTCAATTACGGAATCAGGACTGGAAAATGTACCCATGTTGTAGAGCTTGAAAAGTCGAGCAAAAAAATATATAGGATCGTTGCGCTACGAACAACCATTGCAGAGATATCGTCGATCAAAGATTTTAATGATGTCATAGCCGCAGTGTCTTAAAAAAGTAGGCCCAAATTTTGCATCACCCCATCACCCGCATCGCGGACCCTAAAAAACGTCAATTATCCCTATTGGTTCTTGGGATATTTCCCCAAAAACGTTGGGGGATGCAATGCAATGGCTTCCTCGTGACGTCACACCTATTTGTTACCTGTTTATTTTGTTGTGTCCTTATTGGAAATGACATCATTTGGAGGAACAGATGAAGTCAGTTTAAATAAAGAAGTGGATAGTGTTTTCCAAGTAGGAAACCATAACTGGCTTCCTGGTAATATTCCAATAACTACTTATAACACAAGGGAATATATAATGGTGCACTTACAATGATGGCTGCAGAGAGACAGAGAGACCATGGTTAATTCTGATTCACTTTTTAAACCATTGAATTTAGCTAGCCCTGAAAGATACTGTGAAATCTGTCACTAAACTTGATGGATGTGACAGATTTTACAACACAATATTTTACCTGTTTAAGAACTCCGGAAAGCTTAAGACAGAGGCAAAGAAAGCTTATGCTGCGCTTGATATAAGTTATTACCCCTTGCCACAAATACATGGGACAAGGTTTGTCAATCACCGTAGACGTGGCTTGTCAGCGTTGTTACATGATTGGCCAGCGTTGATAACATGCTTTACGAATGCCCTGTCAAGAAACCAAGGATCAAGATCTGAAACAAAAGCCAAAATCAAAGGTCTTCTGGAAAAATTGAAAGACTATAAGTTTGTATGCCAAATCGCCAGCTATCTAGATATCCTAGATTCTATTTTCCCGCTATCATTAATTTTAGAAAAGAAAAACTTAATGGTATACGAAGTAAAGTCAGCTGTAGATAAAACCTTGGCTGCTTTAGAAGAAATGAAGAATGAGAATTGAGACAATGCATTGACAAGTTTTCTCCACAAATTTGCTATCAAGACAGATGACCAGATTCTAAGAATTTAATAAACGTATGCGAAGGCTGGACACGAAAGAAAAAAGCCCGCTAATCGTGTGTATACAGAGGTCGAATTAGATGATATGCGAAATGCTGATTATGAGTCCATTGAAATGGCAATGACTCTAGGATCCTCAATTATTGCAACCATGGTGCCATTGATTTCCAATCGTTTATCGACAATTACAGAGTAGCTTGATAGCTTCGATGAATTGGATTGACCCCCAGTTTTGGGAAGAGGATCGATCACGCAATGGCTTTTCATAGATTACTATGTTAATGGAAGCTTTTGATTTAGATGCCGCTGGCTTCGATAAGTCAAAGGTTTTTGTTGAATGGAAATCGCTACAGTCTATGGTGAAATCTTCGTATTCAAATTTCTCCAATGTAGTGGAACTTTGGTCAAAAATATTTACGCACCGAAACAAAGAGTTCTCGAATATACTGATGTTAGTAGAGATCGTTCTTTGCATCTCTTCATCAAATAGTGCAGTTGAAAAGATTTTCAGTACCTTGACAACACTGTTAACTGATCGCCAAGTATAGCACATTCGACAATAGAGGATTGCCTGCTCATTGCTGGTAACCGTTCAATATGGACAGCCACGGAGAAGGAGGAGATACTGGATCGAGCTGTGTAAAATTACTTAGTTCACAAAGTTCACAAAGGAATGCGAGTTTCAACAAGATTCACGACAAGTACAAGGAGAAAATGTTAACGATCCATCATCTAGCAATGACGAATCTGATGCTTATTCCGTGGAAAGTGACTTAGAGTTACTTGACTTATAATGAACTATCTCCTGTTACATAAGTTTTTTTTCGTTCTTTGTCAAAGAACCTGATATCATCTTTTTTATAGAAAGGAAATTCTGTTACCCAAACACTCTGTGTACTTTATGTACAGATGATATACTTTGAGCTAGCGTCATTGGTCCTTAGCGTTTATCGCAACACACCATGCGCTTGTTTTTTAAATCAAAGTAAATAACTAAACTTCACCGTTTCCTTATTTGTTTAAATATTTTTAATTTAAGGTGGAGAGTAGCTTGTAACATCTGGTTTGTAGAAATCTTTGGTGTTCTATTGTCAGCAAAAGTTATTTATTTAGTTATTTATTTTTTATTTATTTTAAGGATAGTATTGTAGTTTTGTTAGATTTTTTTAGCGCACGCTTTGAGTTCGTATGGTGTGCGATCATTGCACGCCATATTTAAAAATACAAAAAACGGCGTGCGATTGCCACACTCCAAGCATTTTATTCATGACCAGGCCTGTAAACATGAAGTAGAAAATTCTTGTCATGAAAACAATCGTAATGTTTCAAAAGAGATATATTAAAAGAGGTATTAATCAATTTCTCTGATCAAAAATGTGCACATCACATCACACCCAACCCCGTGTTTGTATTGAGAACCTAGCCCTGATCTATGGGATTTGAGGAGATTGTTTTATTCAGGAAAGAAAAAGAAAAACAGAAAAGAATGAAAGCACAGTTACTGATATAGTTACTGATATCTATATTCTAATACGCGCTGTGCATACCACTTTTTTCACGCTTTCACTCTCTAAAATTTCGGGTCGTTTTCGCGGTCACTTATTCATAAAGGTGTTTAAGACCACGGTTAATATTTTTCTACGATTAGTAAAGGACAGATACCTTTACATTGCATTTTATTTTTATCTTTTCGAACGTTTTGTAAACATAGCAACTAAGTTCGTTCAAAATGTAAACAAATTCATTTTCGTATTGAAAAAGTGAAGGAGGTGATTATAAAAAAAAAGGAAAAAGAAAAGAAAAGAAAGCGAAAGCCAGTAAAGTTTATGAGGTAACTTTGTATTGTTGTTTATTTCGATAGAAATGAAATGGAAAATGAAAGTGTCTTTATTTTATGATTCTTATTCAGAGAAGCAGAAAACAGAAAAAGAATCCCACTAAAGAATAGAGTAAAGATTAAAGCCAGTAAAGTTTACGAGGTAATTTATTATTGTTGTTAATTTCGGAAGATGATTTATGGAAAATGAAAGTGTGTTTTTATGATTCTTTATTCAGAGTTAATATATGAATTAAAAAACAGAAAGTTAAAAGGAGTGTGGCGATATTTTAAGAACAGTTCAGAGTTTTCTCAGGTGATTGTTACAGTGTGTTACAGTTATCTTTTTCTTTCATGAAACCCATATTTTAATTGCGTTTTTAATTTTCATAAAAGTCAAACTTTTATTTTATTCAGGGTTGGGAGTTAATCAACAATTTGGTAGTTATATTTATTCTAAAGTTTCCTTATTATTACTACTGTCTGTCATGTATAATATAGGAAGAGGCAATGCTATTGCCCCTGCCATTCCAGCAACTTTCAGGAATGGACAATTTGTTTTGCAACCACCTGATCAACAACGAATTCGATCAGTAATCCAACGTAGGTTTGCACACGAAGATGTCGCTATTGCGCGACGTCGCGAAACGCAAGTTGATAACACGGATGATCTCCATAATTCTCAAGGTATTTCTGAGAATGAGCGCCGTAGGAATCGCAATGCTGAAAGACGCGTTCAGTACCGTCAAAATGAAAACGCCGACGAAAGATTAGCTAGGCGGAATAGAAATATGCAACGTATGCGAGCTAGACGGGCTACATTAAGTTTGTATTGTGCTGCGCGTCAACCTGATCAATTGCCTGAGCAACATTACTTAGGCCCCATGGACAAGGTTTGTCAACGTTGTAGTGCTAAAATGTTTGCCGATGAAAGTAATTTCAAATGTTGTCATAACGGCAAGATACACCTTAATGACATTAATTATCCTAATGATCTAAAAGATCTTTTAGTAGGTAATACAAATCAAGCAAAGAACTTTCAAGAAAATATTCGAAAGTTTAACAGTTCTGTCGCTTTTGCGTCGATGGGTGCAAAAATGGCTGTACCACCAGGTCGAGGACCACCTGTCTTTCGTATTAATGGTCAGGTATGTCACCGTACAGGGAATCTGCATCCGTCAGAAGGTGTTCCTCCATCATATGGTCAGTTGTACATTTATGATGGAATGGATGCATTCAATGAAAGAATGGCAAGACCTGAAAATCAAGGTTGCTTACCTGAGGTTATGCAAAATTTACAAGACATCATTATTAGAGAAAGTCCTTACGCTGCTGCATACAAATACATGAGTGAGGTAGAAACTGAGGAATTACGGCTTGCCCAAGAGCAAAATTGCCAACCATCTTTGGTAAAATTTTGAGTTATTAATCAGTTATCTTTGTAGGTTTTTTTTAAATCCTTAATTTTTAAAATCTTTCATTTTAAAATTTAGGTTAGAATGCATCTGAGGAGTGGTGGCGATCGGCGGCGTTACAATCTACCCCACCATGATGAAGTAGCAGCTGTTTTTGTTGGTGAAGATGGTGCACCACCTGCCTTTCGGGATATTGTTGTTTATCCTCGAGACATGCCATTGCAATGTCTACCAACAGCTTCACCTCATTTGGATCCAATGGTTTGTCCAGTCTTTTTTCCAAGGGGAGAGTCTGGATGGACTACAGATATTCCTCATGTAGCTGAATATGCTACAGGTAGTCGGTGCCGCACAACTGCATTACAATATTATACTTATAGGTTTTCATACAGAAGCAATTTTAATCCCATCTTAAAAGGTAAAAGATTATTTCAACAATTCGCGGTTGACTGTTACTGTAAGGTGGAATCTGATCGTCTCAACTATATTCGGAGAAACCAAAAAGTGTTACGTGTTGAGCAATATCAAGGGTTGATTGATCATCTTGCCAATGTTGCAGGAAATAGGGGTTTAAATGCAGGCAGACCTGTGATATTATCATCGTCTTTTCAGGGCAGTCCAAGAGCTATGCAACAAAATTACCAAGATGCAATGGCTATGGTGACTAAAATGGGAAAACCTGATTTGTTCTGCACTTTTACGTGTAATTGGAAGGAAATTACAGAAAATTTAGATAATGAGCCTGCACATTATCGACCTGACTTGGTTGCACGTGTTTTTAATTTGAAATTGAAAGCACTTTTAAATGATGTCATAAAAAATGGTGTATTGGGGAAAACAATTTCTCACCTTTATGTGATTGAATTTCAAAAGCGTTCTTTACCTCATGCACATATTCTTATTCATTTAGCACAAGAGGATAAATTACAAAATGCTGATGATGTTGACAGCTTGATATGTGCTGAAATTCCTGATCCAGATGAGGAGCCAGAACTACACAACATCATCAAATCGTGTATGATACATGGTCCATGTGGGATTTACAATGAGACTTCTGTTTGTATGGGAGATGATGGCAACTGTACCAAAGATTTTCCCAAATCATTCTGTGATTCAACACAAATGAATGTTAATGGTTATCCTTTGTATCGCAGACGAAATAATGGTCGAACTGTGAGGGTTAAAATTGTAGATTTAGATAATCGATGGGTAGTTCCATACTGTCCCTGGTTATCAAAGAAATATAATGCGCATATAAATTTGGAGGCCTGTACTTCTATAAAAAGTGTTAAATATTTATTCAAATACGTATATAAAGGACATGATCGAGCGCATGTCGAAATTAACGAACAATTGCAATATGATGAAATTAAAACCTTTTTAGATGCTCGATATGTTAGTGCACCTGAAGCTCTGTGGAGAATATTTGAGTTCCCCATGCATGAGAAATCACACTGTATCAAAAGATTGGCAGTGCATTTGCCAGATCTTCAACGGGTTTATTTTCAACCTGGTGAAGAGTATGCAGCTGCAGACAGGGCATCTATGAGAGCCACTCACCTCACAGCATGGTTTAAATTGAATGTTGAAGATCCTGATGCCCAACAATATCTGTTTCCTGACATTCCATATCATTATGTATTTTATGATAAGGAAAAAAAATGGAAAGCAAGAGATAAAACATATAAGCCAATAATTTCTCGACTATACAATGCAAGACCAACAGAAGGAGAAAGATTTTTCCTTCGTGTTTTATTGCTTCATGTTCCTGGTGCCACATCATTTGAGTATTTGCGCACGTTCAATGGGGTTGTTTATGATACATTTCGTGAAGCATGTATTGCAAGAGGTCTTCTTCAAGATGATGACGAATGGCACAATACATTGGAAGAGGCATCTACATTCCAAATGCCACAACAATTGAGGCAACTGTTCGTCACAATATTGACACACTGTGAGCCATTGAATCCGTTGGATCTGTGGAATACATTCAAGGGTCAATTGTGCGAGGACTATGCGCGCACATTGCCTGCTACTCAAGCTGAGCAAAAGGTTTTGGGATATATCGATAACATACTCAAACAATTAGGTATGTCCTTAACGCAATTAAACCTTCCTGAGTTAATTGAACAAATTGACGAGGAAGAGGTTGATGTAAACTTATACATTGACCAGACACAACAGGTAAGGCCTCTGCTTAATGAGCAGCAGGTGGCTGTGGCTGATGCAATATTATCTGCTGTTTCAAATGTAAAAAACGCTTTTGCACAACCTGATACATTGTTTTATCTTGATGGACCAGCTGGCACAGGTAAAACATTTACATACAACTATGTTATAGCAGCATGTAGGGCCAGAGGTTGGAAAGTCGCTACTGCTGCATATACAGGTATTGCAGCCACTTTACTTTCTGGTGGGTGTACATTGCATTCATTATTTCGTTTGCCTGTTCCTGTTTTAGAAACCAGTGTTTGTAATGTAACTCCGACATCAAAACATGCTGAATACTTACGTAGTGTAGACCTGTTTCTCATCGATGAAGCGACAATGGTTTCCACTCATATTTTTCATGCCATCGATCGATTACTTCGTGATGTTTGTAAAAACGATACTCTCTTTGGTGGTAAAGTACTGTTATGGGGCGGAGATTTCCGTCAATGCTTACCTGTTGTAAAGAAAGCAAAACCTACTGATGTTATTGAGGTGTGTTTAACCAGTTCTGCATTGTGGGCTTCAGTGTCAAAATTCTCATTAACTCAAAACATGAGAGCTAGACCTGAGGAGCAACAATTTTGTCAGTGGCTGTTGCAATTGGGTAATGGGGAATTACCATTTAAACAAGATGATCCTGCTAAAGGTGCCATTGAAATTCCAGATTGCTGTGTCGTGTCTGAAAACACATCACTTATTTCAGTCATGTATGACGGCCTGGAACCTCATCAATATGCTTCGACTGCTATTTTGACACCTACAAATGAGCAGTCATTAATAATGAATAATGAGGTGTTGGAAAGATTGCCTGGTGATCCAGTTTGCTATTATAGTGCTGATGAAGTTGATTGTGATGATGAGGACGAGCGACAAAATTATCCGCTTGATTTTTTAAACAGCATCACACCATCTGGTATGCCTCCACATTGTTTGAAACTTAAAGTTGGAGCAATAATTATGCTTTTACGAAATTTGAACATCAAGAAAGGTCTTTGCAACGGGACACGCTTGATTGTTCGGGAACTATCGCAGAATTTTATTAAAGCTGACGTTTTGACAGGGTCAGCTGTTGGAGAAACAATTTTCATACCTAGGGTACAATTGTCACCCTCTGACACAGGTATGCCTTTCACTTTGAAACGTAGACAACTGCCGATTCGTTTGGCTTATTCTTTCACTGTTAATAAGAGTCAAGGTCAAACATTTGAAAAAATTGGTTTGTTTCTACAACGACCGTGCTTTTCACATGGTCAACTTTATGTAGCCTGTTCTAGGGCAAAGGCATTTGATAATGTTAAAGTCAAAGTTGCTGCCACAGGTAAACAAGGTTACATCAATGGGAAGTTGTATACACAGAATGTTGTCTTCCCACAAGTTTTACAGTAAACTCATTATTGTTTTGTTTGTTGTGCAGTTTGTCAGTCATAAATTTTAATGTATTTATTTTTCAGTCTGTGCCCTTTCGTTAGTTCAGTAACATGTGTATTATTGTGACGGATGTGATGGATGATTATTACACTGTGTACAGTTTTCCTTTGGGTATCTTTGCCAGTGTGATATTTTATTCTATCCACCAGGTGGTTCGTTAATGCTGTTTATAGTAGAACTACTGTCTCCGTTTTTTCTGATATACGATGACTGTTCTTTAAGGTGCCAGCTATTAACTGCTATATTTAATACTGAAGAAATGTAATCAACTTATATCACATGATATGTTCATTTCTTCTTTAGGTGGAGTACAAGTCCCATTGACTTACGTTCCCGTCGTGTACTCTGTTACCATGAATTGCCCATGGAAAATCACGAGCTTTTAGTCAATAGAAACACATCTCCATAGGCAATTCATGAACCAAAAGTCAGGGCATCTCTTTCAAAGAGATACATTTGCAGTTTAGTAATGTAGTATCTTCAGCATTATTTTTGTAAGAGTTGTAAATTTCTAAAACAGGAACAGGCAAACGTTGCAAAGTTGTAATAAATATTAAATTTTTATTTCATTTTAGTAATAAAAAAAATATAATGGCCACAGCCAACAGAGACATCAGTAAGTTATACATTTTTAGAGGGATTTTCAATTGCATTTAAGTTATTTGCATTCTAATAAATATATCTTCCTCCTATATTTTAGTATTCGAAAAAGAATGTGTTGCAAGTAAGGTTTACCTTATTTACTTTCACCACTTTTTCATTAAAGAATATACATTCTATGGTTTTAACTGCTTTATTCTTAGAATTAGACGAATTTGAAAAGAAAAAGACAGGTACGCAACTTAAGCATAAACATTTCTATGTCCCCATTTGAACACCCTGGAGGAAGCTGAATGAGAGTAATTCATATTACGAAATCATTTGAATGTTTCTTCGTTAGTTTCATTCATAAACATTTTATTTTTTAGTAACGAAAAGGATGGTAAAACGGGCAGAGCCCATACCAAGAAAACCTGCTGGTAAGCGTTCTAAATAATAGCATATAGCTAGATATAATTTCGAGGCCTTCTTCAGTTCACTCCTTCATTTGTTATGTTTTTTAGTTGTTGACAATCAAAAGCCTTCCGGCAGCACAAACGGTAAGATTTTGAATTTATAAGTAATATAGTCTATTTATCAACACACTTTTTAGTTCATTTAATTGCCTTCTTTACTCAATCATGTACATACAGAAACTATATATTTTCAGATATTATGGATGTCGATGAAAATGCGCAAAACAGTAAGATTTTATTACTAGAATCAAATATCATCTATTATATTCGGTAAACTATTACTTTTTATTGATTTTGTTTAGAATTCACGTTCGTAGATTTCGCCAAATATCGCGAGGAGCATCCGGGATCAAAATCAGAAGCTGCATTTCGGGTCTGGTCCCGGAATGGTGGTCGGGACCGACCCGAAGACGTTTATAAAAAAAAAGAAACAAAAGAAAAAAAATTTAAAAATAATAAAAACCTTTTAAAAAATATTATTAAAATTCTCAATAATTCTACGCTGTAAGAAACAATGCAGTGTAAGAGAATAAGAGTGTAGGAACCAACAGTTTAGAACAACAGTAGTTTTTATTTCAAGCGCATTCTTACAGCGTAGAATTAGTTTATACAGTTTATTTATTATTTTTAGTTATTTAGAATATATGTTTTGTTATCAATCTGTTGTCTTTTTTTAGTTTAATCGTCACGATTCACTAAAAAGTCTTTTCCTATTAAATTCATAACCCGATAGAATAACCCGATAGAAACATTAGATTATGCTAGACCTTTATAGTCTTCAACAGAAATCCATCTTAAGTGATAAGTTAAAACTGAGTTCTCATTGTAGCTCTTCTTCTCTGATAAGATTCGATTCAAACTGAAAGATCTTTTATGATAGATTGGATTTAACATACAATCGATATACCGATTTTGTACGAAATGACTCACTTGCAATGTCATTTCTTGAGATCTTACTAGCATAAAATTTTTCATTATACCTTTTGCTGTGGTTCAGCTCACATCGATTAAAACCCATAAAAAATTTTTACACGGGTTACTAGTAGTTACTGATATATGAAAAAACAGGAATACCTTCACTTACATAAAACCTTGAATGTTGGAACAACCTTAGAAAGAAAGGTTGGGTGGACATTGAAGCAATACATACCAAAACGCTGAAAGCAATCTTGGAAGTCCCACTTTCAACACCCATGTGGGGGATCCTCAGAGAACTTGGAATGTGGCCCCTGAAACAGCAAGTGCACTACAGTCGGTTTATGCTGGTTCATAGCATAATGAACTCTGATGAAGGAAGGATTTCAAGAATAATATTGACAAATGACAAGGAAAGTAGACGAAGAACTGGGATGTATGGAGAGACAACAGAATGGATGAAGATGTATGGGTTTAAGGAAGAAGATGTGACAAAGCTTGAAAAACACGAGTGGAAGAAGGAAGTGAAAGGAAAAATCTGGAAGAAAGTGAGCATGGAGTGGGAGGAAAGTGCAAGAAATATGACAAAGCTAAGACACCAAAAGAAAGAATTTAAAAAAGAAAAATACATCATGGAGGCAGGGATATCAGTTGCATCGGAACTAATGAGGACAAGATTAGAAATGTGGGACGTTGGTAGGAACCAAGGGAAGAAAAGAACTTGTTACGCCTGTGAAATTGAAGAAGAGACAACTGAGCACATATGTGAATGCGGAGAAGTATATAAAATGATGAACGAAACAGAAAAGGTGGAAGCAAGGTGGATAAAGGAGGGGAAACAAAAAGCCTAAAGAAAGTGACCAAGCATATAAAGAAATACATTAAAACAAGAGATGAAATTGAAGTAAGGAAAAAACACTAAAGAGAAACTTAATTTTGATAGACATCCTCACATATAAAAGTGCTTGCTTGAAAAGGCAAAGCGGGAGTCGTGAGATTCAAAGATTCAAAGAAAATAAGGTATTTAAACATTTTGAAATTATACTGTTGTGTCTTGAACATTAAGATCTGTTTCACACCATCTAATGTACTTTACTCATAGAAAAAAAGAAACTAACCTGGTAACAAGTGATGTAGCTGAAAGACATGGTTTTCCTGATGAAAATATTTTAAAAGAAGAAAAGGTTGATTTATTCAAAATTCAAAATAACATTATTCTTTTTAACGTGGATTCTGTTGAAACGGTAAATAAGTCTGTGATACTTAAAACAACGTTATTGACACAGTAGTTTGTGTAAGTCTTGTTGCAGTGCAATCCAAAGTTTCGAGAGGGGCGCTTATAAAAACCCTAACTTTTGTGACCAGTGAAAAGTTTCTGTTTAGGGACTATGACTATCGTGTAGCTTTAGCTAAAAATGCCCCCGCGCTCAAGCATTGCAATTTGTACACACAGCAAGCTATACATTGCAAGCTATACAACGGAAACAAAAACAAAGAAAAACTTTTGTTACTTTTTGTTATCTATTGGTCCTATGTCACACTGATACCTTTCAAAAAGTGTAATTAAGGCTTAACAAGTAATATCAGAAAGTATTTGCAACAAACAAAAGAAATGTGTGAACTGAAACCATGGATACGTATCTTATAATCAAAATAAGATAAACATTTGTTAAAGAAATTCTGTAAGAACCAAAAGAAAGAAAAAAAAAACTTTTTAAAAAAAAATTAAAGCGAAAAATCCATTAGAAAACTGCGTTTCAAACTTTGATTCGAAACAAGAAATAGCCAAAGTTTACATAAAAAACAAGAAAAAAATATAAGAAGGTTTTATTATTTTCCTGCATGTTGGTGGTTTTTGAAACGTGTTGTCAAAAAAACTAAGCAATTGCTTTGTGATGGGATTTTATTTTGCAAGCAATGGAGAAAATTGTTAGTATTGCTCATACAATCACCATACTGAACTAATAGAAAGTTCCTTCCCCTCGAACTTGAGTACATAGGAACTAATTAGGTCATGCTAAAACATGTTAAAATTATGTTAAAATTATTTAAAATGAAGCATTAGTTCCTATTGGAATATTCAAGTTTTATATTCATAGCTTGTTCAAGTTAGTGATGAGGAGAAGAGTATTGATGCAGATAAAGTATTAAAGAATATTCACCAAGTAGGTTGATCTACAAAGGATCCTTATTACAAACAGTTCTCTAGAACTATTAAAGCAGCCTTAAAACCCAACTTCAATTGTTGAAAGCCAAAGCCAAAGTGGTTTAAGCAGAATTAAAAAAATTGTATTTCCTGCTCTCACTTTATTTGTTCCAACAGCTTGAAAAAGATTTTCCTTGCTTACATGGCTAATGTTGTGGTTTTGTACTCAAATAAATGAGTTAAGTCAGTGTCTTTTTAAGGATTGCCAAAAAGTGGCTATTTCTTTGACGATGAGTTTTCATAATAAAACCCAATATATTGGAATTAATTTATCTGTAGTAAGGTAAGAGAAGGATTGAAAATTCCGAGCTCTTTGCCTAGAATATAAAAGCTCTTCTAGTTACAAAAATACAAGCCTTCAAAGTTAGGAGCACTTGAGGCTAAATTTATTCCATTTAGCAAATTGATGAAATATTCCAAGTAAGATATCTTATGTTCTACAAACGCAGTTTACTTGAAACTTGGAGTGCTTTAAGATTATTACTAACGCTTTGACATGAAATTAAACTTTATCTATTTGGAGCATTTTATGAAGGTATATTCCAAAGAAACTGGTAAATTTAGCCCTTCAATGTTTGATCAATATCTTCATTGGCCATCATTTTTGACAATTGTAAAATATTCAAACACGAAGAGAAATTCAAACACACCCATACGATGACATTTTATTTCTCCAGGAGCCCCCAATGATGCTAGAATTCCATTTTAATTTTTGTCTCTTTTTGACAAAGTAGAAAAACATCATTTTGAAAAAATCAGTTTCCTACATTAATTTTAAGATAGAATAAACCAGTTTTACTGTTTGACCATTCCTGAAGAGATTTAAATTCGATTTTGAAAAAAATTACCTAAGTTAGAGCTCCCTGGGATGAGATATTCCACTTTTTAAAGAAAATGTAAGGTCCTTTCAAGGAGTTCTGCTTCCTTGCTAGTTCATAAAATTGCAAATCTGAGTAAGTTTTAATAAGTTATAACTTGCCATAATTCATTAGTAAATGAGAAGACGTAATTTTTTATTAAAAATTGTATTTATTAAAAATAAAAATAGTAAAATACGAAGCTTTTCGTGTCCAAGCACATCATCAGGGAAAAAAATTATATCTACATATACACAATTTCATATATACAAAGCTAAAATCCTCATGTGACACTGTTTCTAAAAAGAATTAATGACTTGGTATTTATTTGTGGAAAGACAACATTTTGAGTGTACATCTTTCCATTGATATAACTTCAAAACTTCAGCTTTAATAAAATTGCCTGACAGTTCACGGATAATCAAGCGTGTGCCATTACAGAGACCCTTCCTGATATTAAGGTTCCTCAAGAGCATAATAATAGCCCCAACTTTAAGCTTCAAACAATGAGGAGGCATACCTGACGGCGTGATGCTATTTAAAAAATTAAGTGGATAACTTTGCCGCTCGTCTTCATCGTCACATACCACCTCATCAGCACTGTAATAACAAACTGCATTTCCTGGCAATCTGTCCAACACCTTATTGTTAATGATTAACGATTGCTCGTTTGTTGGTCTCAAAATAGCTGTGGCGGAATATTCGTGAGGTTCCAATCCGTCATACATCACCGATATAATAGAAGTGTTTTGGGGAACAACCAAACAATCAGGGATTTCGACTGAGCCTTTAGCAGGTTCATTTTGTTTTCCTGGCAGTTCACCATTACAGAATTCTTGTTCTTCCGGCCTGGCTCTCATGTTCTCGGTAAGTGAGTACTTTACCACTGATGCCAAAAAAGCAGAACTTGTCAAGCAAACTTCAATAACATCAGTTGGTTTTGCCTTCTTCACAACTGGCAAACACTGACGAAAATCGCCACCCCACAAAAGTACCTTTCCACCGAAAAGTGCATCACTACCACAGATATCACGTAGTAATCTGTCGATAGCATGAAAAATGTGCGTAGACACCATTTTAGCTTCATCAATCAGAAACAAGTCAATACTCCGAAGGTATTCTGCATGTTTAGATATCGGGGTTATCTTACATACGCTGTTTTCTAAAACAGGAACAGGTAAATGAAATAATGAATGCAATGTACATCCATAAGAGAGTAAGGTGGATGCAATACCTGTATATGCAGCAGTTACAACTTTCCAACCTCTGGCTCTACATGCTGCAATAACATAGTTATATGTAAAAGTTTTACCTGTGCCAGCTGGTCCATCTAGATAAAACAATGTTTCAAGTTGTGCTAAAACACTACGCACATTTGAAACAGCAGACAAAATTGCATCAGCCACAGCTACCTGCTGTTCATTAAGCTGAGGCCTTACCTGTTGTGCCCTGTCAATGTAAACATTTGCATCCACTTCTTCCTCGGGGATCTGTTGAACCAACTCTGGGATATTTAATTGAGTTAAGGACATACCAAATTGTTTGAGGACATAATCAATATAACCCAAAACCTTTTCTTCTGCTTGAGCAAGAGCTAATGTTTGAGTATAGTCCTCACACAGATTCTCCTTGAATGTTTTCCACAACTCAAGGGGATTGGAGGGTTCGCAGTGTGTCAAAATCGTGACAAACAGCTGTCTCATCTGTTGGGGCATTTGAAATGTTGACACCTTTTCCAATGTGTTATGCCACTCTTCATCATCTTGCAAAAGGCTTCTGGCAATACACGCTTCTCGGAATGTGTCGTAAACCACTTCATTGAAAGTACGCAGATATTCGAATGTGGCACCTAGAACATGCAGCAACAAAACCCGAAGGAAAAAACATTCTTCTTCTGATGGACGGGCATTGTATAACCCAGCGACAATCGGTTTGAATGTCTTTTTTCGTTTTTGCCATTTTTTCTGTTTGTCATGAAAGACATTATGATATGGAATATCTGAATAAAGAAACTGTCGAGCATCAGAATCCTCCACATTCAGCTTAAACCATGCTGTTAGGTGACTATCTTTCAATGCCCCTTCAGCAGCTGTCTCTTCCTCACCAGCTCTAAAATAAACATGATGACAATTAGGTAAATGAACATCTAATCGTTTGATAGTGTGGGATTTATCATTCATGGAGAACTTGAAAATTCTCCACAGTGCTTCCGGTGCACTGACATATCGAGCATCTAGAAATGTTTTAATTTCGTCATGCTCCAGACATTCATTAATCTCAACATTAGTGCGATGATGTCCTTTGTAAACGTATTTAAAGAGATATTTCACACTTTTTATCGTGGTCAATGCTTCCAAATTTATGTGAGCATTGTATGTTTTTGACAACCACAGGCAGTATGGTACAACCCATTGATTATCCAAGTCCACATTTTTGACCCTCACTGTACGACCATCATTGCGTCTGCGATACATTGGATACCCATTTGCATTCATTTGGGTTACAGCACAGAATGGCTTTGGAAAATTCTTGGTACAGTTACCATCATCTCCCATGCAGACTGAATTAGGATTTGCATTCCCACAGGGACCATGAATCATACATGATCTGATGATGTTATGTAGCTCTGGTTCAAGTTCAGGATCTGGTATTTCAGCAGAAATTAAGCTGTCAATGTCATCAGCATTACGCAGTTTTTCCTCTTGAGCTAAATGGATAAGTATATGTGCATGAGGTAAAGAACGTTTCTGAAACTCAATAACATACAGGTGAGAAATAGCTTTCCCCAAAACACCCTTTTTAGTAACATCCTCTAAGAGTGATTTCAATTTCAAATTAAAAACACGTGCAACCAAGTCAGGTCGATAATGTGCTGGCTCATTATCCAAATTTTCAGTAATTTCTCGCCATTTGGGATTGCACGTGAAAGTGCAAAACAAATCTGGTTTTCCCATTTTAGTGACCATAGCCATAGCATCTTGATAATTTTGTAGCATGGCTCTTGGACCACCCTGAAATGAAGAAGGTAGAATTACTGGTCTGCCTGCATGAAGGCCACGATTTTCCGCAACATTGGCAAGATGATCAATAAGGCCTTGATATTGTTCAACCCGAAGAGCTGCCTGGTTCATCCGTATGAAATGCAAACGATTAGCTTCAACTTTACAATAGCTATCCACAGCATATTGATTAAGTAATCTTTTACCTTTTAAGATGGGGCTAAACGCATCTCTAAATGCAAACCTAAATGTGTAATATTGCAGCATGGTCGTGCGACGTTGCTGACCTACATCGTATTCTGCTACATGAGGAATGTCGGAACTCCAGCCCAACTCTCCTCTTGGAAAAAATACAGGATACACCATTGGATCGATTTGAGGTGATTGTGCAGGCAAATCCTGCAATGGTCTATCTCGAGGGTAAACAACAATGTCTCGAGCTAATGGTGGTGCACCATCTTCACCAACAAAAACAGCTGCTACTTCATCATGATGAGGTAGATTATATCGGCGGCGGTCACCCCCACTTCTCAAGTGCATTCTAACCTGAATCCCGGGTAAAAAATGTAAAATATAGCAAATTATCAAAAGCAGTTGAAAGATCAGTGAAGTATAAATATTTATTTCCACTTACCTCAGATGGGTGGCGATTCTTTTCATTTGCGAGTTGCAATTCCTCCGCCTCTACCTCACCCATGTGTTTATATGCAGCTGCATACGGACTCTCCCTTAAAATGATATCTTGCAAAGCTTGCATGATTTCAGGGGAGCAACCTTGATTTTCTGGTCTTGCCATTTGCTCGTTGAAAGCATTCATACCATCATGAATATATAGTTGACCATATGATGGAGGAACACTCGGTGGTGGGTGTAAATTACCTGTTCGGTGACATACCTGGCCATTGATACGAAAAACTGGTGGACCACGACCTGGCGGTACAGCCAATTTCGCACCCATGGAAGCAAAAGCAACTGAACTGTTGAACTTTCGAATATTTTCTTGAAAGTTCTTTGCTTGATTGTTATCACCTACTAAAAGATGTTTAAGGTCATTAGGATAATAAATGTTATCTAAATGAACTTTACCCTTGTGACAACACTTACAATTAGTTTCATCAACAAACATCTTGGCACCACAAAACTGACAGACTTTGTCCATGGCACCAAGATAGTGTAGCTCAGGCAGTTGTTCTTGCCGAGCAGCACGATGCAATGGTTGATTAGCTCGTGTAGCCCTCATGCGATGAACATTTGCATTTCGCCGGGCTAATCTTTGACCATCATCTTCAGTTTGGCGATACTGAGCACGTCTTTCAGCATCATTCACTCTAAGACGTTCATTATCTGCCTGAATGTCTGGTGGCTGGATATTAATGTTTTGCTGAAGCTGTTGGCGCCTTGCCTCAGCCACATCCTCATGTGCATGCTGACGCTGAATAATAGAGTGCATTTGCTGCTGATCAGTTGGCTGGAGGACAAACTGGCCATTTCTAAAAACTGCTAGGAAGCCAGGAATAATATTAGTGCCTCTTATATTAAACATCACAGTTCAGAAACACTAACAACAAAAAAGAAAGAAATAGCTACCAACTGTGAATAAACAGCACAAATCTAGGCAGAAGCAGTAGCAAGCTGACTAATACAAAATAAACAGAAATAGTCGAAACTGTGATAATAATCTTCAACAAACCTTTCTATCATCTAAACATCTAAAAATTCGCACGATGCATTTAGGAAAACTTTTTATTCTTTATTTCCTTTTAAAGCTTCTTTTGTAACTTTTACAACTGAAATACGTCCATGCCATTGTCACTCTGACTCTCATCATCACTGTATTCATATTCGTTGCTTGAATCATCATCACTATCTTCATTAATTGGTTCAGGGATGCCATCTTCGTCAACGGCGATCTTCTTGCGTTGACGTTCATTATCGTCGAGTTTGACTTTCCTCTTTTTTTGCAAATGAATATCAACTGCACGCTCTATAAGGTCTGCTCGCTCTGAATCAGACCAAATAGAGTCGTTGCACTTGATATTCATTAGCATGGCTGCTGTGTCATGAGTCAGATTCAGTCAGATTAACGCTCTCTCTACAGATGAATTCGATCCAGAGATCGCAAAAACAATATCAACCAGGAGACAAAGATTTGGAAATTCGTCTCGTCTGTACTTAAGGGTGCGCTCCCAAATTTTTAAAGCATCCAATTTACCAGCGAGCAAATCTGATTGATACCATGCCTTAACGTAAAACCGGAAACGTTTCCACTCATGATGAACTTTGCTAGGGTCGTAATTAGCTCCTTCTAACGGAGTTTTGAAATGATCAGCAAATTCTGTTATCTGCTGTTTTCCGTAACTGCGATCCTCTGAACAATTCTTGGGGTCAATCCAGCTCATGTTGTTAAAGATGGGTTGATGAAAGCTGGCAAATCTTTCTCTGAGCATATCTATTAATTGATCTGCCATTCCTTTCTTGACACTCACAGCGCTTTTGATCGATCTATCGTTAAGATGTGTGAAGTCTTCAAATTCCACTTCAACTGTTTGACGATTCTCCGGGTCCTTTAACATGTGTCCGTGCTATACAAAAGTGACGATTAACCTTTTTTCGCCATCCTCCTTGGAAATTAAATACTTAAACCTATTTTAAAGAAAATAAAATAAATTTATTATATCATATGGTTGATGATTAAGAGTGTCTTCCTGGGCTTCGTCTCTTAGGTGAAAGTCCAAAATAAATGTCTAATGAGAGTCCTGGGAATGAGGTTTTCATAAAGCTTCAAAGTTAAAACGATGAAGACAAAAGGTATTTACAAAAATGTGTTTAATAACGCCAGAGTTTTTCAGAAGGTTAAACACTCCCATATAGAATTTGTCAACTGCATTAAACTCTGAATCTTTAAATGCGTCTTTAACGGCTAGCTCTACACGGTGGTTTACGCAATGCACCTTAACAAGCCATGGGTGACCATCCAATTCCATTTTCTTCATTAAACCACCTTTTGTACCAGTATTTACACTAGCCCCATCCGAGGTAAGACCAATCACTTTCACAATATAATCTTGTAGCGGCAAATTTCCGTTTTCATCATGGAATATGCTATCAATTCCGTTTTTTAATGACTGTGCGTCCGTACCACCCAACTGATTCATTTGCAAAAGGTTGGCAAATACGAAAGTTGGGGAACCTAGACGAATAAACAAAACGTTGGAAAGCATTATATTGAATTTAATTTAATTTACTTGCTAATAAAAACCACCCTTGCTTTGTGTTCGTGTGTACAAGGAAAATGTGCAGTATGCATAAAAAGGAATAAGCAGAAAGGAAATTATATAATACGTTATGTCTGCATTATTGTGTAAAAGTAGAATGTGCTTATAGAAATTAAAAGATAAAGGAAAGTACGAATTAAAAGTTTTCGGAGACACATTGTCTTTCTTACTAAAAACTTTTCAAAACGAATTTCAATAGTTTACGAATCACGAAACAGGTCAATCAGAAAATGATTTAACCTTCGATTGAATGGAATGCTGAGAAGTCTCTCTAAATTCTTGGAAAAAAGTTAGAGCATAGAATGAAGAAGACTAACCATTATGTTGCACTCTCACAAGTACTAATTCCTTAACATCCCCTGTTTTTCGTGCCTGTGAGCCATCTGTGAGTACGCCCATAAACTTTTTATCTACCAACAAGTTAGTACACTTTTCACTGACAGCTTTGTTTAAAGATAACATCAGTTTCTTCACCGAGCGTCCGTCATGTTTCCCTTAAAACATACTCAACCATTAACATCAACACCCATAAATTAGAAAAATAGTCAATCAAACAATCCATCATTGATATTACTTTTAAAGATGCAAACAAACCCTAAACAAGAATTACAAAACAAACTTACCGGTAATAAAACGAAGTCCATTCATTCTTTGGACGTCTATAAGTGTCTAAAAAGTGTTTAGAGATAGTGTTGGGTGTAACGCTAATTGATAGGCTGTGTTCATCAATCGAATATAGGCATTGCGAGTACTCGATGATGTAGCAACGTCAATCCTTGGTTGAGATAGCCCCTTTGAAGCAGGCACATCTGAAAGTATTTCACTGGACGTTTTGCCTTTTTCCAGCTCTAACGCAATCACGTGGCACTTGCTATTGATGTGTCGCTCTACCTAAATAACATTAGAGGTAAGCATAAAAACAAAGTATGAGTAAGGTTCGACTGCTGCCATATGCAAAGGACGTACCGTGTGTTTAGGGATAACAATTGTACCATTAATGCATGTTTCTGCAGAATTTTTTGTAGCACCTTTAATTGCAGAATGTTTGAAAACGTTGCCCTTGTTAGCAGCACATAATTTGCACCAAACAAAGTCTACATAATCAATCCCGTTGTCTATCGAAGTTCTGAAGCCAAGAACACCAGAAACTCCCCACTTATTAAAAGTGGAGAGTTGAACCCGCACACCTTTATGTTTTTCACTAGCACTTGCCATTTCAACAAATGACTAGAAGACTTTACAATTTTCATTATAGTAAATCAGCCAAAAATCAATTTAAATAAATTTAAAAACACAGATATATTTTATGAAATATATCTGTGTTTTTAAATTTATTAAAATTTACAATTTTCGTTCGATCGAACATGGCATGTCTTCGCAAGTCGAACAATAGGGCACGTGACGCTGAAGAAAAATGTATGAGAAAAAAATTCCACTCAGGAAACCATTTCTAAATAGAAACCAGGTGATTGTAGTCAATTCTACACGGCCTTTGCTGACTCGGTAAAATCATACACACTATGCCCACCACGAACAAAGGATTTTTTTCACACGTTGATGACAAATTAGCGCGTGCGATCAAATGTACGCCTATGACTTTTTACATATGTGACAGCGCGTGCGCGTGCGATCGCCATCGTCAAAAGGAGAAGACTGACTTAGAAAGCTTTGATTAAACCAATGCAAATCTAACTGTTCTTTCAGTAAAATTTGTGAAGTTGTACAGGTTTACTTTATGACTAATTTCTTGCTTCTAAGAACCAACTGTCAATTAAAGCTTTCCTCCCATGCCAAAAGAAATATGACTGAAAACATTGAGAATATCACAGTAATACAGAAAATCATATTCATTTGCTTCAAAAACAGTACAGAAGAAAAATAATTCACATTAAAAACTTAAATTTCATCAACAATACACTTCTTCGCCGCCATCTTTCTCTCTACAAAATCAAAAAACTGAAATTCCGTGTGACGTCAGCAAGTATCATCGTGAAAACGAAAGTAACTGAAAGTTTGGCAACTTTGCTGACCTGACAGGTTATGTTTCGTTTTGATAAATAACAAAATATACAGACTGCTGATATTTTCTTTTATTACCCCCTGATTGAAAAATACCAAGATAAATTGCGTATAATATATCTTTATTTCCAACCCGTAAAATAAAAATAGGAGAGACAGTGAAAACTTCTCCACACAGCGAATCCTTGGTTTCAGGAGAAGGAAAGAATTTGCGAATTCTGCGACAAGAAAAAAAACTCTTTTATTTCTTAATTCTGCAAACGTCTTTTTATCTCGTTGCCTTAATCAAAATCTTCAGGTTGAAAATGATCTTCGCATACAAAAACTGCTTTAGGAAGGACGTCTGCTCTATTTATTCTTGCTATCCAACTTTCGCCAATTTATCTTTTGGTAGCGAAAAAAGAGTCTTAGAAGTATCACGCTTATTATTTGTACAGCCTAGTAAAGCACACGACATGATAGATACTTTTAAGGGCAGAAAGTTTCGCAGGCAGAAAGTAACACGTGTCAAAAAAAACGTGAAATTTATGGAATAAACTTTTGCGTTTCACAGATTTTGGAACAAATTTCGCGGAAAAAAGCTTTCGCAAATTGAAGAAAAAGATTTTTTTAAATTTTAAAAAAATAAAGTTTATTTTCTGTATTACTGTGACATTCTGAATGTTTTCAGTTATATATGTTTTGGCAAGGGAGGAAAGCTTTAACTACTCCTTTACCATGGTTATATATATTCGTTGGTTGATAGTACTTTGACGTTAACATCATGCTTACGTTCATTCCTACTGGTCTTTAGAATGAGATAAGTGGTAGTGGTTCACTTCTTGGCAACAGAAGGTTACATCAAAGGTTAGAAAATGGTGTCCGCATAATAATGTACAAAAATGCTTATTTGAAAATATGTTATCAGGATACAACGTTGTTAAAAAAAAATTTTCTCAGTTCATAATATTCATTACCTCCAAACAAGGTTTACTCTGATGGGGTGGATCGTAAATTTCATGGTTAGTCAAATGCAGCACCTTTTGGATCCAAGTGGAGTTTCTGAATGGAGAGCAAGACAACTGAAAAGAAGACAGTATGTTTCAAAAGTAACTTAAATTTCTATTTGGTATATTGCAAATGTGATCTTTGATTGATTAAAGTTCCTTTCTTTTAGGGACCAAATCAAGTATGGCATCTGGATGGATACAAAAAGTTGAAAAGATTTGGGTTTTGCATACATGGCTGTATTGACGGGTATGAAGAATATTAAAGAATAGTTCAATCATTCAGCAGAAAACAGATTAGCTAATTGTCGTTTGTTTCAAAATCTTTATTAGCTACTCAAGAAAACTGCTTTGGTTGGAAACATCTTCTTCTAATAATTGTCCTAAGATTGTAGCTTGTTCACGTCTGTTTACTTGTGCGGCGAGAGCGAATCTTATTGTGAGCATGCGTAATAGAAACAAGACTCGAGACGGAGAAGAAACAGGCAAATGGCGGTGGCACAAATTTTACTTGTGTTTACCATTTCAGGTTATTCAATAGGTAATCTAGAATAATTAACCCAGTTTAATATTGGAAATGATTACCTGATGATGGAACTTGTTATTCGTAAATCTATTTTGAAGAAAAATCGAGGAAGAAAATAAAATTTTGACAACAAACATTATGTGTTCGACATGTAAATTTTACTGAATTTCTACCTACCAAATCGCAGACAAAACGAATTTTCCTTGAAATACTACTATGTGTATGTGATTCTTCCATCTTTTATCTAATATTTTTTTAAGATGTCTTGGTTGTATCTGTTTTTTTATTCAATTTTCAAAGCTCTTTTGTGGCCCACCCGTTCATGGGCGCTATTTCCTTTTCGCATCCCCCTCCCCCTCCCTAAATGTATCTGATCCTAACCCTGACCCTAAAACAAATAGCACCTTATGGTGTTGCTGTCATCCGACCGACCTTTTTTGTGCCAACTTTTTTTGTAATACTTGTCGCGGGCCATTCATTAAAGTTTTGTACGTTGAGTCAAAAACTCTGTCTCTACAAAAATTTGTTCACTTAGTAGTAGAAGTATCCTCTAGCTATAAGAAAGTAGTGGTGCTTTCTGTTGAATACAGGCAGACAATGGATTTAGCTCTACGTCATTTTTTTTATATTTACCAAACTGATCCTAAGTTGACATTTGAACTTACTAACACATATTGGTGATACCTGTCTTGATGGAGGAGATCTTCCACTATATATATACTAAAATTGAGCAATCTTTTTTGCATGGGTGACTATTGAAAATCTAAACCCTTATATAAATATAAATTTTCATTAGAATTGAATAATTTTCAAAATTTTTATCCAAACTTAGTTTAATTTGGTGGTGGAGATTTGATTTGATTTTGATAAGACTCCACATGGTTTTTGAATATAATGCTTTAATATTTGAAAAATAATTGTTTTTGCTTGTCAAAACTTTGGAAATTGAGCAGACACGATAACTCTGCAAGATACTTGAAATCTTTTGAAGGGATAAAAAAAATGTTGCAACAAAATAGAAGAAGAAAAGTATGGAAGGGAAGGATATTAAATTCCACATTTTCAAATGTTTTTCATGTGTACCTTAGTTTCAATAATATAGATAGAAACACTGACGTTTTCCACCCACCCCATTTATCTATTTTGAGCAAAAATTCCACCCAACCTGTTCATCAATCACAAAGACATTTCCCACCCACTCCGATTATTCAAAAATTGAGATTACATTTTATGTACAGACTTTGGTAGTGTACGACATTCAGCTAACCAGTAACTTGTTCTAATTCATATATATAATTGCTTTATATTCACACCAACACCAATCTACACTAACAGTATGTGAAAATCTGTATTGCACAAGTATACTTTAGGTATGCTGTATAATTTGATATATAAATATATTTCATGCTCTGGAATACCATTGAGCACTCTTGGTAGTTGTACACACCTCTCATAATATAAAATATTTATAAGATATCTGCTTTTGTTATGTATTTATATAAATAATAATCAAAAGAGTTGAAAATGGCTAGCCAACCGTTTCTTTAAAAAGATTTCTGCTCCTAGTTCCCATTTGTGTACCTTAAGGGAAGAAATGGTTTGTGGAAGAAATTTTTGCGAATATATTTTGCAGAATTAATTTTTGCGGATGCAAGGAATTTAATAACCTTTTGCAAGTGCAGATGCTGCTTGTATTGTTATTGACGAATGAGTAATAAGTCCTTAGATGTTCAATAACTTCAACTTCTTTCCTTTATCATTTTTCAAACGTTTTGTATTTATATGCAAAGCAAAGTGAAAATTCAATTCTTTATGGATAAAAAACATGGAGAATTTTGCGGAATCTATTTTTGCGGATGACCAATATTTATTCATTTTTACGGAATTCAATTTTGAGGATTTGAGCGAAAGTTCTGCACAAATTTTTTTCGCAAACAATTTCTTCCCTTAAGGTATATAATCTGGTAGGTTTTGGCAGATTACAATTTGTGTGTAATTGCATATAAACATTTAGGCTAGGAGAAAAAACTGTCTCTTTATACAATATGCTCATGACTTACAATAAAAATATCCTTAATAAAAAAGAATCACTTAATAAAAGCCCCCAAGTCATCTGGGCGAAGATTGAATTCTGTGAGAGAAGATCCTTCATTTTTAAATAACAGCTAGGTTCATGACATTCGTAAAGCCGTAAAGCCTGAAAAATGCATTTTATGGAAAGACCCATCAGAGAACCCTTCAAATCAACAGAAAATATTAGTATGAGTTTCTGCAAATTCTCATGAAAAGAATGGATAATCTTTAAAAAACAATATGTCACGCTTAAAATTAACTTTAAAAGAGATGTATCAAGGTATTCTGTGTCTGGGTAGGTTGACTGTAAATCATGCTTTATTAGCTTTTTCTTACCAAGTTTGGTGTCTCAAAAGGTATATTAATGTTTTGGAGTTTTTTCGTAGCCTTTTCTAGGTTTCCCCCTCCCTTTCTATTTTCTTTTCCCTTTATATATAACAGATGACTTCCTAAGTGACATTGTTTATAATGCGTAGGTGTTCTTTTCTTGATGATTTCTTAAGGATCAAGTCATTTCTGTCGACTTAGTCCTCTAAGGGGTCATTTTGATAATAACGAAGACGTTTAAAAATAGATATTAGCACTTTCACTTACTTTGATACAGATTTTAATTATTTTTCAGTTTGTAAATGGTATTAGCATGCATATATAAGCCAGTGAAACTATTCAATGATCTGAAATATCCCCCAAAATTGAAACTAACAAGGAAAAATATGAAGATCCTCAAGAGTTTTTTGTGCTCAACATCTACTTTCATTAAACTTTCAAAAAAACAGATACAAGCTTGAAATTTTTTGTACATGAAAATTTGCTCTTTCGGCTTTTAGAAAAACCCAACACCAAAGCCAGGAAAATTCATTATCATATGAAAATCCTTAATACAAATTTGACAGTAAAATCAGTCAAGATTTGCTATACTTGTTTGAAGTGTGGAACAGCACCACAAACACTAACTTCTGTAGATGTAAACTGATGAAAACAAAGCTCGAGCTTCCCAGAATATTCCTTGCTAAGTTCCATTTACATCACGCTTATTTATTTATTGATTTTTGCCATCTGAAAAAGCGCCTTTTATACAATTTTGCTGGGCGTCGAAAAAGACTTTGCGCCATCATGAAAACTCATGAAATTTGAACTACCGAACTGCGCATGCTCACAATAAACGCCGCTTAGGAAACAGACGTGTGTTATTTCTGGGATTACGTTAGCAGATTTAGAGGTATAAAACACAATAGATTATTCATATACCATTTTTAGAACCTTTTTAGCCGTTATACTTTCCGTTTACTTTAGGCACTGCTAGATTCATTCGCGGGGATGCCGGCAACGAAAATTTGAATACCTTAGTTCCCTTAATTTTCGCGCCCCTTTAATTTTCGTGCACTTGACCCGCGCAAAAATTAAAAGGTGCGCGAAATAGCAAAAATCTTCATTTTTCTCAATTTTCGAGCTTTTATATAGAAATATGCCTTATTATACACTTATATAACTAATATAATTAATCAAGTATTTAAGGCGGGTAAACAGAGTGCGGCAATGAGACTCAGGAATGAAAATGGAAGTGAAAATGCTTTATTAATCTGAAAAAAATGAATCGAGCTTTTTTGGTTAAGATATCGTTGGTGGTGATTCTTGTTTCTCATTAATACATGAACACTTAAAAAATACTACAGTATTTCAGTCATCAATAACTATAACTTCAGAAAAAGTTTGAGTTTCTGGTACTGCTTGTGTGTTACCGATACCCTGAGTTTCAGGAATGACTTGAGTTTGTGTTGCAGGTATCACCTCTATCGAATCATTACCGTCATGCTCATGGTTCTAAGCAGTAGGTTGACTTTCTTCAATTTCTGAGTCTGGGACAAATTCTACATCTAGATCAATCTCTTCATCGTAGTTTTTATTATTGGTCGAAACAACAATCCGGTCTGGTTCTATGTAGTAACTTTTGATAAATGTTTCCATTTCGGAAAAAACTTCCTCGGTCGCATCTTCTTTCTTAACACTTAGAAGAATAGGAATTTCCAAACCTCCTGATGGAATAGGAGATGGCCTATATTTGGCACAAGTAACATGTGCTTCTAATTTTCCACCATAATTGATAAAAAAGTAACAAAAGCGACTGATTTCGTGAGGAATATGGCCAACTATTTCATTACTTGTAAGCTTTCCATTTAACTTGGCTCCCAATGAAATCGCAAAAGGATCGTGAATATTATTGATTTCTGTGGTTAAACCACTACACGCTAAGTGGATAGTCAAATACTACGATTATGCAAGGAGTAAACTGGAAATTATCATCAACGGGTGGAAAGAGTCCGGAATTACTGAACATCTTCAAAAGAAGATAGATTTGGACCCTTTTTCTTCTAAAGTTATTTAACGAATGCCTTACTATTGTAACCATAGTATGTTGTAACTTATATCTGTTGATAAAAGGAAGAGCCCACTAAAAGTAAATACCAAAGTTAGACCATGATCCATCACGTTAAAAAAGCTCTGGAAAATACTTTTCGTGACCTCCCTCTCAGAACCAACTGATTTTCCTGTTTTTGGCGTTTTTCAGTGAGTAGATTTCAAATTCGAAAAGTTCCCAAGTTTTCCACCTGCAGTTTTCGAGTAATAAGGCCTCAAAGTTACGGTGATCGTGCGTATCGATTTTCATCATATGTTATCGATTTTGATTGTTTCGTTAGTAAAATTTCAAAACCAATGTAAGGATTTCAAAATTTGTGAGATTATTTGTTGAAAATAAAGTTTTGTTTTGGATGGGAGTGCTTTTTATCGTATAAATGTCAAAACATTTTAACAGTCGTGCAATTAACGAGTCTGACTCGGGAAAACATCGAATAACCTTCATAATTGCATAATTTTGGATGGGAAGGTATCAAAACAATGGAATATTATATTAGCTACATCTGTGCTGCATTATTAAGTAAATGTGTACATAATTAACCTATCCGACTAATATTCACTCTTGATTAGAAAACAACAACATTTCATGGTATAATTTGGTATTGGTTCACAGTCTGTTCACAGTGTATGCGATATCTATGTTTTTATTCCCTGTTTCAAACATTAGAAACTCCTACTGTTTTATTGTATCCTCAGATCCAAACAAGGAATAACATAATTAGATCGTATCCGTACTGTACGTATATATACATTTAAAATATGTGGCTAAGCCGGCAGCGAAAAACCCCCTAGTCACGTACCCTCGAAGTATAAAGGTCTATAACATACAATCTATCAAAGTAAAAAAAGAAGCAGATGGATTGGAATGGAACCATTCTTCTGACAAATTATTCGATACCATCAATTTGAATAAAAGCAGTTAGTCTTCTCTTCATGTCTTCATCATCGTGGACTTTATTTCTCGTCGTTGATACCATCAATTCGAATCGGAGCAGTTGTTCTTTATGTCTTCATCACCATGGACTTTATTTCTCGTCATTGATACCATGAATTCTAATCATAGCAGTTGTTCTTCATGTCTTCATCATCGTCAACTTTATTTCTCGTCGGTGAAGGTGCTTTCCTGTCTCCCAAATGTTCTTCATATCCTGAGATATAGATTGGGTAGCTACTACACCACTTGCTATCTGTATCAGCTGACTTCATCAAAAGGGTTAACCATTGTGTATAAAACATCTCGCCCATCCCTATTGATCCTAGTTGCATCCATATCTTTTCTACCACTGAAAAAAGAAAAATCTATAAAGCATAGAAAACTGTCAGAAAACGTTCTTTCCTTGGTTCAATTTTTTTTAGTTTTAGCTATAACAAAAAGAGGTGTATTTCATGATATGTATCATTTAAATTCTTTACTTTAAAAGGATATGTACTGTAAACTTACAAATCATTGTACACCAACCGAGTAAATGATGATATTCCATCAAAGTTTCAACAGCTTCAGTTAACACTGCGAGACAGCACCCATCGTTTACAGCACCAAGTTTACGAGTGATGCCTACAATACCGCCTCTGACTTTACTACTTCTATTAAATATTTGCTCTATTGCTTGATCACAAGCAATGTTTATAAATCCATAACAGTTCTCTTTTCACTGTCCAATTAGTTTTAATATTATCACAATCTGAGAAAAAACAACAACTTTATTTTTAAAGGAAGAAACTGTAGCTGTGAGCATTGAAATAAGCTATGAAACTTACCTTTATGTGTTTGATCAAGAATGTTCATTTCTAACCAATAACAAGATGCATATCTGTAGTAACAAAAAAACATGGAAGCATAGAATTAACAGTTGTCTGATGATGATCCCAATTTCCTGTAAGAGTAGCCCTTAAATGTAACAACACCAACTATGCCATTTCTATATAAACACTCCAAAATGAAAACAGCTTTGATTCAGAAGATCTCCTTTTAATGAAACTTTGATAATCTGTATTTCTTTTTTGGAAAATAGGGCTTTGCACAAAATCTTCAAAATGATTTTCATGGAGACTTTCTCTCATTGCACCAATAAATTCCAATATATCTTTTTGCTTCTCATCATCTTTTGAAGTCAGTAGGATTAGAATCTTAAACGACTAAGAGCTTTGGACATCAATTTATGGGCCCGAATACTACGATTATAATGTTCACCAGGCATCACACCTCGATATGAACCAGGTGCAACAATACCAAATTTGATAAGTATTTCCTATAAACAAAGTTCAAATTAAACCATATTAAAAGAAAGTAATACAGTTTCAATGCTAATGGCTAGACATCACCTGTAGAGGAGTGATTTGAGTTTGATTTTCAGAGAAACAGAAAGAAAATTGCATTCATATAATGCAGTTATCAATAATGATCTAAAAGAAAATGATTTATGTCACAAATATATTAAATGGAGTGATTATAGACATTAAATAACCACTACAGTATGTAATATGCAAACACAGTATAAGGAGCACCTTAACCATAAGTGGTCATAACGCTTTCATAGAAGTATAAATTGTACTTTGGCTATACTGCATTGATAGAAAATATTTTTCATATTTACTTACTTGTAGACCAGCATTTTGAAAGACTTTTGAAATAGCTGATAAGAATGACATCACCAATTTTTAAACATTTGTTTATTGTAGAGATATCGGCGCATTTATAATAGGTAGGTATGAGATGGTTGATACAATGTCATTAGAATTGTGCACAATTTGTATTATAACCAGTCCAACATGGTAAAATATCTGAGGAGTTTAACTGTCAAATTTTACAAGTGACATATGCTAAGTTAAGATTTCTAAAATAATTCTGGAGAGGATCAGAGTCAATCAAAATGGGGTCATTCTGTTCAAAATACTCTGATATATGAGTGATACTTTCTTTCCCCAAAAATATGTTGGTATTTCAGCAATGTTACAGTTCTTACACGTTTTATTAACAGAAACAATATTCTTTGTTAAATTAAGGACCTGCGATGGATTTTGTATGCAAATACCATGGGTGACATGAGGTGTACAGTTGTGAAGTTGATTAAATACACCATTAAGTTTTGAGACTGATATATAAATAATATAGAATGATGAAGGCAACACAACTGAACTTGAAAAGATGAAGAACTTGTTGTTGTTACTGTGAAGGAGCAGAAAGACGAGATGATTTCCTTTATCTCTGATTAACTTTTAGTTTTTCTTGGGCCTTTCTTTTCTCTCTTTTCTTTTTGTCCCGTTCAATTTTAGTGACATCAGTAAAGTATTTATAACAATTTGGGTGATACTGCAACCCTCTTCCTGGTTTTCGTGTATATACTCTACTCTTCCCGATACTAACGCAGCCTCTAAACTTTCTTCATCAATACTTATCCAATCTGTACGCGTAGCAATGAACTTTTCAAATGTTTTATCAGTAAACTACCTTAATTTTCCGTCATTTACACTAGCAAAATGAATAAGACAAATACTTTCATCCTCCTCGTGGTCAGCCATATTTTTTTACTTTAATTTGTCTAAGTTTATTTCACAGAACGTAGTGATCCAGCTTGCCGTGTCGATGAAAAGGTTGGAATATTCATTCTGTTTTTTATTACTTGGTTAATCGAAAAAAATCGATATAAAGAGATTATCGAGTAAATCATACAAATTTATAAAAATTATGACCTTATTTCTCAAAAACTGCAGGAGAAAAACTTGGGAACTTTTTTGATTTGGTATCAACATAACTTGACCTATATTTTCTGAAAATTTGGTTTGGTTCTGTGAGGGAGGTCACGAACTGACACAAATGAAGTACACGGATCGTGGTCTAAGTGTGTGGTTTATTCATGTCTTTGTGTTTTGGCCAAATAACCTGTTTTGAAAAATTTATGAATTTGAGGGTGCGCGAAAATTATTGGGTGCGCGAAACTGAGTTTTTAAGGGGTGCGCGAAAATTAAAGGCGCGAAAATTAAAGGCGCGAAAATAAAAGGCGCGCGAAAATTAAGGGAACTACTAAGGTATAGCAACGATTTTTATGGAAGATCAACGGTATACCAAGTATGTTTCAGATTGTGTTTGTTTGTTTGTGAAATTGTAGCGAAGTTACAATAATTTCCCTTGTAAAGGTCCCGTCTCATTATTTGTATGTATAGCGCATTGAAGCATTCTGGTCGCAGTTATGCCGATCTTTCACACAATGGTGGATGAACGTCTTCAGGGTGTGTGTTTCATGAATCGTAACTTATTTTCGTCACCATCTGTTGCACTATTTATTATTTTCATTGTTAAATAGGATATGAGCGATGATGGCTCATGGGACGAAGCAGACCCGATACAAAGGTAACTGACAGATGCGTTAAATATACGAATGTGTGTTAGTTGCTTTTAAAGAACTTTTAAATTTGATGTTTTATAGGGAATGCTTAAAGTTTTGTTTTACATTTCCCATTCAAGCTGAGTTAGATACAATCAAAACTCTACACAATACTCATCGTATAAGATGATCTATTAATCAATCTTCTCCTAATGGGAAACCTGATATGATGTACAAGATCCCAGAATTACTTGGTATGCCATGTTTATATTATACGGAAGCCCATTAGTGCCATCTTAACTCCATACTTAATTCAAGGATACGATCTGCAGATAATTCTTTGATCTGGAAATAATTCTTCGATCTGCAGATAACTCTTCGAAACAAATAATAATAATAATTTTTTGATCTTGAGATCGTAACTACGACCTGAGGCTAAAACCATAAACAAACATGGCGAGTTTCGTGGATGATTTGGTGGATGGTACTAATGCAGACGTGAGTTTAGTTTTAATCCTTTTTGGCATGTTTTTTTTTGAAATTTTGGCTTTTAAGATTGTGTACTAGATATTCGTTTTAATTTGAAGAACTTCTACTGTTCCATACATCAACTTAGTATATAACAAGAAGGAAGGAAGGGTTCTATCCACTCTGACTACTGTGTATGTGTGTGTTGTCAGGTGGGTTGTTGACAGGTGTACAATCATGTGTATTTAGAGTTCTGTGGTTGTAGGATGTGATACTAAGCAACGCTTTTCTCTTCCTTTGTTGCTATTGTGGTATTCAGCCTGACATCATTATTTACTCCTATAATACATACAACCAGACACTTTTAATTGGTATTATAAAAGCTGAATGAATGACTAATTTTTCCTTTTAATTTCAAAATTTTAAATTATTTTAACGGTAGCGGCTTATTTGAAAACTCTAGGATACAATGACGATGTCCTTGAAAAATTTAAGCAATCAAAGGTATATTATAGCTTTATATTGTGTGTTCATGTATGAATAAATAATGAACAGCTCAAATATGAAAAATTAACATAGATTTTTGATGTTTCCGTGTCTCCTATGACACTATCTTTAGATCTAATAAGTTCTTAACTCAAATCTGCAGAAAAAAATGTATATTGTGGTGTTTTGTTGGCTTATTTCGAAATCAATTTATGTGTTAATGTGTTTTTATTCTTTGGTTTTTTATTGTTATTATTTTATTGGAAGATTTTGAAAGTTTGCAGTAATATATAAGTGTTTTTATTTTTGAATATTATATACACTTAAAGTGAGAAATCTATTTTATATGTTTTCTGTATATTTAATTACCATTTAATAACATTAACAAAAAGAATGATATTCTTTTCAGAGTTCGGCATGATGTCATTTTAAGTTTTTATTCGATTGTATATAGAAGATAATCATTATAATGGTAAACATTGAAAATATAATTTTTTTGAAAAGTTTATAAATATATATACTTCTTTGGTTTTAGACATCAAAAGAATCTATTGATTTAATTCCAAAGGAAGATTTCGTTTCAATTGGAATTGCTTTAGCTGTTATATATCTAATGAAAGCTAAGTTTGGCCAACAAGATAAATCTGCTCGCCCTAAAGAACTTTTGAAAGATGGCAGGGATCGTCACATCAAAACTAATAAAAAAACAAAGAAAAGATCAAAGCCGACAGAGATTGCAGTGTCTTTCTGTTGGTATCATTTTGACAAGAAAAAAGATAAACACGCACAAGTAAGGGAGATATCAGGTGGTGTTAAACAAGTGTAAATGATTTCACGATCAGCAAGCTTAAATAACCTGACAAATATTGCACTCAACTTATTCTTCCCGTCTGGTGACAGTACAAAGGGACGAAGATTGGATGGTTTATCTTACTTTCTTGCTGATTATTGTCAATTTCAGATAAAAAGTTCAATCTGGATTCATATCTTGATGATAACAAATTGAAACAGGTCAAGCTTTTTCTGATGACCAAGGAACTGAGTGTTAATCAGTTAATGGAAAAATTTGCACAAGATACTTATTTAGACAGTGAATCAGAGAGTTTTTCCCATTTAACTCCATTGGTCACATCAACATCAAAGAGACTTCAAGATGGTTAAGTTCTTATGGTCAAGATGATTCCGATACTGAATTGCCTTCCATGACAGAAGCACTTGAAGGGCGACAACAGTTTATAATGAAACAGAATGAAGACTTTAACCAATCATTAGAAGCTGACAGAAAAAAGGATATGGTGAGTCTGTTCTTTACTTTTGTGCAATAAGATCTATTATACATTTTTAAATTTTCCATTAATTTTAAAGGACAAGGCTAATGCACTGGAGGAGGAACTTGGACAAAAACAGCAAGTGCTAAGTGTCAATGTTCAAAGACGCAAAGAGACATTACAAAAACAGTTGAAAGATTTGAAAGAAGGTGAATTCATACAAATTGCTAGACAGGAAAGAGTGCCAATAGAACCAGATCCTTCTTCAGATGCAGTTGTTGTTGCTGTTATGTGGACCTGGGAAAAATAAAGCGACATTTCGTGCCAACAGATCATGTTCAAGCAATATATGACTAGGTAGGTTCACTTTGTCATGAACCTAGACACATTAAGTTATGCTATCAGTATCCGGAAGCAATATTACCTGAGTCACCAATAAAACTTATTGATAAGAGAATTTTGCACATGTTTATCACTGATGAACCGGTCCCTGTTGGATTTAATGAGTGCATTACCTTCCCAGGACACCATAAAGTAGATAGTCGTCACACTCGTGGTTTGATGGAACTTAACCGGGAGCAGTACCTTGAAACAAATTTAAGCCTTTTCACCAGGTCTATTGGAGTATCTGGAGCCTCTGTACTAGAAGAGCTTATGGAACATTTCAAAAAAGATAGTGAAATCATGAAGCACAGAGTGTCAGTTTATTTTGAAGGTGAATTGGCTTTTGGGGATAGTGTTGCTAGAGAAGCATACTCTCTTTTTATTGATCAGTTGCTTCTCAAATCTTTTGAGGGAACATCACAATTTGTTCCATTATAGCAACCAAAGTTTGGAAGAAGTGAATTTGAAGTAATTGGCAAGATCCTGTTTCATTTTTTCATAAACTTTGGTTTGTTCCCAATTCAATATGCACAAGCATCGATGGAGTACGCCTTTCTCAGTCAAGGCTCTATTGCTGTTTTATTGGAAACATTTTTCAATTATATTGCCAAGTCTGAGGTAGAAGTTATGTCAAGTGCAGTATCCCATGACACGTTCATCCGAAGCCAAATAATTGATGCCCTAAGCATTTATAGCATAACAGCCAACCCAAGTATACAGAATATAGCTGAGTTAGTGTGCAAGGAAGCCAAAAATGAATTAATTACAAAGCCGTACCCAGCTTTGGAAGCTACAGCTTTTCCTTTCAAAGATTTTTTTGAAGGATTGGATAAAGATTATATACACGCAATCTATGACGTTGCTGCACCTACGAGCGCTAAAGTAGATGAATACATAAAGCGGAAACTCCACGAGACGGAAAAGGTAGCGCTATCGATTTTTTCCGCCGCTACATTGTCAATAGAGACCTTACGTAGAGGACGTCTTTAGCTACAACGTTATTATAAATCAAGAAAATCAAGCGACGTCGTAAGTTGTAATGGCGTCTTCATAAAATCCCTACGCACGCGCGCTTTTTAATCTGCATATAATCCGCCATATTTGTTTACACTTTCGCTTTCATCCTTCCTTTAGAACTTTTGTAAGAATTTTACTTTTAAAAATGCCTAAATTAAGAGATGTAAGAAGTTGTCTTTTGCTGAGCCATGCATTTGATTTGTTAACAGATGAAGAATTTGTTTTGCTATATGACCTTAATAAATCGAAGAACTTAGATTTTCCGTATTGGCAGTATCCGAAGTTTGATGTAGAAAACATGAGTGATGATGAATGTAAGGCAGAGTTTAGATTTTTAAAAAATGACATTTATCTTTTACAAGATCTTCTTGGAATCCCAGAAGAATTTCATTGCTACAATAGAGTTATCGTTCCTGGAATAGAAGCAACCTGTATATTACTAAAAAGGTTTCCATACCCTTGTCGACTAGGAGACATGATTCCTAGATTTGCAAGACCTGAAGCACAGTTAAGCATGATACTTGGGGAAGTGACAGCCAGTGTATACAATCGCCATCACCATCGTTTAGAAACGCTTAACCAACCTTGGCTTTCAAGAGCTGAACTTCACAGATTTGCACAATTTTTTCACAATGCAGGTGCACCCCTTCAAACGTGTTGGGGCTTCATAGATGGAACAGTCCGCCCTGTCTGTAGGCCAGGACAGCATCAACGTATTATTTACAATGGGCATAAACGGGTTCACGCATTAAAATTTCAGTCAGTTGTTGCACCAAATGGCTTAGTTGCAAATATGTTTGGCCCTGTTGAAGGAAGGCGGCGCGATAGTGGGTTGTTAAGGGATTCAGATTTGTATGCACAGCTACAACAGTTCAGTTTTTCTCCCAATGGAACAACCTTGTGTATTTACGGGGACTTAGCCTATCCTCTGCGACCACATTTACAACGCCCATTTATGAATCTACGTTTAACTCAACAACAAATTGATTTTAATCGTGCGATGAGTAAAGTAAGAGTTGCTGTAGAGTGGGTATTTAATGACATATCAAGTTTTTTTGCCTTTCTAGACCACAAGAAGAACTTAAAAATTGGACTTTCACCGATAGGAAAGATTTATCTTTTGTGTGTATTATTGACAAATGCTAGAACATGTCTTTATAAATCCATGTCTTCAAATTATTTTGGAACTAGTAACCCGTGTAAAAACTTTTTACGGGTGCTGTTAAAGAATGCGTTTTATCAATTAACGTGATATTGTATTGAGATGTTGTCAACCTTTTTGGGATGATTGATTTCATAAACAACAATTGCCTCATTCGTTCAAACATTACTATAAGAGTTCTCACCGAAAAGTTTGATGATCCAAAATTGTTAGATGAACATACTCGAGAGAATGTGACTCGTATCATGATACATTACTTTCAACGAAATGATTTGCAAATTATACAAAATTACTTGTAGCTTAACAAAAAGATTTGCGAATTTAAGAACGATTCGCAACTTGCACGAAACGATTTGCGACTTAGTCAAAATATTTGCAGCTTAGCGAAATGATTTGCGACCTAGACAATATGACTTGTAGTTTAACGAAACGATATTGGACTTTGATTAACTAATTGCAAAGGAACCAGAAAGGGAAAACAAATAAGATGGCCTGGAAAACTTAAAAAAAAATGCTGCTAAAGGAACAATAAACTGTAAAAGTTACCAGCTTTTTCTACTTCCAAGTCAACATCTTCACTCTCACTTGATACCACATCTAATGAATCAGGAATTAATAAAAATTTTTTTACATTACAAAATAAAAATGCCATCCATACATTCTCAAAAGTTCTCACCAACTCCCAGACATTTTTTCTTGAAAGCTTTATAAGCTTCTTTTTCTCCATAGGTGCTGTTTCTTTGATAGTACAGTGATGTACTTTTGGATATATACAGAACTTTTAAAATGACCTTAGTGATGCAAATAGGAACAAGAACCTAAAACATAACATCGATTTAAGCTTATATAATATAGTATAAGCAAAGGTACTTTGATCGTCATGATCATCAACCAAATGGTTTTCCAATAAAATCAATAAAAGATATAGCATACTACTAAGATTCTCTAGCTTTAAACTGAAATATAGAAATGCATTTACCTTCCAAATATAAGTGTTAGGTAATAGGGGTAACCATTCTTTTACGCAATCAAATATAGTACACACATATTCATCTGAAAGGGCTGATGGCATTTCATTGGAGTTGTACCAGTTTAAATCTCTTTTACGATCACAACCAGGGAAAGACCTTATTTTTCCAACATAAAGATCATGCCGTTCTGATGGAACATTACCTAATGTAATCTGTTTTACGACATTCTTTTCCTTATGCATTATGTCTTGTATATTCAGGGGCTTCACTTTAACAATCTGTCTGTCAAACTCCTTCATATACTCAATTGTCACTAAATAACAAGCAGTTCAGAATGAATATTGTACAAATGCCTGTAAAAATGTGATTCATCAGATAAGATGCACAATTAACTCATTTATATTAAACATTTATCATATTATATTGCATATCTATTTCTAGGTTACCTGGTATATGATCTTTAACACCACCTGCTGGAAAATCTTCTTCCTTATCAGCTTCAGTTTGATTTGGCAATTCTTTGTCATTATCAGCTTCGACATCACCCAGCATATCTTCTTTTCTGTTGATAATTTTTGTGTTACCTTGCAGATCTTTTTCATCGTTTATTTTTAGGTTACCTGGTGTATGATCTTTAACACCACCAGCTGGCAAATCTTCTCCTTTATCAGCTTCAGTTTGATTTGGCAATTCTTTGTCATTATCAGCGTGGACATCACCCAGCATATCTTCTTTTCTGTTGATAATTTTTGTGTCATCTTGCAGATCCTTTTCATCGTCTATTTCTAGGTTACCTGGTATATGATTTTTAACACCACCTGCTGACAAATCTTCTCCTTTATCAGCTTCAGTTTGATTTGGCAATTCTTTGTCATTATCAGCGTGGACATCGCCCAGCATATCTTCTTTTCTGTTGATAATTTTTGTGTCATCTTGCAGATCCTTTTCATCGTCTATTTCTAGGTTACCTGGTATATGATCTTTAACACCACCTGCTGACAAATCTTCTCCTTTATCAGCTTCAGTTTGATTTGGCAATTCTTTGTCATTATCAGCTTCGACATCACCCAGCATATCTTCTTTTCTGTTGATAATTTTTGTGTCACCTTGCAGATCTTTTTCATCGTCTATTTTTAGGTTACCTGGTGTATGATCTTTAACACCACCAGCTGGCAAATGTTCTCCTTTATCAGCTTCAGTTTGATTTGGCAATTCTTTGTCATTATCAGCGTGGACATCGCCCAGCATATCTTCTTTTCTGTTGATAATTTTTGTGTCATCTTGCAGATCCTTTTCATCGTCTATTTCTAGGTTACCTGGTATATGATCTTTAACACCACCTGCTGACAAATCTTCTCCTTTATCAGCTTCAGTTTGATTTGGCAATTCTTTGTCATTATCAGCGTTGACATCGCCCAGCATATCTTCTTTTCTGTTGTAAACTTCCCTGTCACCTCGCACATCTTCTGCATCACCTGGTGTAACTTCCTTATCAGTTTTTACATTATGCAGCATATCACTTTGATTATCAGCTTCCGTATCACCCATTGAATCTTTTTCATTATAAATCTTCAACATGTCAGGAAGAATATTTGTTTCCCCATTATCTTCATCAGATCTATAATTCATGTCATCCATAGAACTTTTATCAATGATCAAAGATTATCATAACTATTTATTTATATAACTTACAAAGATTGATTGTTAGTGACCGATATTATTTTGTCAAGTTTAACGTAATTAACGGGATTGATAGCAAAGGGTGCATGCTGAAAAGAAAAGGAGAAAAATTATTTAAAGTTACAATCGGTATCATATGAATCTGTACTACTACACACGGATCACTCACTTTGTCAAAGTCTGCATAATCTACCTGACAGCATTCACAGTATCCTTCACATTCTTGAAAAGACTTTATTCTGAAAAATTATGGCATGGCGGTATATCAAAGTATTATAAGCCCACTTCCTGGAATAAGTACATTCCTATACGAATAATGTGCCCATGCTCGGAGTTGTATTTAGTCATATTCATCCGGTGGTTAAAAGTGACATAGAATTTTCCAGAGAACACTATAAACAGTGTTTATAGTTGCAAAAAGTATTTTTGGAAGGTCCCCTTCATACGATAGCGGTTTATATAGCCTAAAATAAGCATTTTTTATTTAAGATTTACAATACCACCTAATACCACTACAAATTTGATGCCAGTCTAATAGAATCAGAATCATTGCATTTTAAAAACTTATGTATGTTTTAAAAATGCAATGATATTGAAGTAAAATTTGCAATACTGAACATACCCAGATTTATCTTCCACTTTCATGAAAGGTTCTTTTAATGAATACACTTAAAATTAATAAAAAAAATTAAGTTAAACAAATACCTGCTTCCATATTTTTGACATATAATGTAAAGACCAAGCGTGTTTTAGGGTGATCCAAACATATATCTTAGAATGTAACGAGAACTCTTTTGGAAAACTGATACAGTTAACAGTTCTGTACATAGTTATAATTTGCACACAAAATTTGCACATGGTACATTGTAGTATGTGCAGCTAGTGTGAAGCAAGTTTAATTGCCATACAAAATACATTTCTATTTTCTTCCCAGAAATACATACGTACCATAAACATCATCTTTCTGAATTGTTCTACTACTGGGTAGATTAAACTTTTTCAATGATTTTGGGACTTTTCCCTTCTTTGTTTCAAGTGCCTTAGAAGGAAAATACTTAATTCAGATTCATTTTTTCATAAGGATGTAAAGAATATAAATTCAAAGAAATAACACCTCAACAGTTTTATTTGTTGCTTTTCTGAATCCCTTAAGTAATTTTAATACTGTGTTAAAGCTTGAACAATTTATAAACACAAATCAAAAAATAAAAACAAACTAAAATGTGCATCATTTATCACCTTTTCAGTTGCTGAAGTACTAGCAATTATCTAAAAAACACAAAGATATATATTTTACACATATAATTTATTCATCTGAATAGTTTCATTTGGGACTCAAAAAGTGATTGCAGTCCAAACCTTGATTATTAACATAACTTGATCTTGTATTGAAACTATATGTATACTGCAAATTTCTGGGGGTTATTAGAAATTTCATACCTGGGAAGGTTGTGATTGGTTTTAGTTGTAGTTGTAGTTTTTGACAGGTGATTCTATGATTCAAGAATGTTCCAAATATAACACAGGTGTTGATTATAAAAAAAGGTGTGGGATGATATACACAATTAGACCACGATCCGTGTACTTCATTTGTGTCAGTTCGTGACCTCCCTCACAGAACCAAACCAAATTTTCAGAAAATATAGGTCAAGTTATGTTGATACCAAATCAAAAAAGTTCCCAAGTTTTTCTCCTGCAGTTTTTGAGAAATAAGGTCATAATTTTTATAAATTTGTATGATTTACTCGATAATCTCTTTATATCGATTTTTTTCGATTAACCAAGTAATAAAAAACAGAATGAATATTCCAACCTTTTCATCGACACGGCAAGCTGGATCACTACGTTCTGTGAAATAAACTTAGACGAATTAAAGTAAAAAAATATGGAGGAGGATGAAAGTATTTGTCTTATTCATTTTGCTAGTGTAAATGACGGAAAATTAAGGTAGTTTACTGATAAAACATTTGAAAAGTTCATTGCTACGCGTACAGATTGGATAAGTATTGATGAAGAAAGTTTAGAGGCTGCGTTAGTATCGGGAAGAGTAGAGTATATACACGAAAACCAGGAAGAGGGTTGCAGTATCACCCAAATTGTTATAAATACTTTACTGATGTCACTAAAATTGAACGGGACAAAAAGAAAAGAGAGAAAAGAAAGGCCCGAGAAAAACTAAAAGTTAATCAGAGATAAAGGAAATCATCTCGTCTTTCTGCTCCTTCACAGTAACAACAACAAGTTCTTCATCTTTTCAAGTTCAGTTGTGTTGCCTTCATCATTCTATATTATTTATATATCAGTCTCAAAACTTAATGGTGTATTTAATCAACTTCACAACTGTACACCTCATGTCACCCATGGTATTTGCATACAAAATCCATCGCAGGTCCTTAATTTAACAAAGAATATTGTTTCTGTTAATAAAACGTGTAAGAACTGTAACATTGCTGAAATGCCAACATATTTTTGGGGAAAGAAAGTATCACTCATATATCAGAGTATTTTGAACAGAATGACCCCATTTTGATTGACTCTGATCCTCTCCAGAATTATTTTAGAAATCTTAACTTAGCATATGTCACTTGTAAAATTTGACAGTTAAACTCCTCAGATATGTTGGACTGGTTGTAATACAAATTGTGCACAATTCTAATGACATTGTATCAACCATCTCATACCTACCTATTATAAATGCGCCGATATCTCTACAATAAACAAATGTTTAAAAATTGGTGATGTCATTCTTATCAGCTATTTCAAAAGTCTTTCAAAATGCTGGTCTACAAGTAAGTAAATATGAAAAATATTTTCTATCAATGCAGTATAGCCAAAGAACAATTTATACTTCTATGAAAGCGTTATGACCACTTATGGTTAAGGTGCTCCTTATACTGTGTTTGCATATTACATACTGTAGTGGTTATTTAATGTCTATAATCACTCCACTTAATATATTTGTGACATAAATCATTTTCTTTTAGATCATTATTGATAACTGCATTATATGAATGCAATTTTCTTTCTGTTTCTCTGAAAATCAAACTCAAATCACTCCTCTACAGGTGATGTCTAGCCATTAGCATTGAAACTGTATTACTTTCTTTTAATATGGTTTAATTTGAACTTTGTTTATAGGAAATACTTATCAAATTTGGTATTGTTGCACCTGGTTCATGTCGAGGTGTGATGCCTGGTGAACATTATAATCGTAGTATTCGGGCCCATAAATTGATGTCCAAAGCTCTTAGTCGTTTAAGATTCTAATCCTACTGACTTCAAAAGATGATGAGAAGCAAAAAGATATATTGGAATTTATTGGTGCAATGAGAGAAAGTCTCCATGAAAATCATTTTGAAGATTTTGTGCAAAGCCCTATTTTCCAAAAAAGAAATACAGATTATCAAAGTTTCATTAAAAGGAGATCTTCTGAATCAAAGCTGTTTTCATTTTGGAGTGTTTATATAGAAATGGCATAGTTGGTGTTACATTTAAGGGCTACTCTTACAGGAAATTGGGATCATCATCAGACAACTGTTAATTCTATGCTTCCATGTTTTTTTGTTACTACAGATATGCATCTTGTTATTGGTTAGAAATGAACATTCTTGATCAAACACATAAAGGTAAGTTTCATAGCTTATTTCAATGCTCACAGCTACAGTTTCTTCCTTTAAAAATAAAGTTGTTGTTTTTTCTCAGATTGTGATAATATTAAAACTAATTGGACAGTGAAAAGAGAACTGTTATGGATTTATAAACATTGCTTGTGATCAAGCAATAGAGCAAATATTTAATAGAAGTAGTAAAGTCAGAGGCGGTATTGTAGGCATCACTCGTAAACTTGGTGCTGTAAACGATGGGTGCTGTCTCGCAGTGTTAACTGAAGCTGTTGAAACTTTGATGGAATATCATCATTTACTCGGTTGGTGTACAATGATTTGTAAGTTTACAGTACATATCCTTTTAAAGTAAAGAATTTAAATGATACATATCATGAAATACACCTCTTTTTGTTATAGCTAAAACTAAAAAAAATTGAACCAAGGAAAGAACGTTTTCTGACAGTTTTCTATGCTTTATAGATTTTTCTTTTTTCAGTGGTAGAAAAGATATGGATGCAACTAGGATCAATAGGGATGGGCGAGATGTTTTATACACAATGGTTAACCCTTTTGATGAAGTCAGCTGATACAGATAGCAAGTGGTGTAGTAGCTACCCAATCTATATCTCAGGATATGAAGAACATTTGGGAGACAGGAAAGCACCTTCACCGACGAGAAATAAAGTTGACGATGATGAAGACATGAAGAACAACAGCTATGATTAGAATTCATGGTATCAATGACGAGAAATAAAGTCCATGGTGATGAAGACATAAAGAACAACTGCTCCGATTCGAATTGATGGTATCAACGACGAGAAATAAAGTCCACGATGATGAAGACATGAAGAGAAGACTAACTGCTTTTATTCAAATTGATGGTATCGAATAATTTGTCAGAAGAATGGTTCCATTCCAATCCATCTGCTTCTTTTTTTACTTTGATAGATTGTATGTTATAGACCTTTATACTTCGAGGGTACGTGACTAGGGGGTTTTTCGCTGCCGGCTTAGCCACATATTTTAAATATATATATACGTACAGTACGGATACGATCTAATTATGTTATTCCTTGTTTGGATCTGAGGATACAATAAAACAGTAGGAGTTTCTAATGTTTGAAACAGGGAATAAAAACATAGATATCGCATACACTGTGAACAGACTGTGAACCAATACCAAATTATACCATGAAATGTTGTTGTTTTCTAATCAAGAGTGAATATTAGTCGGATAGGTTAATTATGTACACATTTACTTAATAATGCAGCACAGATGTAGCTAATATAATATTCCATTGTTTTGATACCTTCCCATCCAAAATTATGCAATTATGAAGGTTATTCGATGTTTTCCCGAGTCAGACTCGTTAATTGCACGACTGTTAAAATGTTTTGACATTTATACGATAAAAAGCACTCCCATCCAAAACAAAACTTTATTTTCAACAAATAATCTCACAAATTTTGAAATCCTTACATTGGTTTTGAAATTTTACTAACGAAACAATCAAAATCGATAACATATGATGAAAATCGATACGCACGATCACCGTAACTTTGAGGCCTTATTACTCGAAAACTGCAGGTGGAAAACTTGGGAACTTTTCGAATTTGAAATCTACTCACTGAAAAACGCCAAAAACAGGAAAATCAGTTGGTTCTGAGAGGGAGGTCACGAAAAGTATTTTCCAGAGCTTTTTTAACGTGATGGATCATGGTCTAAATCAATTTTTGCCAAAATTAATTTTTTAACCATCCTAACAAATAAATTTTGATCTAACAGCTTTGTCCTATAATTTATAAATGCTCTAAACATTACAAATGTTTAAATGTGTTCATTTTTTATGAAAAGAATACCTCAGGAACTGTTATAACTTCTTTGTTTAAATTTCCAGCAAAATTCAAACTTTTTTTTCTTATCCACACATGCGTATGTTTTCTTTTCGAAAATTTTTTGGGGGTTATGCTTTTAACAGCCTTCTCTCAAAATAACTTATAAAAGGTGTTTCTCTGATGTTTCGTGCAAGGGATAACCAAGTTTTTTAGATGCTTTTCATACATTAGTTCTTTGAATATTGTCCAAATGAGCCTCAAATATTTGTAAATGATTCTTAATTCTCACTAAAAACACCACCCTTCTTGAAATTGGCATATAAAATATTTTTGCTTACCTTGTCAAATATTCCAAATAACGAAATTTGGGAAACAATATCACTTTCATCAGAGCAAAGAGGATTCCATGTTTCTCAAATTAAGAGCCTCAAAACCTTGAAGATGACCCTTCTGTGATGGGCCACTCACCAAAAAGATTTTAGAAAAACCTAAATTAAGCTACATAAACATTATACATTATATATATACTAGCCGCCAAGGCGGAGTCGCTCGCCGCCCATGTGCTCCTGCTCTGTGTGTCACCCCGGAGACCCCAATAAACCTCATATTTCCTGAAAAACGGATCGTACAACTTGTGTTCAGCCAGAGGCAGATTTGAAATCAAATATGAAATATCAGTTTAAACAATGGTTCCAAAAAAACCCAAATTTCTTGATGTGTTACTTATTTATTTATTAAAACAATTGTTGATCAGTACAACAATACACTCAAAACGTATTAGCTTTTGTTTTAAAAAAGTTACGCCCTGTAACATGGGTGCTATCAAACACGGGGAAAATGGTTTCTCTTCTTTAAAATTCGATCAGAAGCACTTAACAATTAAAAAAAGACATTAGATTTTAAAAGAAAAGCAAAAAAAAAACATTTTGTTTTATGATACTCTTTTTTTACCTATCGGTTTTTACACATTTTGATTGCTCGTAAAAAAGAGTTCACCCGTCTCAGACAGTCAGGCAAGCGTTAGGATACACTGGCAAATCGAACATACTACCACGTTCTGCCACTGCTGCTTTTTATCCAAAATGTTTAATCAATTAGTTTCTTTGTATTTAGTTGATGTATTGTTTTCAAAGCCAAGTCAACGTGGACTATAAAACTAACCATAATAATAATAAAAACAAAACGTTATTCCTATTAGTTCATCAGCCAAAAAAAGTCACGTTCGATTGGGGTTTCAATGTATTATTTGCTTGGAACTCACGTCGCACACACACAAAAAAAATAATTTCGCTCACAACTTAATCTACCATTTTGCGTAACAGACAAACAGAGAATCGGCTATTAATATATATATATATATATATATATACTAACTTTTTGTTAAGTAGACATTTATAAAATAATAACTTCAAGTGGACAAAAAATTAAGGTGCCTATATCTTGAGTTAGTTTGTTGCAACTTGTAGACTATAGATACACAAACGTCGGCACTTAAATGTTAAAACTGTTGAAGATAAGTAATATTTTCAAATTTTTGTCCACCTAACAATTTTATACAGTTTCGTGTCAACATTAAGAAATTTTTTACATTATCTTCCGGTAAAGTAGACATTGCATATTTTTTCTTGAATGTCATTTTCCACTATTTGGAATCACAGATGAAGGTATCATTTTAAGTGATACTTTCATCGAATTGGGTTATGACTGAAATCGTGCAAAAGGCACTTTAAAATATGGCGTCGCATTGAGTATTTTTTATGTCCCACACGATCCCACATGATAATTGCAATATGATTAGTTTATGCCAGAGAACCGCAGACATACAAGAAAATGATCTGATTCTAAGTTGCTTACTAACTAATGCGCTTCATGACCAAAATACTTGTAAACAAAGTCATTATTTTTTACTGCGGATGCACCACCTGACCGTATCTAGTGTAATCTAAATATATTTCGGAAATCAGTAACCTTGGACATTGCTTCTAAAATTATCTCTCTTGCTCTAGTATAAAAGATAGGAGAATCAGTGTGAACATTATGCCTGTTCTTTGTTTTCGAAAGTTTGCAAATTAAAAATGGATCGGGCAACTGAAAAAGATAAGTAGAACTCAAAAACTCTTTGAGCAAAGTAACGGGGCAGATTTTTGAGTAGGATCGCAAAGTATGAACTATGTGTTCCTCTATTATTTGGTCAATTTTGGACTGCCATAACAGAATTTCTGCTCCATCACTTGTAAATGAATTATGTTTCACTTTATCCTTCAGTAATTTACTAACTCTAAGGAAGCCATTGAACACTAAAATTATTATTAGGAAACATGTTTTGAGAAAGCATTGCACATTAACCAAGAAACTTTACGCAACCCAAATTAAAACAAGGAAAGGATATACTAGCTTTTGTTACAACACATAATCCTAACAACCCAAACGTATCATACCTGATAGAGTCCTTAAACACGTTAAAAGCAAGCAAACTTTTTACAAACAAACGTTTTAACATGCATTATACCAAAGTGATAACCTTGAGTACGAGCAATCATGACTGTGTGACGAAAATTAAATCATTTAAAAGAACTACCGAGAACAGTTGAATGTGGAGATTATTCAAAATATGACCACACAGAACTTGCTCGTGATGTTAGTAATTATAATTGGGAGCCTCTTTATTCTATTACGAATGTGAACATAGCTTGTAGCTTCATTAAACACGCACTGGCCTCCATTATTGATCGTCATGCACCCTTATTATCAAAACGGGTTAAGGAGCGGCAATGCCCATGGCTGTCCTTTGAAATTAAAACACTAATGAACACAAGAGACAAAGTACTCCGAAAAGCTCGAAAAACAAATAAAGAGTATCACTGGTCAAATTATAAAAGACTTAAAAACTCTTGCAATAATAAAGTGAAACAGGCAAAACAGAACTATCACAAAGATATTATTTCCGAAAATTGTCGTAATCCAAACAAATTTTGGAAGTGTATTAAGGAAATATTCCCAACAAAAGAATCACCACCCATCATGGCATCAACCAGCAGTGATGACACAAAAAATTATTCAACAGCAAATTCACTTTGCAGTTTTTTCACAAATGCTGCAAACACCCTAAAATCTAAAGCTTTTAAACTTAAAAATTTTGTATGGGAGAAACCAAAAATTTCTAGAGCTGCAGAGCATTCATTTGAATTCCAATATGTTAGTAGAATTTTGGTCGAAAAAGAACTGAAATCATTAAAACGTAAAAAGGCGGCTGGATGTGACAACTTTCCTCCTGGAATTCTCAAGGATGTTGCATATCCCCTTTCATCTCCTCTAACATATTTGATAAATTTATCACTATCGACCGGCTTAATACCAAACCAAAAAAGTAACCCCTATTCATAAGGGAGGATCTATTAACGACAAAAATAACTTTCTTCCAATCTCTGTATTAACAGCAAGCTCGGCAATACTAGAAAAAGCAGTACATAAGCAACTCTCTGACTATTTGGAAGGTAATAACATCTTATTGGACAACCAATTCGGATATCGTAAAAAAAGGTCAACTGAGTAAGCTACCGTCTTCTTGACTGATAACATTCGCAAAGCCGTTGACAAATCAAATATTGCTGGAGAGCTTTACGTGGACTTATCGAAGTGTTTGATACCTTGAGCCATTTGATTCTCCTTGAAAAGCTGGAATGTGTTGGAATCAAAGGAACTGCCTACGAATTGTTTAAGACTATCTGTTTAACAGAACGCAATTTTGCATGGTTGAGAGATTAAAATCTGAATATATGAGTATCGGTAGTGGGGTTCCTCAGGGGTCCATACTGGGACCACTGCTTTTCCTACTGTATTTTAACGATTTTGAACATTGTTTGCAGCATTTAAATTCTTTAAGCTTTGCTGATGATACCGTTCTTTACGTGGCAGGCAAAAATAAAGAATCAATCGAGGAAAAATTATAAGAGGATTTGAAACAACCAGTTGGTAATAAATCGTTTACAGCAGCCTATGACTCCCGATCAGCGAGTGTTATCAGTTTGATACGTTTAAAGATAAGCGTTTCACCTCCATCCAGAGACTCTTTCACTGAGTTAATATCCACATCCATCACCTCCATAGCTTTATCGATATTAACGAGAACACTTCCACGAAATTCAAATTGGTGCTTGTTACCTTTATTTTTAATCTCTAATCGATCCAACTTCTGCACGTCTATATTTACCAAAGACTTGAGTTGATGAGTAACAGAAAAATGTTCGAGCATTTTATCTATCACCTTGGAAATAGCATCGCAAATATACTTTTGGAATTCTTCGTTGAAACACTGGGTGTGCATCGTTCGTTCTTGTTTCTTCACTAGGATTGCTATCAGCCATAATACATCTGTACAGTACACTTGCCACATACAATATATGTTCTGGTATCAGCATATTGCCCGGCAGAGCCGTACATGGAAGTCTACATCAGTGTGTAGGAATCAATAACCTTCCATGTCAAGACTTCATCAAACAAAGGTAACTGGTAGAATCTGGTTTAAAAAACCCTGGACCCCGATAGTGCCAAAGAAGAGTGACAAGGAAAAACCATGACCCTAGAGATACTTTTGATTGAATGAAGACCAATTCGAGGTGACATAAGATAAAAACAAAATAATGAGCTACAATTACAGTACACTTGCAGCATACGATATGACAAAACCGAGAACGATACTACATCATTCCTTGCTTATATATGCATGCTGAGCGCATGCGCTGACATACACAGCAATCGAGATGTTGTCCAGAACTGAGAAAGAAACTGTATTTCCGCCTTATCTGGGAAACGGCGGAAATATCGCTTCTCTAGGTAGACAAATTTCCAACTAAATGTTCCCGAAAACGAGGTGCGTAGGAAGCTCATTCTTTAAGTAGACAAATTTCCAACCAAATTTTCCCGAAAACGATATGTGTGCAAAATCTATTCTCTAAGTAGAAAAACTTCCTACTAAATTGTCCCGAAAATGATGCATGTACCAAATCCATTCTGTAAGTAGACAAATTTCCTACCACATTATCCCGAAAACGAGGCGTGTAGGAAATGCATTCACTATGAAAACAAATTTCCTACCAAATGTTCATCCATGGAATGATGTAAGCGTTTAAGCAGATGGAGTTTGTTGGACGCCTTTTTGATTTTCTTCTCAAAATTTTCATCAAGATAGGGATGATGATCGATGAGCTTGTCACTGTATGTAGAAGTATTGTTTACTTTGGTGTTTCGTTAGTAAATTTCCCGTTCTATCTGATTCATACTGAGTCTATTTTGTAGTACCTAGTAGCATACACTCAGTCCTACCCTTCCTTAAATTGATTACTAAACCGTTTGATTCAAAATACTCGGCAACGTTCTTAAATTTGCCAATTAATATCTGTTCGACTAGGTCTTTTGCTGATATCTAAGTGACAGTACCATCTCCAAACTGAATCAAGTCAATAGTCGATAAACAATTCTCAGAGTCATTAATGAATATGAGGAACAACACAGGTCCTAATATCGATCCTCGAGGGACACTACAAGTTCAGAACATTGAGTCTGTTAATTCTTCATTGTATTTTACAAACTGTTGACGATGAAAAAGATAATCAGTAACCTAATAGTGTTGGTTGATGAAGGAACTTTTCGTGGCCTAGGGTATGAAAGGCCTCAAATAAGTCTATGAAGACAGCACCAGGTGTTGTCTATGAATAGTTTATCTGCTAGTTCGGTTGACCTTTCCCTTTGGTAGCCAAGTTGTTTAACAGAGAGTAGGAGGTTGTCTTTAAGAAAGTCAATCAGTTGGTTTTGGACTGCTTTTCTTCAAGATTTTCCAGACTACAGGAAGAACTGACACTGGTAATTATTGCTGTCTGTTGCACTCCCCGATTTGAAGATTGGTGTTGTCAATGTAGTTTTGAGGGACAATGGTACTGTTGATGTTTTCAATGAAAGATTAATCAAGAATGTTAATGTTCCCGCAATTATGTCTGCCCAATCTTTGAGGGGACCATTAGTAAATCAATGATACTGGCTTTTCTACGTCTCAGTTTGTTGAGTTCTTTCTCGAAGAAAATTACAAGCACATACGTGAAAGCAAATCCTTTATCAACAATAGAACTTTTAGGTCGAAAAGGCGGCCATACCAGCTCTTTCAGTGGAAACGCTATATGCTTTAAATATGAAGCTATTGTTGAAAAGAACTTGCAGAATCCATTGCGTTAGACATTCTGGAACTATCAACGTGGTTTTGTTTGATATACGGTGCTGATTATGTCAGCGATTTCATTTTGTCGTCTGGGAATGTCTTTTTGATTGTGCTTCAAAATGATTGTGGGTTTCTAACGAGTTTCTTTTATAGTAATCAGATTTAGCTTTTCCAATTTGATTTGTACAAGCGTTTCTCAATGTCTTGTAGGCTTCCGAATTGGCATTTAATTTGTGTTTACGGAATCTTCGCATTAATTAGTCACGGTTAATTGTTCATCATATGCTTTATCTCTGGGGTAAACCAAGAACATAATTTCCCTTTGACACTTTTAGTAATTTTTGGAGCGTTTGGATTGAACACTTTAATCAGAGAACCATGCAAGTATTTCCATCCTGAATTTACATCTTTCATTAGATACATTGGTTCAAAGTCACAACATTACAGTTTTGATCTCATGTTTACTGGATCATAATTACAGTCATTTCTACACACTATTGTCTGCTGGTAAAAACTTAAACTGAGTGGTGCAGTAAATGTCTTGGAAATGTTATTTTCCTTATTTGATAAAATGATGTCAATGAGGCTGCTCGATTTGTTTGTTATTCTCTTGGCTAATTTTATTAACTGCTGTATTAACTGAAACTGTTTCTAATAGCAACTTCTTTGAATTCTTTATTGTGCCTTATATCATCGAGGACAATTATCTTGTCTCACTAGCGGTAAATATTATACTATCAAAACTCACAAGCGTATTTAGGATCTTCACAAATTTTGACTGAGCTCTAGCTACGCCTTTCACTGAGATAATTCAAGGAATTCGAGGGTTTGTATGATGTGATTCAAGATCTCCACAATTAATTTCTTTCTCATATCATTTCAAGTTGTTCGAGATATACGCAGCCACGCAACCACTAACAGCGTTTTTTCCATCCCTGGGTATAAAACTGTCCCACAGAATTTCAAACAAACCTATGTTTTTATAATCTCTTGATGTAATAAGTGTCTCTGAATCCAAAATCATCTTTAGTGTATATTTGTACAAACAACCCATTTTGGTGTACAATCTTGATTCTTTTAAAATTTGTGAACTCAGTGGCAGACTTCTATGTCTCCACATAAAATGAGCAACAAAAATAACAAATTTTTCCTTGGAATCTGTAGAATCTTTAAACACAAAATATTGTTCTTTTCAAATAAAAACATTTCCATTGAATTTCTATATTCATGAGACAGCAAATTAACTCCATCTTAATAGTAAGATCTCTCAAACTTAAGATTATGCAAATTGAAATCAGGACACATGAGATCTCGTCCACACAAGACCATTATTCAAATTTAATAAGCCCTTATTAAAAACGATGTCAGGAAAACTTGAACAACTTGTAAAACTTGTAAAAAATTTTACACTCCCTAACTTCATTCTATTGGAGAAATACTAGAGAAATTGACTAATTTCCAACAAAACTTTCCCTGATAACCAGGCGTGTACAAAACCCATTCTCTAAGTAGACACGTTTCCCAATGAAATTTTCCACGAAAACTCGGCCCCTACGTAATCCATTCTCTAGGTTGACAAATTTTTTAACCAAATGTTCCCGAAAACGAGGCATGTACGAAACCCTTTCTCTAAGTAGACAAATTTCCAACCAAATTTTCCCGAAAACGAGGCGTGTACGAAACCCATTCTTTAAGTAGACAAATTTTCAAACAAAAAGTTCCCGAAAACGAGGCGTGTAGGAAATGCATTCTCTAGGTAGGCAAATTTCCAACCAAATTTCTGTAACTTAGACAAATATGCAACCAGAATTTCTTAAAAAGGAGGCATGTTGTAAAACTTGTCTATATAAAACTGAGTTTTGAGTATAGATCTATATTTATAGGAAAACGATATGTTGTTGGTGCGAAACATTTATATTTTCATGAAACAAAACTTTAAGAACTTGATAAAGAGAACTAAACATAATATAAGAAAACAGAAGTAAATGTCTTTTTCACTCACTTTAGAACCACAATACAACCCTATTAAGTCGGACACCAATGAAAATTTATTCGGACTTTCCGGATTTCGAAGGTTAGAAGTTCGAAAACTTGAAAAACAAATCGTGTTTTCTGTGCTTGCTACATTCATTTTTTACAAAAGGGCGTCAAAACGTAAGGTTAATATTATTGTTTCTTTGTCACCTTTTTTCTAATGTTCCCGTTAAGTCGGGCTAAATAAGCAGAGCCTTACTTAAGACGAAGTTGAGATAAGCTTAACTGCCGTTAAGTCAGCTTGTTTCGGTTTCTTGGGAGTCCAACTTAACAAGGTTGTACTGTACTTTTTTGTGAAAGGAAATCAAAAGGTTTCATCGAGGAGCAAGAAAAAAGTCAAGTTCTTTGATGATAACAAACCTTCGAAAAACTAAAAGAATTGGTTCCTTGGAAAATACAGAGGAAGTAAATAAAAAGTTTTAATAACACAATTCCTTGAAAAAGAAGTCTTGATAAACAATGGTTTTTATAATAAATTCATCGCTTTTTTCTTTGCATTGCACTTCCGTGAAAACTTGACTCTCTCGTTTATTTTGTTCTGTAACGTTTTATATGATTTTTCCACCTCCTTCGCAAATTTTTCTATTTCTGATCTCGCTAAAATAGGGACAAAAGTGGAAAAAAAAACAAATAAAGAAATGATACTAATCTTTGAAAACACATCGAAAGACAAAATGAATTGCATTCATATGCACGAAATAGAGACTATAGTGTTTTATTATCTGAAACAAACACTTACAAGGCCATTCAGTTGTGAATTTGATGAACTTCCCAAAAATGTTCATACAGTTTATGTCGAAACTCTTAACTTTAAAACAAAACGAATTGGAATAATAAGTCATAAAATCCAACACATACTTTCAATATTACTTGGTCCTTGCTGAGAAGAGATGTTTTCTTCTTTACTTGCAGCTGGTATTTGTTTTTGAGCGCCTATAATAAAGATGTCCAAAGTCTTAGCAAATAGACTAAAATGTTAATAATAAGTCATAAAATCCAACACATATTTTCAATATTACTTGGTTTATGCTGAGAAGAGTCATCTTCTGATGGGATTGGATTTTGTCGCAGATTGTATAATTTCTTTCGCATCGTTGGGACATCACTATCAGGTATAATCTCATCGGAGCTTAGCGACGTATCACTTTGTCCTTCGTACAAATACTCTTTATCAGATGAATCTCCATCTCCATCTTTGAATTTGCTTCGGTTATATTTTTCTAAACAGAGATTGAAATATAACACAATTGAGTGTAAGAATAAACAAAGATAAAAAGAAATAGAACCTTATTAAAAACTGCAAATTCGAGGTAGGAAAAGGCAGTTATAAAATTACCTGTTTTTTTTTCGACTGGGCCCACATTTTTCAGGTACACGTCTCTTGCAAGACTCTAGAAATTTTAATTAACAAATAAAATGTAACATGCAAACAAACAAACAAACAAACAAACTACCATCATCAACTAAAGCAGCAATGTTCCTTAAGGTTCGCAAATTACATTTACAATTATTACCTGCAACTGAACTTATTTCAGAAGCGTCTTCTTTATTGGAATGATCCCCATTATTGTTAGCATCAGACTGATAAAGATTACCTATCAAAACAATCAATTAGTTAGGTTTGCCTTCTTTATAAGTGAAAGAAGAATTTATGTGAAAGCAATGGTAGTATCTAAATCTGTAAAAGACTCAGATTTGGCCACAGTCATTAAATAAGAAATAATACAGCAGTTTGAGAAAGCAACTAAGGTTTAATTCCTTTAATACCGTCTCTTAATTATGTCCAACAGCTAATGCCAAATATTGCTCTATAGAATGTCAGTGTGAATTAACATCTACCCAAATCCAGCAACAACAAACAAAAGGATTTTGAATTATTAGAGGGTTTTTTATTTGTTTACTTTGGGCTGTGTCTGCAAGGCTTTAATTAAAATTAATTTAATAATTTAATTATTATATGATAAATAATATCTAAATGAAGGTAAGTATTATCATTAAGAAACTTTTAAAGTTGGTTTGAAGAAAATGAAATGCTGCCATACCATTATCAATAAGAGATAAGTGTCTTCCAGTGCTCAATAACTGCCTTTGTGCCTCTGGAGCTTGGTAGATATTTTTGTTGATATCTTTGCTGTGCCCAAAATGACTGTATGCCAACTCCATTTCTTTTTCAGGAAGACCAAGTGAAGCAATAAGCGTACTCAGTCTATGACGGTTTTTGGTGCCAGAAATGTTTTCCTTATACTTTAAGGGCAGGTGTTTAAAGACATTATCCAAAGAATGCCAGCCAGAAAAGTGGTTTTCAGAATGTTTTGTGCTGGGAAATTATCTTTATTAATTCCAGCACTATGCCTGACAACAGGGCCACTTAATTTCTGTAAAGCAGTAATTGTATCTTTTGGTATTATCACTGAAACAAGTCGGTTTATCCCTTAGCCTGTTTGGTAAGTTATTTGAGCTCCATCAATTTCTTGGTGATCACAGAAATCTTTTGTTTGATCCTTACCCAGCCATGCCCCTGTCTCTGCATCTTTCCACTCACGAATCAACAGTCGGCTTGGTTCTCCTCCACGGCGACCATTAAATAAGGTTAAACGTGTGCATGCACAGTCTCTTAATTCTACAAATGTTGTTGAGTCTATGATAAGAAATGGATCAGAGGTAATATCAGAAATCCTCTTAATAACATGGAACTTGAATGTCGCCTTCATCTGGTAACTCAGCAGGTCTTCTACTTTTAATGTTACGACGGACATTCAAGTCATAACTAGCATCAGCAAATATTTCATCTTTCCGCAATTTAAACAGGAGAATAAAATCCTTCACACGTTGAGCAGCCTCGTCTTCACTTTCACCCAGATAATACCCAATCAATTTCTCTGCTGCATCTTTAAGTAAGTAGTAAAGAGCTGACTTCAAGCTAGATTTCTGCTTGTCATCACCATCGTTGCCTTCAGTATACCTTTCAATAGACCACTTAAGAATTTCAAAGTTTGGTCGTAGGAAAATGTCTCCTAAATCATTTTTCTCAAACTGACAAGAATGGCCAATACTTTCTTTTCTTTGCATAAACCTGATGTAAACATGAGCCAATCTTCTCATACTATTTCGCACAGATGCATAAACCTCAAACTTTTTGTCTTTTTTCAAATTGCAAAAAAGACGATCTCCAATCATTAATATTTTGGGATCATTTTTGGCTATGGACCCAACTTTATCATCTCTTATCACATTAACAACTTCTTTCAAGAATATATCATCCAATGTAACTGAAGGCGGAGTAATGTTTTTGATATTGATTGCCATGGGCACATAGCAACTGTCCTTTCCACAAAATAACTGATGCCTTGATTTATACCCCTTTGCATATATGCCCTTGCATTTAGTGCACATCACACCATTATCAAAATCTTTCAATGGTTTTCTCTCGCGCAAAAAATTATTTGTGTCCGCAAGTATTTCTCTCAAATTATGTTCATAAATTCCCTGCTTTCGAAATGCTTCAAAACGTTTTAATCTTTCCTTTCTCGGCTGAGACATGGCTTGTTTCACCCTATCATCCTTTTTATGGACTCCTGATATATGCCGGTTTAATTTGGAGCCATTAATCAACTTTTTACAAATAAAGCATGGGCGTCTTGCTTCTTTAGGATCTTGCTTCTTTACAGTTTTCTTTATTGCCTGATACAAATAAAAAATATAAGATTAATATTCATATAAGTTCAAATTCATAAAATTAAAAGACATTTCATAACCATACAGGTTCTTGTTCATCTGTTGAAGTGTGACTATTTTCATTTTCAGTGTCAATAACTGTCATTGAAGGATTGAAGTATTCCAGAATCATTTAAAATTGTTTCCTGGTGTTTAAAATTAATAAGCATAACAGAAAGTAACATGGATTTATTGTTGCTCATGAAAATTGCAAAAGAACACACTTCTACCATCATAGAATTACCCTAAATATTTATTCCAACACACAAAAAAACAACAAGAATTTCACTGTTTTCAGTTTTCTATAAATAGTGTGACATTATAATAAAATCAGGAAAAAAAACAAAATGAAAACCTCAGAAGTCAGGGTCAAAGAATTCAGATTACCTCCAAACATTCTGCCCTAACTAGGATATCCAACATTTTATTTACAACACTAACAACAGCGGTTTCGATCTCTTCCTGAAACATAGAATAGTGACACTACCTTTAATTATCAAACAAAACAAAAGGAAATAAAACTTAGGCTAAATTTTGTATGAGAATATACCTTAAATTGTTTTATTTCAGGTAAATTTGGAAGTGATTCGAAATACCTGCACTAAAAGTGAAATTTTAAATGCAATTTTAACACACTGAATCATCACAGCATTTCACCACAAACTTTCCAGAGACTTTTTCTATAAAAATTTCCAAAAGCCATCAGCAAATGCCGCAACAATGTTGTGCTTCAGCAATCAAAATTTAAGTTGGACAAACTTACTCTTAGATCTTCAAGTTATCATACCTCTTCATCCATTGAATCCTCCACAGCATAATCAGTCCTTTTTGATGTACTTGAGATGGTACAATAGGACTTTCATTTTCATGTGATTCACTTTTAACTTTTGCAGTTGAAGTAATATCAGCAGCAATCTGCTGATTGGAATTAATATCCTTACTCTAAAAATGGGGGAAAGCACGTTTTTCACCACAAACCATCCAGAGACTTTTTCTATAAAAATTTCTAAAAGCCATCAGCAAATGCCACAACAATGTTGTGCTTCAGCAATCAAAATTTAAGTTGGACAAACTTACTCTTAGATCTTCAAGTTATCATACCTCTTCATCCATTGAATCCTCCACAGCGTAATCAGTCTTAAAACTCTCTTCTTTTTGATGTACTTGAGATGGTACAATAGGACTTTCATCTTCATGTGATTCACTTTTAACCTTTGCATTTGAGGTAATATCAGCAGCAATCTGCTCATTGGAATTAATATCCTTACTCTAAAGATGGGGGAAAGTTATCAAGTTTATAACTATTCTTGCCATTACATATATAATAAATTTTGAAACATACTTCATACATCACCATGATTAATTCGTTATTGAAATCAACATCTAGAAATTAGCAAAACAAATTAATACAGATAAGTAAAAAACACAAGCAAGAAACTTTTATAGTTACATTTGAATGTAATCAAAACAGTTTGTGAGTACAAGTACACCCCAAAAATGCAAATTTGTTATTTACCAGATTCCTCTGCAGAGCTTGAAAAACTCTAAAAAGACAAATCAAAAAACAAAGCAGAATTTGAGTGTAAAGGGTAATATAATTAACTAGTTAGTTTCAAAGACTGTTTTATTTGATGCTATCAATATATTATTGTCAGTTGAGTAAAAGGAATTTCTATCACAAATAAGGCAGAACATACAATATCTTGTGGAGTGATTCCTAGAACATCTGAAGGTTTGCATGTAGGTTCCTTCTTTTTCTTAGGCTACGGTAAAAAAAAGTTCAACCCCAAAATCATCATGAAGAATAAAACAACATGGAAAGTTCAAAAAAGAAAAATACATACACATATATATACATTGATATACAGAAATAAAAAACACTCACACTTATTTTGAATGGATTGATGTATTCTTTCTAAATGTAGTTAAAAAAACTCTTATTGTATGTAATAATTAAAGGAAGTGCACATTCAATTATCAGTGGCAGTTGCATTAATTGATATTGATTCCAATTACCAAAAACTTTTTTAAGGATAACAAAATCAATATAACACATAAAATGTGATTTAAGCATACCTTCTTACGCCACCAAAGGTTTTTCGCATCACCATAAGCGTATCTTAATTCAGATCCTTTTCGGATGTCCTTTGATGCAAATAGGCACAGTTTTGGAAGGCCATCAACAATAATACATCGTACCACACAGTTTCTTTTTGCAGAGTCATTAACATACTGACCCAACTGTTTAGAGTAGGTAGCATGAATACTAATGAAAAATAATGAACAAGATTAAATTCTAAATAAGGATAAATCTTGGATTGCTTTAAATAAATATTGAGACAAAAAAATTAAATAGGAGTACCATAACTTACCAAAGATCCTCATTTCCATGATGAAAGAAGTAAAGAAAACTTCCAGAGTTCTTATTGGAATATTTTTGCTCTAGCAAGTCACCTTCATCAGCAGATACCAAATTTCCAGCATATTCCAGCAAAAACGACTTTCTTTTTATGGACTGCAGGGTGAAGATACCATAACCTAAACATGGAGAGGTTTACAAGAAAAATTGGTGAAACAGAAAACAGAAACAGAAAAAACACAATAGACAGTCAAAAAAAAATTGAATTAGATGCAAGTTACTCCTTGAAAATTAAACCAACCAATGGTGTCATTAATGAATTCTTTAGAAAATCCCCATTGGTCATGGTGTGATCGACAGTGATGGGTAGCAAGTTCTTCAGGGGATGACGTCACATGCCTCTAAAGGTTTAGCAGATGAAAGTTAGAAAACATAAACAAAAACAGTCAGCCTGTCCATTTTCACTATTCTTTTTTTGAAATTCGTGACATTCTTAACCCCTTAACAGTGTAATTAATTTTTTTAATGTATATCATATGTTGAATTATTTTTTACAAAATGGATTTTTTTTGCAAAAAGTACTAATAAACATTTCACATTTAGAAGACATAAAAACATCGATTAATGTAATTTGATTTTGTTTCACAGTATTTGCAGGAACTTTACTTGGGAAATGTCTCTCAACAAGACAAAATGGATTTCCATTTGAACTTGAGCTACCTTTACGTTGAACAGTTCGGGTCTTTGCGTAAGACGCAAACGAATGCTCATTAATTTCTTGACGGAATTGGAATACTGAAGCAGCATAACTAAAGCTTTTGGCAATAATGGGAATCTTTTTCAGTTTTCCTGAACGAGTTACATCCATGTCACCATCTTCAATACATATACTTAGATAAGATAAGATAAATATCTTTCAACACACGATACTTTAGCCAAAAGGCTAGGCTGTTTACAAGGATAGTTAAAATTTAAATAAATGTATTATTAAAGTGTCAATACTATATAGTTCCCAATAAACTGCCCCTGTACGTAGCCTTTGTACATGTGTTGCGGATGCAGAAAAACCCACAATGAGGCTATCGAGCATGCACCCTACATTTCCAAGCATGGCAATAATGTTCACTTTACTAAACTATATTATCCTACAGACAGCCTCTGATAGATTAGGCATTTAGATTTTAGGTTCTAGTTCATGTTTCATGTTCCTGTCCGGAAATGGTAATTAAACTAAGAAGTTTTCAGGAATGTACGGATCACTAATTGCCAATCCCTATGGCATGCAATCAAAGCTTCCTAATACAATTCTACGCAACCCCCATGTAGCAGCAAATCGTATCAAACATGATGTGACACTTTAATAAGACAAAATATCTAATACAGCATACATATATAATACAATGTGAAAATAAATATATAATATAAAGGTCATATACCTAACTTACAACAGAATATAGAACAATATAGAACAATATAGAACAATATAGAGCAATATAGAAACAAAGTGTCATATACCTGTATATGTAAGTCATATACCTAACTTACAACAGAGCACTAATTTTTGACAATGAATCCTTGGGTCCTGCCAAGAGAGGATTTAAGGAATTTAACAGGGTTGTGTGCGTTTGGGCATGCATCCATAAAGCCTTGAATAGTTTTGTTCCATTTCTCCACTCCATTATAAAATAATGATTGTTTCATTGTGTCAGTTCTTTTGGCAGGTATAGTATAGACTTGACGCGTGCCTTTATTACTCAAAGTGAAAAGATTATTTATATTCTCTGACAGAGATTTCTGTTGGACTTGCCATAAGAATTTGCCAGTGTGGTATGCAAGATTATTGACAGATTGAGATCATTAAAAATGGGTAATGCTGAAGCTTCTTTGTCTGCAAATGTCATGATTCTGACAGCTTTATTCATGGCAATTTGAAGGTCCTCAGTATAAGTTTTGTAAGTAAAACCCCAGCTAATAAGTGCATAATTGATATGGGATTGAAGGAATGCAAAATAAATTTGTCTTAGGGAATCTTTCTTTAGATAGTGACGCAGTTTGCTGAATATTCCCAAGGATTTGCACATCTTTTGATTTATATAGTTAATATGAGCAGACCAATTTAGCTTTTTGTCAATTAAAACACCCAGGTATTTGGCCTGATCCACCTTCGCTAGTTTTTCATTCCTAATATTTAGTTGTAAATTTAGATTATGTTTATGTTTGTTTGGTTCAAAGATGATATAGTTGGATTTACTGACGTTTAAACTTAGTTTGTTGGCTATTAACCATTTCGAAACTTTTTCAAGTTCAGTGTTAAGGATGTTGCTAAAGTTTTTATGTTTATTACCAGCATAAAATAGACTAGTGTTATCTGCAAAAAGAGTAAAATGAAATATGTCAGAACAATTATGCATATCATTTACATATTCTCCGATCCGACTTGCGCGCGCATCTTTTTTTTTCTTCGGCGCCCGATAAATAGCTGCAGGGAATACAAATCTATCTTTCGCAGGGAAGTCATCTTGAAAGAACAAGATATAGTAGATATTGTGCCTATAAGTTATTGAAAATGGTTTTAAACTGTGCTGCTTTCGGCTGTACGAATCACAACAGAATGGAGAACAAACCGAGGTTTTTCAGGTTTCCTAATAATAATCCTGAACTTCGTCAGAAGTGGATACAAGCTTGTAAGAGAAAGAATAGAGATGGCACTAACTGGAATCCAACAACAAAGCATCTTTACATATGCAGCGATCATTTTGTAGGAGGTAAGCTTTTTTGATATTTTTTAAAGATATTAAAGTTTATTTTTAAGTTTATTTTTATGCTGTTTCCAGTGTGGCTTTTGAATAATTACTTAGCATAAAGTACACTTTTCATTGTGTGTCTGTCTTCTCTTTTTACTGCTGAATTTTATGACAACTTTTCTTATTTATGTTTCAGGTGAACCAAAAAGGGATGACCCTACACATCCAGCACATATACCAACAATATTTTCATTTACGCAGAAGACAAAATGTAAAGAAGATAGCTTACTTCGTCGACATAATTCAGTCAAAATGAGAGAACAAAACAAACAAGTTAGAAGCAGTTCAAAAGTACAGTCATTACCGCAACCTGTGTTTAAAGAAAATACAGTACTGTCAGATGATAACAACACAATTTTTTCAGGAGCAGAAGATATGTTTATATCAGATCCATCATCTCTGACTAATGATTTTACACTGTTTGTATCACCACCTCCATCAAAGAAAACTAAGACTGAGTTTCATTGCAGTACACCATTGCATGCATCAAGTGAAGTGACATTACAAAATGTAAATAACAAAATGGAGTTCGACAAAATGAAAAATGATAGAGATGCTGCCCAAAAGTTACAACAGTTGTATTTAAAAGAAATTCAAAATTTACGTGAAGAAAGAGACGCTTCTCGGAAAGAAATAAATGCATTAAAAGCTCACTTTCTATCATATACAACACCTAAGGACAATGGAACAAAGTTTAAGTATTACACTGGGATCACAGTTGAAACTTTTAATGTTGTATTTCAACATATAGAGCCACATTTACCGAAAATCAACAGATCCAAACTTAATCCAAGGGACCAATTGTTGTGTACACTGGTGAAGTTACTATTAGACAATCAATTTGAAAATTTAGCTGACCAATTTAATTGCAGCAAAAGTTCTCTCAACAATATTTTCAAACGTTGGATTACTCTGATTTATGAAAAACTTTTGTTTGTTATACGTTGGCCCGACCATGATGCTAATCTCCAAACCATACCAAATGTCTTTCGTCAATACTTTCCAAGGCTTACATCTATTATCGACTGTTCAGAAATATTTATTCAAAGACCTCGGAAATTGGATGCTAGAGCTCAAGTTTAATCTAACTACAAAAAACACTCCACTGTGAAGTTTTTGATAGCCTGCACTCCACTGTGAAGTTTTTGATAGCCTGCACTCCACATGGTTCTATCTCATTTGTATCACAATCATGGGGTGGTAGAGTTTCTGATGTAGAACTTGTCAGAAATAGTAACCTAATGAATTTAAAGGACCATCACCCAGGTGATCAAATTTTAGCTGACCGCGGATTTACACTCCAAGATGAATTTGCAGCAAACTGTGGAGTAGAGTTGATTATACCAGCATTTACAAAGGGTAAGAAGCAGTTGAGTGCCAAAGAAGTTGAAACCTCAAGACAGATAGCATCCATTCGAATACATATTGAGCGGGTAATTGGTTTGGTGAAGAATCGATTCAAGATATTGGAAGGAGTTATTCCTATTCAGATGATCAAGTCGTTATCGGATGAAGGATCTACTAATCCGGTCTCTGGCATTGATAGACTCTTAAGTGTGTGTTGTATTTTGTGCAATCTTGGAGATGGAATAGTTTATATTGAACAAAATAAGTAATTCTTTTGTATATTTTGTTATATTTTTGTGCATGCATTTTGTATATATGACAGTATTGAATAAAAATTGAACGAACTACCATAGTTAGTGGTCTAAATTTAATTTGGGTTCGATTCCCAAGTATGGTCTTATGAAACATCAGCCAATGACTCTCATCACATATCTCTAATCTTGACTCCCAAATATTTGTCCCCCCCCCCTATTGTTAATTTTTTGAAAATTTTCCACCCAGGACATTCTTATTCATCCACCCCCATACAACATTGCAAACTGCTGTAATTGTTTACCCATTCTTCGAGGCTCCCATTATTAGGTTACCTGGACAGGGAAAACCATCATGAGTCAGGGAAATTGGGTTTGAGAAAAAAAGTATCACATGTTAGTAATGTTCATTTATATTTGTATCCACATCACTGTAGTTGGGAATCGAACCCAAATTAAATTGAGACCACTAACTACAGTTTTTTATTTTTTTCAACCAAAAATATGTACATGAAAATATATACAATATGAAGTAACATACATAGTCAATGTTCCTCAGAAAAGATTAGTAGATGATAAAACAGAAAAATATTCATCGTTCTTTTCTTTTAATTGATTTCTTCTTCCTGCATGATGGACAGTACCATTGTTTTTTCGGTATACGTTTCAAATTAACACAGGATAAATGGTACCATTCTCGTTCACAAGTGATTGCATCGCAACCAATCCAAATTTCATTGTCACTTTGGCTATATTCAGTTCCACAGATACAATTGTATTTTTTCTCCTTTGTCACATTTGTATTGTTATTGCTCTCCAACCGACGTGTCAACAGTTCTGGAATTATAAAATTCTTGTAAATTGTATCAAGAACTGGGAGTGTCGAATTAATGAAGTTATCGTCTCGGTTCACAACGGTGAGATATGACCATTTTGGAGTCCAAATAAACAAATCGCAAACACTTGTATCAAATGCCAACATCTGATATTGAATTTGGGTGTAATATTTATGTGATGATTTGATTTTTAAATTTTCATCCAAACAGTCAATTTTCACCTGAAGCATGGTCTCAGTTTCACGAAGTTAGTATGGACATTTGATTTCAATCAATCGGTGTTCATTATGGCATTTACAAGTAAACAGACCATCTGGAGAGGCACCAATATAAGTCCTGTCTTGCAGCAAATTTATTCCGCATTCCTCAATTTTAATATCAGTATGGTCTGCTCCTTTCACAAGTCGATATTCATCAATAGCTGTTTTTTCATGCTCTATTCCCCATTTCAACGATGGGACTGCTGTTTTGGATGGAAATGATTCCTTACAAATACCTTTAATTAATGATGGTGCTGGTTCAAGTAAATTAGTCTTGAGTAGGCTGTCTACTACAGATGCTGTGATACGCCCAGTTCGTACTTCATGCCACAAAACACTCTTGGACTGCTTTTTTGTCAATGAAAATATATAGTCAATTGTAGCAGCACTAACTTTGATTTGCTCAAGGAACTCGCTACATTTAGTTGTCAGTACATTATTGTCCTTTAGGCACTCCAAATTATAAAAACTTCTCAACGGCCTTGGCAGTTTTGCTCGTTCTGGTGCTTGGATGGTTGGTACAAAAGGCTTGTAATAATCAGAGAGTGTGTGCAAAACAATTGCCTTGGTGTTAACCTTTGACAATCTCTGAAAGAAATTTCTTTGCTCTTCATCGGTAGCTTTGATTAGTGAAGGTGTTGCTTTCTTTCCTTTGAATTTGTTCTTGGTTTCATCACTGTAGAATGGTATGTCAGCAATTGGCAATGGTGTTATCTTCTTTACAAAATCATTGTTCCACTTACAAGCCATTTCTGTACATGCTTTTTTGGTATACCCACATCTTACTGCAGCTTCAATTTTGAATAACAAAGCTCCAATATGAGAACAAGACTCTCCTAAGCCAGCCATACAAGAACAATGTGCTGAAATTACACTAGCAGTAGCTTCATTTAATGCAACCCAAGGGATATGTGGATCTTCATTAATTCTTTGTGATGGTGTAACTTCAGATTTCAGAAGTACAATGTCTGACTTTTTGAAGCATAACACAGTCCTTACCCAACCACTCTGGAATTGGTTATGTGCATCCAAGGACTTTCTGTTCTTCATCGATTCGCGAGTAAATACTCCTGGCGTATTTATCAAATAATCATATACCTCTGGCCATTCTAATGCTGGCCACAGTGTAGGTTGGTTCTTCCAAGAATCCCCTGCAAGTTGGTAGGGGCATACATCCATATCGATCATCTTTAATTTGACTAGATAACGATTCTTAGATTCAGCATCAAGAGAATCGCTCGAATAAGACATGGTGATGTAGCATAGCTTTTAAAAATACTTTTTTAACTTGTGATGAACATAATTTAGCAGTTACTTTAGTAAGAATACGTCTGTCGTCGTTGAAATCTACTGCTAAAATGCTGTACGCTGTGATTTGTTTTCCCTGCAACAGTTTCGCGCATGCGCAAAAGTTGACTTTTCGAGCCTCGTTACGTCACGCCGAATCGGAGAATAAAATAAAAAGAAGTGGGCCTAGGATGCTTCCTTGTGGTACACCACAGGTTATTAGACTTTTCTCGGATTGATTTCCATTGACTTCTATTATTTGATGTCTGTTAGAAAGATACGATTTAAACCAATCAAATGCAATTCCTCTTATACCATAATGATGTAATTTATCTAGTAAAATGGAGTGGTTAACTGTGTGAAATGCTTTGGCAAAGTCAAGAAAAATACTAATTGGAACTTTTTTCTCTTCAATCCCATCCACGACTGTTTACTTGTGCGGCGAGAGCGAATCTTATTGTGAGCATGCGCAGTAGAAACATGAGTCGAGACGGAGAAGAAGCAAGCAAATGGCGGTTGCACAAATTTTACTTGTGTTTACCTTTTGAGGTTATTCAATAGGTAATCTAAAATAATTAATCCAGTTTAATATTGGAAATGATTACCTGATGATGGAACTTATTATTTGTAAATCTATTTTGAAGAAAAATCGAGGAAAAATATAAAATTTCGCCAACAAACATTGTGTGTTTGACATGTAAATTTTACTGAATTTCTACCTACATTATCACAGACAAAATGAATTTTCTTTGAATTGCTACTATATGTATACCGTGGCTGATTCGGACACTTTACTTTCATATTATCTACAAACGCATGTGAAAACACGCGGCCGCGCCTTATAACACGCGGCCGCCAGTTATAACACGCGGCCGCCAGTTATAATACGCGGCCGCGCTTTTTGCCGCCTGTTTTCCCGCTTGTTTTATTTTCTGGTCTGCAATATATCTTTGTCAAACAAGCGGAGAAAAGACGCGGCCGCGTATTTTACTACTTATTTTATTTCTTAAAGCAATGATAAAAGACGCGGCCGCGTGTTTTCACATCATTTTTTTCTTGTTCTGGTCTGGAGTTTTGTTTGTTGTTTATTTTCTGGAGTTTTTGTTTCGGCCGACGTGTGAATTATTTGCTGTACACAAGAAGCGTGCTCATTTTAAAAATGGCCGTGCCAGTGGATTCTTATGAAAAGGTAAACTAGTTCTTTTCTTTCTTATATTGGTTACTTGATTGGAAGTATTATGGTCATAATATATTTGTAACGAAGCAGTAGCGTCTTTCTTAATCTGTTAAGTATGTATTACTTAAAAATGTGGATTTTCAAGAACAGATAATATATCTTGTGTTGTGATGTATGGTATTCATTATTTTCCCAAGTTGGTGCTATAAATTTTCATATTTTTAGTTTCTAATAAAACCTGAGATGTTGAGGAAGAGGGTTTTTTTGTTTCTTATATATACATGCAGCAGGTACATTTCTTTACTTGAATTCCAAATTTTTCTTCCTTTTTTTGTAGATTGGAGAATTTCTGGAATCACGAGGCCTAAGCTATTTACTCAATGCTTTTATTGTCAACAAAATTGATGATTTTGTAGCTCGAAATGTGGAACAGGGAAAACTTGTAGAGTTGGGCTTGGCCTATGGTGATATAGTTGCATACAAACTTAAATTTAGTGATAATAATGATACTAAAGAGAAGTCTTACCAAGAAAGAGCAAACGAACTGAAAAAGATGTTGAAAAGAACACATTCTGGTAAAAATGATTCAAAGAGTCGACCTGTGTCTGTAAAAATGTCCTACAATCTCACGGTTGGATTAAAGTGTCGTGAAAAAACTAAGTCTAAAGGAAAATATGTACTTAAAAATAACAAAAGTTATTCTACTGTGGTTAATCGGAATGCTACCTATGAACAAATACATGAAGAAGTACGTGCATATTATGGTATTTCTGAAAACACAAAAACCTTTCTTGGTGATTACAGAGGTTCTTCGGTGGAGGAAACATTTGGTTCTGCAGAGCAATATTTTGTTACATGCAAGGAAAAGAAAAAAGCTATGCAAGTTTACTTATACTATCCCAAAATGTTTGAGAGGTTGGAGTTTGAAAAACTCTGTGTTCAGCCAAGTTCATCATGTGCTAGTGATTCAACATCAGATTTAGAATTTTATGATGATATATGTTTTCCAAAGATGCTAAATGATAATCCTGTTCACTCATCTGCTATAATTACACCAACATCGCCAATTATCTCATCAGGGTTAAATAGTAACACTCCAGTTACAAACATTTGCAGTGTTTGCTCGTGCACCTACAAAGATATTTGCCTTATTTGTGAGCAGAATTTTAATTATGAGCAATCTTTAATAGCTGATTCTATGAAGCATTTCTCTCCTGAAAATAATGGAAACCTAACTGATCATGTGGATGATAGTGATGATGTAGAGCAAGTAGATTCATCAGTTGTTAGAGATCTTCGATTACGCCATTTTTCTCGAAACTCAATGAAGCTAATAAGATATCGCCACTCTATTGGCTCTCCAAGTTTGTCTACATACCTGTTTGGAGATAATGAAGTAGATAGATTTCTCAGAGATGTTGATGAGTCTCCTATTTTAAATTCTGAGGGACCTACCCAGGAATTGCCAGTGAAGAACGAGGATATAGGAGCATTTTTAAGAAATGCTAGTTCAAACTATTTTGCAATACTAAAGAAGATAAGGCACATCATTGTTCAGAGAGATGTAACATGATTTTGGCCTCTGTTGTTTAAGCAATCCTTTGATCTATCATCTGATGATATAACAGTTAGATTCGCTGGTGAGGCAGCAGCTGACGCAGGAGGGCCTCTTCGGGAATTTTGTACACTTGCCATGAAACAATTTCCTCAAGTGCCAGCCTTATTGTTTGGAGATGATAACGCGTTGTGTATTAAGTTGTATCCTGATAGTGTTATAAAGAAAGATTATTTTAAACTGGGCCAATTAGCTGGGTTTTCTATCTTGCACATTGGAAGAGGACCTTCTTGCCTTTCTGAATTGATAGTTAATTCTTTATATGGAAAACCTTATCCAGTTGAGCTTCCGAATGTTAATGATGCAGAGCTTAGAATAAAGCTTAATCAAATTGAGAATGGAAACAATGAAGAGCTTCTCGACAATGACATCTTACCTTCAGAAGATCGTGAACAGTGTAAACGAACTTTCACAATCAACCACATATTGCTGAAGAACCAGGGTGCTATAACCCAATTTGGAGATGGCCTTCGAAGTATTTGCAAAGATTTCACTGAAATCTCAAACTACAACATTATGAAAACGTTTCTCCTTCCAGACACAAAAAAGCTAGGACATGAAGAATTTGTTAACTTGTTAGCATTCAAAAAGCAGCATCCTGAAGGTTCAAATGCCTATGAAGAGGAAGTTAATGCAATTTGTGAATTTGAAATTTTCATAGCTATGGTGGCGAATAAGGATATTGAAAATGTGAACTTGGAAGCATTGTTATTTTTATTTACAGGCATGGAGAAAGTCCCTGCCTTTGGCTTTGAAAAACCCATTGACATTGTTTTTGATAGCACCTTGTCCTTTCCAAAGATATCTACTTGTGGTCTGTTAGTAAGTTTACCTACAAAAAATGTCGAACAGTTCATGAAAGTGGCAGTCCGGTATGGAAGTGGCTTTGGAAACGTATAAATCTTTTATTACATAAGAACTTTACATTTTGTACTACATTTACATTGCATATCTTCAGTTTTTAAGGCTTTCTGTTTCACCTTTTGTTAACATGAACACACTGTTCTATTGATGCTTATTACCAGAGAAATAGATCAACACTTGTTCCAATTTTGTAAGCTTCTTTTAATTTCACTTGTGTCCTCATACTATAAACCCATCACTTTGAAGGTTTTGAATCAAATTTGTGTATGTTTGAAGTGCTTCGCCTGCATCGGATGGAAATTTCAAGTTATTTATTTTAACATAGCATATCAGTAACTCGTGTAATTCTTTGTTTCTGTAAACCGGGCTTTGAATGTGTCCTAATAACCTTTCAGCAGCGTCCAGATCGGCATCATCAAAATAAACTCCTTGGTTTATAAAACCAACTGACTGTGGGATGTTAAAAAGTAAATCTGGGCGTCCTCCTGGGGCACTTGAAGATTGACGCACGTTCCTCGAGTTCCATATTTTCATAAATTCATTGAGTTCACGTTGAACCACTGGAAGAAAACAAAACAGAAATACTTCCAAATGACTTTCCAAATCAGGATTGTATAAATTACTGGAAACCATTGCTTTGCAGTAGTCAATCCACCAATTTAATTTAAACCTTTTCAATCGAGACCATAGAGCCTCTATACGTTGGTTGTTAGTAGAGCGACCATATTTAAAACTACCTGGATTTTTAGTTAAAAATACTTGTAAGTCCTCGCAAAAAATGTTTTCATTGCCACGATCCATACGCAACAACCGGGGACAAAATCCTATTCTTTTGACACACTTCAAAAGTAGATTTCCTACAATCAAAGGGTCATTGTTACTAGTTGAAACAATGAGCCATAGAATTTTACGGCTGAAACCATCGATACATCCGTGTATCGCAAGACCCCATCTTTTCAATTTATCATTACCATCTATGTGAAAAATGTCGCCAGGACCATTGGTTTCGTATATTCGTCTTCGAATAACTTTGCCCAAGCGTTCCTCAACTCCTAATGGATCGATGTTTTTTAATATTTTTCAAACTGATTCTTTTGAAACATTCATATTAAACTTGACGTTTACCACTTCTGTCATTTGGCGGTAACCTAGTACGGCTGATGATATAGTAAGTTCATTTCTTATGATGTCTTCTAGTAATCGGCAACTAATGTTGCTTTTACGACGCAAGTTTGACTTTTGACAAATCCATTTTATCTGTCTCACCGTTACTCCAATTTTATGCTTTTCATTGATAATCATACATATATCATTGTAATTGAGCTTTGGCTGGACGTTGTGATAGTATGTCACTAGCTCAGGCAGAGACAGTTGGATTCTTGATGTAAAGATTTCCTCCATGGCTCCAATCATCAAAATTCAAAGCAAAAATATACAATTAAGTTTTATTCTTCTAAAAACTACAAAACTCCAGACCAGAACAAGAAAAAAATGATGTGAAAACACGCGGCCGCGTCTTTTGCCGCGCCTTTTATCATTGCTTTAAGAAATAAAATAAGCAGTAAAATACGTGGCCGCGTCTTTTCTCCGCTTGTTTGACAAAGATATATTGCAGACCAGAAAATAAAACAAGCGGGAAAACAGGCGGCAAAAAGCGCAGCCGCGTATTATAACTGGCGGCCGCGTGTTATAACTGGCGGCCGCGTGTTATAAGGCGCGGTCGCGTGTTTTCACATGCGTTTGTAGATAATATGAAAGTAAAGTGTCCGAATCAGCCACGGTAATATGTATGTGATTCTTCTATCTTTTATCTAATATTTTTTTAAGATGTCTTGGTTGTACCAGTTTTTTTACTCGATTTCCAGAGCTACATTGTGGCCCACCGACTAATAAAGCCAGATCACAAACATGTGTTGTTACTGTCATCCGACCGACCTATTTTGTGCCAACGTTTTTTGTAATACTTGTCGGTGGCCATGAAAGTTTTGAATATTGAGTCAAAAACTCTGCCTCTACAAAAATTTGTTCACTGTAATAGTATCTTCCTTTAAAATGGGTATGAAAGTTATATGGTGCTTTATGTGTTGAATACAGGCAGACAATGGATTTAGCTCTACGTTATTTTTGTATTTTTAACAAACTGACCCTACGTTAAATTTGAAATTAATACCACATAATTTGTGATACCTGTCTTGATGGACTTGATTTTCACATTACTAAAATTGAGCAATCTTTTTTCATGGGTGGCTAATTGAAAATATAAACCCTTTGTGTTGCCAAAAATATGAATGATCATAAAAACCTTCATGTATTGCATGTAAGTCCTTCAACAAACAACTTTCTGCTATCTACTCTTGAGTTTCGAATAACTGGGGTGGGATGATTGAATTCGGAGAAAAATTCCACCCAAAAACAAGCAGTTCCATTTATTTAAATTTGAAAAGTTTTTCAAAACCCCAGCCAAAGATAATTTAGACATATTAAATTGTTAAGCGTAATTTCTGATAAAACTGAAAAATTTTCAATGATGGAGTTATGATGAAAGTTTTTCTCTGCTTTCTTCAGCACATAGCTTGATTTAGGGACAATTTTCTTTTATATCTGCGAGGGAAGCATACATAATTGCGAAATAGCTTGTATCTATATTTAGAATCGAATGCACATGAAACATAGTTTCAATAATATAGATAGAAATTAACACACTGACTTTTTCCACCCACCCCATTTTATTTTGAGCAAAAATTCCATCCATCCTGTTTTTATTCCACCCACCCTGTTTATCAATCACAACGAATTTTCCCACCCACACTGATTATTCGAAACTTGAGATTACATTTTGTATACACAGACTTTGGTAGTGAAGCGACATTCAGCTAACTACTATATAACTTGTTCTAAGTTCATATATAATTGCTTTATATTCATACCAACACCAATTAAGCTAAAAGTATGAGAAAATCTGTGCACAAGTATGCTTTAGGTACTACTTTAACTGCTTTTTCTTACATCTCATTTGGAATTTTAGTCTAAATAACCAGATTTTAGTTTTCTCTAAAACATAGTGTATTTCATTGTAATAAATATATATAGTTACTTAATTTAAGATTTCTTATTTAAATTATTTCCCTTTTCCTAACTACGCATCATTACCCTTACTCTGGGTTCTTTGTTTTTTTTTTTAGTTTTTTTTTTTTGTCCTGCTAATCCTTCTAATCCAAATTCTCAGTGCTTCCTTTCCTGGCCGTTTTTTTAGCTTTTTACATTTTAGTTCATAGTGTGTATTTGAATAAAATTATTTTATATGCACCTAATTTTTGCACTTATATGAGACTCAAAAATCGATTCAAAAAAATAAGAAAAGCGATCCAAAAGAATCGGAAAAGCGAGTCATTAGAATCGGAAAAGCGATTTTTTAAATCGAACTTTAGCTTCAAATAATCGTAAAATCGATTTAATGTAATCTAATCAATTTTATGAAATTTTGATTTCATAAAGATTTCTTTGTCAGAATCGATGATAATTATTTTTTAAATTACAAGATTAAATGATTCGTAAACAAGAACCAAATGGTGGAAAACGGTATTATTAAACTGGCGCAATATGAATTGATACAAAAACACCATCCATCTGGAAATAGATTTTTAAGACTAAAGGCTGTTTTCCACTTTCGAAAAATTTAATGGGGAAAGAAAAAAATGAATACTAGAGAAAGAATGTGATTGGATCTTTTGCTAATGTAACTTAATTAATAACTTAATTAATAACCAGAATTTATAACAAAAGATAATTCTGAGATATAAAGAGATATACTAATATATGAGCTGCAAAACATATTTTAAAGACAAATGTGCATCAAAGAAACAAATTATTTTTCGAAAAAAAATGAAAATGAAAACTAAAAATCGTTGATATCGCCATATTAAGATTATTTGTTTACAACGTAGATTCCATATTTCTATATGTGACCCTCCACAAGGGATTTTGATAATAAACAATGTAAATAAAATAAAGTAACGGTATTTCGTTTGAAAATGAAAAGTAGGATTCACTTAATTACTATGTTTCGTTTCATTCAACGTCTATGTATGTTTATATTTTATTACTGTAAATCATGCTTTATTCTTAACTATTTCTTAGAGGTTTTCTGTCACTCACAAACGGTAAATACTTGGTTAGGTAGTTTTTGATTTAGTTCTCTCGGTCATTTTAATAATGACGAAGATGATTAATAATAGACCTTAGCACTTTCACTTACTTTGATACAGATTTTGATTATTTTTCAGTTTATAAATGGTATAAACATGCATATATATCCAGATATAATATTTAGAATGTCATCTATATGCATTATTTGAGCCAGTGAAACTATTCAATGATCTGAAACATCCCCCAAAATCGAAATCAACAAAATATAATACTTTAATCGGAGAAACTTTCGCGAGAGAAACTTTCGCGAATTTCGCGAATTCGAGCCTTTTTCGCGAAAGTTTATCCCGCGAAAAATTTAAAATCGCTCATTCGCGAAAGTTTATCTCGCGAAATTTTGCTCTTATTTCCAATTCGCGAAAGTTTATCCAGTAAAATTTCGATTTGCAATTGTTAAAATTTTTTAGCTACCAAAATGTCGGAGATCTATTTCAAAACCTATGTATATAAAGGAGGGAAAGATTTGCCAATTTGATCTTCTTGAAAGCATTTTTTTTTTCTTGTAACAAATCAGTCATATTTTGATACACAGACTGTCAAATATTATTTATGTAAAAATGTTTTTCAGTCGTCGATAATGACAATATCAGTTGATTCCTTTCCCTGTAGTATATTATCTCCGATTCGCGGTTTCTTTAGTATGAGTATGACAATGGCGGCGACGATGAGGAGTGGGGACCAGAAGGTGATAGAAATGTTTTTGATGACGTTTTCAACGAACTTGACGATGAACAATCTTTGTAGTTCTTTAACTAATTTTATCTTCATTTTTATTTGTAGTGAACGAACAATACAGATTCGAATGCATGCATTTTGTCAATTTTCTGCATGGAAAATTCCTTTGTTTTCTAAAAACTTTCCTAAATTTTCAAAAAATTCCTTCATTCGCGAAAGTTTATCTCGCGAAAATTTATCAAATTCTTCATTCGCGAAAGTTTATCTTGCGAAATTTTGCGACTTTTCCAATTCGCGAAAGTTTATCCAAAACATTTCGCGAATTTTTGACCTCGCGAAAGTTTCTCCCGCGAAAGTTTCTCCGATTAAAGTATTCAGTTCCTTGAGAGATTTTGTGCTCAATATCCAGTTTCATTACGCTTTCAAAAAAACTGGTACAAGGTTGAAATTTTTTGTATGTTAAAATTTACTCTTTCGGCTTTTAGAAAAACCAAACACCAAAGCCAGGAAAATTCATTATCACATGAAAATCCTTAATACAAATTTGACGGCAAAATCAGTCAAAATTTGCTATACTTGTTTGAAGTGCGAAACAGCATCACAAACATCAACTTCTGTAGATATAACCTGATGAAAGCTGAGCTTCGACCTTCCCAGAATATTTTTTGCTACTTCCATTTACTTCATGTTTATTTATTTATTGATTTTTGGCATTTGAAAAAGCGCCTTTTGTTCATTTTTGCTGGGCGTTGAAAAAAACTTTCCGCCATCATGAAAACTCGCGAATTTTGAACTATCGAACTGCGCATGCTCACAATAAACGCCGCTTAGGAAACAGACGTGCATCAATAATCTTTTTACTTAGATTCAAAATTGCCTGTGTGGTAGATTTCCCTTTCTGGAAGCCAAACTGGTTTTCAAAAAGAATATTATACCTAATTAGGAATTTAGTTATTTGTTGGTGCATGAGCTTTTCAAGAATTTTACTTAATAATGGTAAGAGAGAGATTGGTCTATAGTTCGTTACAGCTAATTTGGAACCACTTTTAAATGAAGGGATGACTTTAGCCAATTTAAGGTTATCAGGAAATATACCTGTAGTAAAAGAGTTGTTAAAAATTTGTGTAAGATAAGGTGTGATTATTGGCTCACTTAATTTTAGAATTTTTACAGATATGCCATAAATGTCTGGGGATTTTTTAATGTCCATAGAATGGATTAGTTTTTCTATTTCGTGTTCTTCAATAGGTTTTAAGTAAATTGAGTTGTGTAGTGGTTCACCTAGAAAATCTTTGGGTGATTTGTTAGATGCAGGTAGTTTTTCGAGGAGATCTGCTGATATATTAGAATAAAAGGAGCAAAATTTGTTAGCTACGATCTGTTGGTTCATTATATATTTTCCATCTTCTTCTAGCATGATGTCTTGTTTAGCACTATATTTTTTCTGGTTTAATACATCTTTTATGTCAGTCCAAACTTTTTTAGCGTTTGTTTGGTGTGTACGAAAGTAATGCAGGTAATGTTTTTTTTTTCGAAAGACGAATAGTTTTATTCAGAGTATTTCTGTATTTTGTGTAATGCTCATATTCTAGTGGATTTTTGGATTTTATGTAAGTTTTATAAATCTTATCTTTAGTTAGCGAACTTTTGACAGTTCCAGATGTAACCCATGGTTTCTGAGATTTTTTTCTTTGTTTTCTATTTTTGTGTTTGATTGGAGCATGTCTATTTACAACCTTAAGAAGTGTATTGTGAAAAGCAGTATATAGCCTATTTGTATCTGTACTCAGTTCAGGAAATTCTGTAAGCGGCCTGTTGCTTAAGTCATCTTTGAAAAGTTCAGGATTGAATTTGGAGAAGTCTCTGTAAGTTTCATTTTGATTGGTTTGTTGTTTGTTAATTAGGTTCTTGATTATCAGAAAGTTAGGCAAGTGATCACTTATTTTTGAAATAAAGTTACCACTGATTGGTGATTCTGTTATGAAATTTGTATAGATATTGTCTAAAAGACTGGGTTTTTGTTTATTAACAAATCTAGTGGGTTGTACTATATGTGGTAAAAACAGGTTTTCATGCATTAGGGATAAGAATTCGCGAGTAGCCTTATTCTTTTGAAAGTTTAATAAGTTGATATTAAAATCACCACATAAAACAACTTTCGCTGAGGTTTTTTTAATTTTAATCATGGTCTGAGTTAGGTGTTCAAGAAATTTAGTATTAACTTGGGTTGGATGCCTATATAATGTGCCAACAATTATATTTGGTTTATTTGGTATAACAATTTCAAGCCATGAGGATTGAAATTCTTCATTGTCTGTGTGAAATTGTATTTCCAGATCTTTTCGAGGGAGAAAATTTAATTTAGTCGATACATAAAAACCACATCCACTTTTGAGCGTTGTGCCACTAGTTCCATAAAAATTTTGATAATCATTAAGAATTCCTGGGGAACAGTTTTTCCTATATGAGCCATTCCAAGTTTCAGTAAGAGCTACAATGTCAAAATGGTAGTCTAAGCTATTAAGTAGTATTTCTAATTTGTCAAAATTGCAGTTAAGAGATTGTATGTTAGAGTGAAGAATACTTAAATTGTTATTTTCCTTTAAATTTAAATTTGCTTTTCTCTTGTGGAAGTCGTGAACATCATAATATTTAAAGTCTACATGCTGAGATGCTGTATCCTCTTCAGATTCCACATCTAAACTTAGGTGAGAATTTGAGTTTAAAATGTGGCTATATTCTTGGATTAGGCTATCATGAGTGTTGATTTGATTTTTGTGTTGACATGCACAGTTAAAATTAGAATTAAATGTTATATAGGGCAATAAATTATCAATGTCTACCTCATGAAAGGGGAAATTTTTGATACAACTTGCACACATCCAATTAAAGTGCATATATGGAGATGTACATTTCTTGTGAACTAGGGAATTACATGTATTACAAGCATATATATTAGTATGGTAGATTTAGGTAATTTGTTGGAAAAAAATAATATAAAGCTGAGACTTTGCCAAGTTGCCCCAAATATATACAGAAGTAACCAAAAAAAATGCCCCGTCATGGGCATGAGTGGAAACCTGTTTTTTTTCGAGTATGCGCATGCGCTAAAGCCGAAAAAGGTTTTTGCTCCAAATCTGTACATATTATATACCATTCGTTAGCATTTTTTGTCCTGAGCAACTTTCTTAGTGGCAGGAACGTGTGAAAATGAAGTCATAAGATGTTATTCCCTTTTCAAGTCTAGTCTTAATGATTATGGAACAAAGTTATTCGATTCATATTCGTTTTTATGATTTCGAACTTAACAACGAACTAATTCGTGTCTGCTTAAATTCTAAAATGTTTTTAAAAGTCATTTGTATTGTTACCGTTGACATATCTATATCAATATTAAAATCGAATAGGTGTGTAAATTGGAATTTTTTATTTACCTATTGTTAAGAATGGCATCAGCAGAGGTTTGCATAATTTGTAAAGGAAGTAAACCGAGTGAAATGAATGTGGTTCAAGAAAAAGGTTTCAACAAGCTTGTGGAGATCAGTATAAAGAAGAAGGATGAAGAACTGCTTGCAGAGTTGAGGAAAATGAAGGAAGACGGAAGTAAAATACTAGTTCATCATGATTGTCGCAGGCGATTTACCGACCTTAGGAAGACAAACAAAGAAGACTCGGAGCCTCAGGCAAAACGAATGCGATCTTCTACAAATCTTTTACAGTTTGATTGGAAAACATGTTGTTTTCTTTGTGAAAAACCTGGACAGCGGAAGAAAGGAGAACAACTCCATCAAGTCAGCACAATTCCCATCCACCAGTCACTTATTAAACGTGCAAAGGAGCGGGATGATGACTGGGGCAGAACTGTTCTCCATCGCTTACAGTCGTGTATTGATTTGGTTGCAACGGAGGCAATATATCACTCAGATTGTTTAAGAGATTTTCGGCTAAAGACCTCAGACGTTAGACCGAAAAATTTAGAAATGACAGAATCATTTGACAAGATATGCGACTGGCTGGAAAGGTTTGGTGATACTGAGGTTTATTCTGTTAATGAGTTGTATAGCAAGATGGCAAAAGAGAATCAAAACTACTATTCCGTTAAGACATTTCGTGGGAAACTGAAGGAAAGGTATGGAGATCATGTATATTTCATTCAGAGTTCTGGTTGTAGAGGAGAACTAGTTTGCTTTAAAGAAATGAGCGATTATATTTTGAAAAAATTCAAGGAAGACAGTCATGACACAAAAGAGGGGGTGATTCGTGCAGCTGCCAAACTAATCAAAGAAGATATCAGGGAAGCCAAATATGCAAACGAATTTTACCCTACTATTGAGAGTATATTGGACACCGAGAAATCTAGCCTAGTTCCAGACTCATTAAAAAATTTCATGAAGTATCTCATTCCCTCGGATTTAAAACGTGAAAGCATTTCCCAATGTATCATTCAAGCAGCTAGACCAAGATCTTCTATTATGCCTATTCCTTTTGGTGTCGGCGTTGAACTTGATAAAACAATGGGATCTAAATGGCTGATCACGCATCTTCACAGGCTAGGATTTTCTGTATCTTATGACGAAGTATCACGATTCAAACAATCAGCAATTGCTAATAATGAAGATTTTGTAGAAAGAAATCAAGAACCAATATTTGCACAATGGGTTGCTGACAATGTTGATCATGATATTGCAACATTGACAGGAAAAGGTACGTTCCATGGTATGGGAATGATATGCTCTTCTCGAAAGCCTGTGGATGTTGGTGCTATACCAAGAATGAAGAAGATACTTTCCACTTCATTTGCTAAAGAATATGGAGTTGAAATTGTTACCTATCAAAAAATTTGGTCCAAAGGCTTGACCCAATTGAAGTTTGATCCTCTTCCTGGCTTAAACCAACCATCGAGTAAATCAGCAATGGAGATGTATGATCTTTTATGGAAATCGGCACGCCTTTTTTCTCCATCTGAAAGGCCAACACCAAACTGGTCAGGTTTCATGCAGTCTGCAACGGTATCTAAAGGTTCCAGTACTGACAAGTCAGAAATCACATTTCTTCCCATCATTGATTTGCAACCTTCAGATGAAACATGTATTTACTCCACATTACTTTATGTAATTGACCAAGCAAAAAAATTGAATGTGGAAACACCCAGCATTACCTTTGACCAGCCTCTTTGGGTTAAGGCATTGGGCATAATATATTCTGAAAATCTTCAAATTGTGTGCAGATTGGGGGGTTTCCATACTCTCATGAGCTTTTTGGGAAGCATTGGTGTTTTGATGGCTGGATCAGGTTTGGAGGATTTACTTGCTGAAGTTTATGCAGAAAACAGTGTCAAACATATCATGTCTGGCAAAGCCATATCAAGAGCAATAAGAGCTCACATTCTTGTTGAATCAGCTTTGGCATGTTTATTACTCGAGGAGGTTGAGGATAGTATTCAATTTGAAGATTTGGAAAGATATTTCAAACTTTCACTTGAAGGAAAGCTTGCTGGAGATTTTTACCACGAGTTCGTTTCAAATAAAGTGTTTCAAAAGATCCAGCAAAGATTCGAAGTATTAAAACTTGAAATGAAAGAAAGTACAAGAACTGCCAAGTTATGGCTCCATTATATGGAGTATGTGAATCTTGTCAAATTATTTGTCTTTGCAGAAAGAACATCTGATTGGGAACTTCATCTGTTTGTACTGGAAAAGATGCTCAACTTATTCGCTGCGACTGGGCACACTAATTACGCCAAATGTGCTAGATTATATCTACAAGAAATGTCAAAATTACCGCAAAAGTATCCATGGTTGTATAAAGTCTTTATGAATGGAGACCATACCATCAGAAGAACATCAAAGAATTGGACGGGAATTTGGACTGACTTGGCGATTGAGCAAACGTTAATGCGTTCATTAAAATCAAAAGGAGGACTTACAGTTGGACGTGGGATGTCAGAAAGTGTTCGTCATCAATGGGTTCTCAGTTTGAGTTTTTCTGCTTATATTCATAATGCCATGGTTCAGGTTACAGGAGCATCGTACAAGTCAAGTGAACAACATCATGAGATGGGAGCTTCACGGATCAATCAAGATCATAGAGATTTCCACAAGATTAAAGAATGGTTATCGGCTCGTAGCCCTTTCCGTGCGCCTGGAAAAGATTTGTATGCATTATCGAGCGGTTTAGTTTCAGTCAATGGGAAAGATCGTGTCATCAGCGAGGAATCAGAATCTATTGGTAAAGCAATCCAAAATGGTCTGAATGATGTTTTTTTCAACGATGCATCAATTCGAAGAAAAGAAAAGATCATAACTTTAGATTCTCTGCTTAATAAATCATCAGCAAATGAAGAAACAGTTGCAAACCCAACGTTAATGTTCAACCGCATGGTAGCAGTTGCAGAACGAGAGGGTGATCTGGAATCGTTTTTTGAGTTCGAGTTCACTACAGAGCCAATGTCACTCTTCAAAAATGGAATGATGAGGAAGCCAGACAAGCCAGCGTTACGAAAGGTCATTATGCCTGATGAAAATTCAATTCAAAAAACTGGTATTCCTGTCACAAAAGGTATTGTGTTAGATGGAGGTGCACTGTTACACAGAGTACGCTGGGCTAGGGGAAAAGCGTTTTTTGAAGTGGCTGAAATATATTATATATACATCAAGAAGAATTATGACGAAGCCAAACTTGTTATTGTCTTCGATGGATATGACAACGAATCAATAAAAAGTCACGAACACATGCGCAGAAATGTCCTTCCTCAAAGTTGCGATGTTAAAATCTCCGCAGAGAACAAAATCCCGTTTACACAAGACAGATTTCTGAGCAACACAAGTAACAAGTCGTCATTCATCAAATTTTTGTCTCAGAAATTACAAGAGTGGAATGTTAATGTTATCAACTGTGATGGTGATGCAGATGCTACAATTGTCAAGACTGCACTGCAATATGCACAACAATCATCCGAGGCAATAGTAGTTGTTGCAGATGATACAGACGTCGCAGTAATGCTGGTTCACCACAGGAGCGATGGAATAGAGCTTGGAGTGTTCGGGATTCCTCTCGAAGAAGTAATGACATTAAAACATACCTTCTATTCATCCATGCATTTTCGGGTTGCGACACTACATCAGCAATACATGGAAAAGGCAAGACGCAACTTTCAACAATTTTGGGAAATTCTGAAGTCGTTCGAGAACTTGCAGAAGTGATTGGCAGCCCCTGGAGCAATCAGGAAGAAGTTGGCAATATGCTTGCATACATGTATTCAAAATTTTGTATGGTGGAAATGAGAAGGATACGCTGAAAAGGCTTAGGTTCGCTTATTTTTCAGTATTATTAAAATAAACTGCATATTTGGAGTTAAGTTGGCACGGTAGTTAATTTTGATTCGGTTTGTGTTTAATTTGTTGAAAAGTATGTTATTTATGACGATATTTGTTATCGTTTTTTAACTTAGTGATAGGCGCAAAAGATGTTAGCGTATATTCTCTTTTTACAGGTATCGTAAATACATTGATATGGCATGCAAAGGTATCATCACACCTTAAAAACTACCTCCTAGCCAACGACCAGCATTTTATCATGGTCTAAGATGTCATTACCAAATTATTGAATGGTCGCTACTAGAAAATTTGGAGATTTCAGCAACCGAGTGGGGATGGAAACTTACGAATGATGCTCTAGTTCCAATCATGAATGACTTGCAGATTGCCCCTGAATGTTTGACTAAAGTTATCAGATGTAAATGCAAGGTATTACACTTTCTAGAAGTATGTACACTCAAGAGTATTGGTTGATATTAGTGAGTTATATCACTTTTATAGCTTTCAACTAAAAAGCCCTGTGGTTCGAAAACGTGCACATGCAGAAAGTATGATATGGTCTGTTTATCTTCTTGTGCTGAGTGCTGTGGACTGGAATGTAACAATGCAGGGGTAACACCTTTTTCTTATGTCAAGCATCAAGCATCTGTTATTTAATATTTAAGTTTCCCATATACTTATTAGATTGAAGCAAATGACGATGACATTGATGATGATGATGACATGGACGAAAATATATTCGATTTAATTGATGAACTTGCCAAAGATTAACATGATTATTGAATAACTATAAATCTATCATTCTCCCTGATCAATCCAGGTCCATCTTTATCGAAAAAAACACGTTCAACCCTTTCTCTGCCTTTATATGGAGTGTTTTACCATTTAATGTGAAAAAATGTCTCGACGTAGAGTTTTTTTCCAAATCATTATCATGAAAGGGTTATTAAGTTACTAGTAAAGGTGTTTAAAGTAAGTTTTGTTGCTATCACTGTCTTGACTTTTCAACAAAATAACATCTTATAACTTCATTTTCACACGTTCCTCCCACTAAGAAAGTTGCTCAGGATAAAAAATGCTAACGAATGGTATATAATGTGTACAGATTTGGAGCAAAAAAATTTTCGGCTTTAGCGCATGCGCATACTCGAAAAAAAAACAGGTTTCCACTCATGCCCATGACGGGGCATTTTTTTTGGCTACTTCTGTATATATTTGGGGCAACTTGGCAAAGTCTCAGCTTTATATTATTTTTTTCCCACAAATGCCTTAAAATCACCTATATCTACCATACTATATGTCTTGCATGTAAGTTTGTTTGCTCAACAATGTAGTCGCAAAGTTGATCAGTAACAAACATTTCAAAAAGTTCATGCGGTTCAGTTGCAGCAATGTTTGGATTTATCCAGGTTCAGCAATAAAGACTTGGTGATCAGGAGAGCTATTACCTAGAGTTGGTTGCTGTTGTTGCTCCTCTTCTTCCACCTCAGTTTCTGATTCTGACTCTGAATCACTGCATTCTGTATAAAGTATCTTCAGAAACTTAGGAAACAACAGAGTCGCTTTGTAAGATAAATGAGAGTGCTTCTTCAGCAGTAAAAGCTTTTTTTTCTTTGAGGAAGACGTTGTTTTACTGCTATACAACATTCCTCCATGTTTGTTTTTGTGTTTCGCAACTTACAAACAAAAAATTGCAGTATAAGCATTTTTTACGGAAGACAAATTACAGACCGGTGAACTGGTCCTTTTACGACCCCTTTAGCTTATTTTTGACAGTTATTCACGGCTCCTGGCCAGAGAGATGGGTCTGCTAAAATTTTCAGTCTGGTGACGGCTATATCTTTCATTCACTGTTAAGGGGTTAACCTTATCATGCTTAGTGTTACAGATGGAGCCTAAATCCTAAAAGCTGCTCACATGCCTCTGTGAGTGCACCTGAGATTTTAAACACAATCTTTACTAATGTGAAAATCATAATTGTGATATATAAATCAAAGGTTTTAGTGTCTTAAAACATGTGCTATTATAAATTAGGATCCCCAGTAGATAAGTTGTTAAGAATTTGGTAAACATTAATAATGTTGATAAGTTTAACTAAATTTAACTAATACGAATAGAAGTTGAAACTGTATCTTGAGTTGAATCGAAAATACAGGACTTTTTGGTCATGAGTTTACATCTACAAAACTTGTATATCAAACTAGTCATCCCACTAGAAAATTGTGCTATGCAGAACTATACAATATTACATTGTTTTCTGATTCTCATTAAATTAAGCAATTTGTATACGCGTTATTGATCGAATCAATAACACAACATTCATCACGGCCACAATAATAAAGAATAGCCTTCTTTGATCCTGAATAATTTATCTACAAGATATCATAACAAACTTGTCACTGTAAAGAACATCGCGTTCTAACAAGCATTTGAATATTTTTTCAAAAGCTAACACATGCTCTTGAGTATTATGGAAGTTTACAGCATCATAATAATGAAAGGTTTGCTCTCAAGATAAGGCTTAAAAATAAATGTGCTCAGTTTAGTAAACATGCTTTTTAAAAAGTTTGGACAGTAAGATGAAAAGAAAAAACAAAACAAAATAAAACGAAAGTCGGTGTTTTGGTAGTATTCCTTCCCTGCTTTACGCAGATTTACAAAAATGCAAACCTGAGACAGTTCGAAGGATTTTAAGTTCTCATGAAGGATTGAAGCTACTTTATTCTTGTAAAAGGATGTTTAATTTCAGTTCAATTGACAACTACCAATATCATAACGTGTGTGGACTTAGTATAGCTCACTTGGTAAGACGGTTGGCTTGTAATGCAAGGGTGATAGTTGGTAGTGGTTCAAATCCTGGCGCTGTAGAATGCTAATGTGATATGAAAAAATAACATATGCAACGAAAGGTATAATGAGATAGATATGTGCATGATGTGATGTAATGAACATGTGCCTCAAGAACATAAATAAAACCACAATCACCTATCAGTCTAGTATGTGCAAGTTCTCTGCCTTAAAATGTAAGGCATGCATTCCTGGTGGAGGCCCACATCAGTGAATAACACTGCCAGTTCCCCCTGGCCTCGTTAAAATAAAAAAAAAAAATAAAAAAATTTGTTTTGTTTACTTTTTTGTTTCAACTCGAGGTATTATATATACAGTTTCAACTCCAGGGGAATCTACAGTATGGCAAATCATGAGCAGGATCCTTAGGAATTAACATAGCAGGTATGATCATCAGGAGTAAACAACATTGACATTAGTAAACAATATATGTCAGAAAATCACTGATGTAAAATCAAATGCATTCCTCTTACCTGTTTTGATCTTAAAGTTGGCATTTCAAATTATATCACATTATATAACTAAAAGAAACATTTAAAAACACAATGTTATTTCATTAAAAGACACCTAAATGCAACAATAATCTTTAAAATATATAGTCTTCCAAATGTCTCTCATATTTCAAATGTCGTACATCACTTCGCTTCCTTTGGCACAGCCATATTGGTTTGAGCTGGCAAATGCATTACTTTTAACCATGTATTTTACAAAACCCAATTATTTCCTCCATATATGGCCTGAATATAACCAAATTTGGCTAAAAGATAGCTGTATCAAAACCTTCCAATAATCAGAATCCTCCAAATAGATATACGCCCACATATTAGATACACACCAAAAAATAAATGTTGTCCACTTAAGTGCAGATTTTCAAAATGGGGCACATATACATGACAAAAAAATAACAGTTGATTAGCCTGTGTTTTTACGGACAAATCAGTCTTGGAATTGTTTCACTTAAAGGAGGTAACTTGGGATGTCCACATAAGGGTGTTTCAGTTGCTAAAAAATACATTTATATTGAGTAAATCTTGAGTAAACGCTAAGTGGACATTAAAAATGGACATTAAAAATGTCCACTTAGGAAACATGTCCACTTAACTCAATTTTTTTTCTAATAAAATGTCCACTTAGGTATTATTTAATGAAATATATATATATATATATGTAATCAGAAAAAAACTAATGCATAGTACAAGCTTTCGAGTTATTCTCTTCGTCAGGTAGTTTTACAAAATGCTTTCGGGTGTATAAATACAAATAATACAGTTGAATGATTTTAAAATTTAAAATGGACCAATAAAAATTCAATAAAACTAAAAGAAACCTGTGAATCACATCAAGTATTACACAAAGATTAGTTAATGTTCAATATTTGTTAAAGAAGAATACTAGGACCGTTACGAAACCATTGTTTAAAAGACAAAATGCGATATTAATTATTAAGATATGCACAGTTACTATTTTATGAACAACAGAAAGTTGGCCCAATGGACCAATATGTAGAGAAAATATAAAAAATAGAATAGAAATACGAAACAGAAATATAAAATCAGCTAATGATTGTCTCTCCATCACAATGCTATAAAGGCTAAAGTGTAGACACTAAATAAGCGATATACACGCTAAAAGTGCGCAAAATTTTTGGGAAGTTCTAACTTTTTTTGTTATGGTTTAAAGTTTTCTCGTAAAAATGTTTAACTTGAAAATGTTTTCTCAGGAATAAAAAATTCGCAAATCAAATAATTTTAACTATTCTTTTCTAAATTTGAGTAGATTTGGATAGAACCACATAACGCTATGAAATGTGAAGCAACACCCACATGCCACCGACTCTATCTCATTATCAAGTAGTCATTATCTTTTGTGTAGTATATCTATATATATTAAGCCGGTTTGGGAGTGGAAATAGTTAATGAGACATAAGACATTTTATCCCCATAATATTGAAACATAACCATTCACTCAGCCACAAATACAACTTTCCTAGACTTTCCTAAACTACCAGAAACTCATAAGTCATAAACTAAGCATAATTAACCTATGCGTCATGCAAAAATGTTTATTGGTTTAACCAAGCATTTAATAGGCAATAGTTTCATTCGAAGATCCAATTATGTGAATGGTATTTAAACGTAACAGTGAGGATAAGGGTGAACTTGTTGAAATTCGCAATCACTCATCAAATCAAACGGCTGTTTTTTCTTTGAAGGTCATTTCGGTTGTATGAAAATATATTTTCAAATACGTCATTACACATTATGTGTTTCCGAAATATAAAAACCTATCGAAACAACTAAAATCGACCTCTTAAGAAAAACATAAAAACTATAACCTCCGCAAGAGCAGCGATGAAGCACAGATAATGATAAATACCGGAGGCTTTCAAACTCCGACGAAGTCTTTATGTAGTGACTTCTGACCCTTATCTTCTAATGTAAACATAACAATGATGTGCTAAAGACAGATATTTAACATCAACAAAAATTCCGTAGTTATCATTTTCACTTACATTTAATATTGGTAAATCCCAATAAAGTATCAAGACGTGATAGCACGCCAGAATGATAGTTAAAACATGAAATCATATGCTAACAAAAATAAAAACAAGAAAAGAACGTAATCGGAACGTAAAGAGTACAGAATGAAAAGGAGGAAAGAAAAGCTTGTTCAAAATGTATAAAAATGAATAAAAAGAAATGAGGGGTGTTAAATCGAGTATTGTCAAAGACAATGTTATTCATACTTCTTCTTCCTTTGTCGTTCGTAGTTAACTCGGGTTCTCAGCAGCGGAATGCTAAATCTTTCAAGTAGACCGCTTCCTTTCAATAGACTTTCAATTCTTTTCACGCTTAACGAGCCACCCTGGATAATTTCTTTCCCATGTTTGCGCAAAGTCTATAAATCTCTTTTGCTAAATAGGGATCGTCTTTGCATGGGAGACAATCTTTGTGGGCTATGCCATATGCGCAGTTTATCGTAGATTTTGCGGGGAGATGCGTTAACATTTACTTCATCCATTTTCTCCTTGACTTTGCAATAATGTATTTCTTCGTCGCTATTCAACATTGCCTTCAGGTCATCAACCTCATTTTTTGACCACATTTTTCTCTTCGTTGGCGTTAAGAATTTCGAATCCACATGACCATGAAACAGCTCTGTTACGACTTAGTACCAATTGTGGAAGATTTCTCCATTTTTCTCAGATAGTAATGTTCATCTGCAGTCCTCGTGCTATGTCCCATTGCATTCGCAGCCTCTTCCAGGAACATGCTGTGTCATTTTCTCAATCCCGTACTAGCAAATTTGCAGACGATATTGGCAGTTACATTCTTCGGGATGACTTTGTCTCGAAAATTTCATGTACGCTCCCAACAGAGATGAAAGCGTTTGCTGATATCGCCAGAAGAGACTTTTTTGCCCGCCCAACTTAAAAACACACAATCTGATTTCGGCTTCGTTTGATTACGTGCATAATAAACGTATATTTTCAACCGGTTGTAATTTTCAGCTGACAAGGTCACTTTGGCTGGCCCATAGGCTTCTACCGTTTTATGATTCCAAACGTTGATAATCATTTTAGCATCTTCAATTTCTTTTGCGGCCTGAAATTCTTTTATGGTCATGTTTGCTGTTACACCGGACCGCTGCGCAATCGTGTAATGAATAATTGTGTATAAGTGGTCTCTTATAAGACAATATTCTCCGGCTCAGTTTGTAGCTATTATTTTGATTCAGCAATTCAATCAATGAAAGTGCCTTTGTAGCATTTTCACTCCTCTCGTAAGTATCAACTTGTTCTTTCCCAACAAGCCTTTCCTGGTCGTCGGCCATAGGTTTTGAAGGTACATCCAGACCAAAAGCAGTCCTATCAACAATTCCATCGGAAGGGGCCTTGCATGATGGTAAAAGAGATGATTTTGAAGGTACATCCAGACAAAAAGCAGTCATATCAACAATAGTGTCCTTCTTGTTAAAAGGAAATGATTGATCCTTGATAAATCTTGAGGCAGTTTGAACTTTCATTGCAGGAATGTTTAGATCATTGTGTATATCAGAGCATTCGGTTACAACTGACGCGTCATTTGTTTTGGCTTCACATACAAATATCTCTCCGCACAGCAATACAAGTGGGCGCAAGCAGGACTCCTGTAATAAATGATAATGAAAAGAAATTGATTTCATAAAACAACTTTTTTATTACCAAATGAAACTGGTTAAATTGAAATTAGATTAAGTCTAACGTACAAGCTTTCTCCATGACATTTCATTTTCACTTTCACCATAATCATACCTATCAACAGAGCTAAACATGAATATCTAATAACCAAATATTCATGCTGAAAAACCATCAAAATCAGTAGAATACCTGATCTCAGTTCCACTTGAAATTGGCTTTGTTGCAAACAAACAAAGGTGAACTGCATTAGAAACAACTAGTCTTTTCATACGCGCATTTGCAAACTCAGATGGGGAATCTTCATCATTTCCCCAAATGATTGGTTCTCATTAGTAGCATCAATACTATAACAAAAATATCTTGTGGTTTATTATCATGCTAATAAACAAAATCCCACTAGTCATATATAAACTCAGCTGAATTATACCAGAATGATTTTCCATAAACATCCTTAAGTCCATGGTAAATGAAGTTTCCTTGTTGTGTTTTCTCATATTCTGTGGCTCGTATCTGAGCATCAACTTCACTTATACGTTCACCTACAGATGAAATGTTCTCACAATAAGTCATGTACAAAAAAAGTTGCGAAACTTAATTGTCGCAAGCAGCTTTAACTGATAAAAGTCAAAAATTTTTGAATGCATAAAATCCTGTAAAATACATAAATTGAAGCAATGTCAAACAATTTCCTCTAAGGACATCATTCTAAATGAAAATGCACCCACTTTATGAATTCACTGATTTTTGTCAATTTATGGACTGACACAAGACAACTAATAGATGGCAGGCAATTCTACGTGGGGCAAAGTAACAAGTCTTTGGACAGTTGAAGGTAACAGTTACTTAAAATAAAATAAACCAAGAAAACAAACAAGACAAGAAATTAAAAGAGCGAAGCTTTTCGACTATATTGTCATCATCAGGCTCATGTATAAATGTACAAATTTCAGTAAAAAATAAACTTTATTTAAGCTAAAAATAAGGTAATTGGGTAATTAAAGAAACAATGAAAACATTAAAACGTTAAAAGAAATTTAAAAGGTAATTATTGCTACATATATACAAGTAATAGGAATCTATGTTACACCATTTTTAAAAAGAATAAGGTTATTTTCCTTCTGAGGATTAATTAATTTAGGTCGTTTCATTGAAATAATATATGATTCAATTATTCTTCTTAGTCTCAAGTTAATAGGAGCGGTCATTAAAATGCTACCCGTGAAGAGGTGGTTAGGGAATTGCTGAATATGACGTGCTGGCTCGGAGTCTTTCTTTGGGTTGTTGTGTTCGTTCCACCTCGTTTGGACGTTTCGCTTAGTTTCACCAATATAGTTAATTCCGCACGAGCATACTACCTCGTAAATCTTACAAGAGGGGTGAGGGTTAGCATCTTTTGTTTGGAATAATTGTTTGACCTTTGTTGTTTTCCACTTTATAATTAAGTCAAAACACAGCCCTCAGTACTTCACCAGATGGAACGGTCACAACGTCGATATATCGGAAACCAAATAAAGTCCCAACACATTGGTCGTCAAAAGTGCCGAAAAGATACAAAAGAAATACCATCAACGGTGATTTGAATCGTGCCTTTCGTATTTCCTCCAACTTCGAAGCGGAAAAATCATCTATACGAGACCGATACAATTCAGCAGGATACCCAACTCGTTTCACTGAAAGTGTCATTCGCCAGTTTACCGACAGAATTGAAGAAACATCAGATTTAATTATTCCAGATTTTCTATTCAAAGAACCAAAAAAGCTGCTTTTCCTGGAAATTCCCTTCTGCCCCGAAAATGAAATCACTTTGAAACGTTTCCTGAAAAAGCTCGAAGAATTTACTGGTGCAAATTTTGACTTAATTATAAAGTGGAAAACAACAAAGGTCAAACAATTATTCCAAACAAAAGATGCTAACCCTCACCCCTCTTGTAAGATTTACGAGGTAGTATGCTCGTGCGGAATTAACTATATTGGTGAAACTAAGCGAAACGTCCAAACGAGGTGGAACGAACACAACAACCCAAAGAAAGACTCCGAGCCAGCACGTCATATTCAGCAATTCCCTAACCACCTCTTCACGGGTAGCATTTTAATGACCGCTCCTATTAACTTGAGACTAAGAAGAATAATTGAATCATATATTATTTCAATGAAACGACCTAAATTAATTAATCCTCAGAAGGAAAATAACCTTATTCTTTTTAAAAATGGTGTAACATAGATTCCTATTACTTGTATATATGTAGCAATAATTACCTTTTAAATTTCTTTTAACGTTTTAATGTTTTCATTGTTTCTTTAATTACCCAATTACCTTATTTTTAGCTTAAATAAAGTTTATTTTTTACTGAAATTTGTACATTTATACATGAGCCTGATGATGACAATATAGTCGAAAAGCTTCGCTCTTTTAATTTCTTGTCTTGTTTGTTTTCTTGGTTTATTTTATTTTATTCAACATGGCGAATTTATTTTAACAGTTACTTCAAAACTATTTGACCATAAGAAATTGTCCACATTTATTAGATTTTTTATGCCCCTTCATATTTAATGAAATTCATGTAACCAATTTATATTTTTTATGACACTTCTTTCTCAATACAAAAATCTTAACAGAAAGTAATGAAAGTGCAAAATACATAGAACGTAAATTAGTGCTCACACATCCTTCTTAAAGCATACACAAGCAGATAAAGCTTAACACAATTATTAGCAGCCTCTCTAAAAATAACTAGGACAGCAAAACATAGCAAAAGTAGTTATAGGAAAGATACTTACCCCTATATGCAAGAATGAATTCTCCTTCCTCTATTTCACATCCTGTAAACACACCAAATCCTGAAATAGATTTCATACATTAAAAGGAATCTAAATAAAGTTTTCTTTCTTGGTTATAGAAGGAACAGCAGTCAATATTTCTTGACCTTGATGATGACAGTTTTAACTCCTAACATGAATGAAATTACACTACTGCCACTAGGATTCTGTATATATCAGTTATCTCTCTTAGAATACCTTTACCTTAGTTTTCTGAAGGAGCTATGGTGAGGTTGATATAAAACATAGCTTTCCTCTTATAATTCTTAATATTCCATAGTTGGTTTTATTAGATGTTACAGTAACAATAAAAAAAGTAACAATAAAAATCAAGACAAAGAAAGGTATCTAAAAAGTTATGATTAAATAATGCTGTTATAGAATGCTAAGAATAAAACATAACAAACAACTTATTATTCTTGGCAATAATCTTCAGGTCCTTAAAGCATAGAATCAAATTTGATAGCTGCAAAAGTTATTTACCAGATCATTTACATACCTGGAATCATGATATGAAATATCAGCGAAAGCAAAAGTGAATAAGCAAAAAAATTGATGAACACATTTTCATTAATAAGCAATTCTGCATTCTTCTAGCACAAGTTACTCTATTAAATAGCTGCTTTTAAATTACATCCATATTTATCAGATAACATGAGAAGTTATTGTAGACAGTACAAGCTTTAATTAATCTGAGCTACTTTACATAGAAAGAATACAAACTTATCAGAAAAAAGATATTGGCAAAACTTTTATCACATCAGGTAATAACATTATCATAAGGCTATAAAATGACATTACATTAGAGTTAGCCAATAACAGACCTAAAGGTGAATATCTATATACTAATACGCGCTCTGCATCCGCTTTTTTCACGCTTTCACTCTCTAAAATTTTGGGTCGTTTTTGCCGTCACTTATTCATAAGGTGTTTAAGACCACGGTTAATATTTTTCTACGATTAGTAAAGGACAGATACCTTTACATTGCATTTTATTTTTATCGTTTCAAACGTTTTGTAAACATAGCAACTAAATTTGTTCAAAATGTAAACAAATTCATTTTCGTATTGAAAAGTGAAGGAGGTGATTACTCAAACAATAAAAAAAAGAAAAAGAAAAGAAAGAAAAGAAAAGAAAAGAAAGCGAAAGCCAGTAAAGTTTATGAGGTAAGTTTGCATTGTTGTTTATTTCGATAGAAATGAAATGGAAAATGAAAGTGTCTTACTTTAATTCTTATTCAGAGAAGCAGAAAACAGAAAAAGAAACAGAAAAAGATTAAAGAGTAAAGATTAAAGCCAGTAAAGTTTACGAGGTAATTTATTATTGTTGTTAATTTCGGAAGATGATTTATGGAAAATGAAAGTGTGTTTTTATGATTCTTTATTCAGAATTGATATAAAGCAGAAAGTTAAAAAGAGTCTGACGATATTTTAAGAACAGTTCAGAGTTTTCTCAGGTGATTGTTACAATGTGTTACAGTTATGTTTTTCTTTCATGAAACCTATATTTTAATTGCGTTTTTAATTTTCATAAAAGTCAAACTTTTATTTTATTCAGGGTTGGGAGTTAATCAACAATTTGGTAGTTATATTTATTCTAAAGTTTCCTTATTATTACTACTGTCTGTCATGTATAATATAGGAAGAGACAATGCTATTGCCCCTGCCATTCCAGCAACTTTTAGGAATGGACAATTTGTTTTGCAACCACCTGATCAACAACAAATTCGATCAGTAATCCAACGTAGGTTTGCACACGAAGATGTCGCTATTGCGCGATGTCGCGAAATGCATGATAACATGGATGATCTCCATAATTCTCAAGGTATTTCTGAGAATGAGCGCCGTAGGAATCGCGATGCTGAAAGACGCGTTCAGAACCGTCAAAATGAAAACGCTGACGAAAGATTAGTTAGGCGGAATAGAAATATGCAACGTATGCGAGCTAGACGGACTACATTAAGTTTGCATTGTGCTGGGCGACAACCTGATCAATTGCCTGAGCAACATTACTTAGGCCCCATGGACAAGGTTTGTCAACGCTGTGGTGCTAAAATGTTTGCTGATGAAAGTAATTTCAAATGTTGTCATAATGGTAAGATACCAGGGGCGGATCTAGGATTTTTTTTGTACCAGGTCCGAATGTTCAAAATAAAATAGTGAATGCCTAAACCTCGCCCCCCACCATGGTTGGGGGGCAAAGAAAATTTTCGAGTCTGAATCGTCTAAAAACGCCATTTCGTGCTATTTCGTGCTATTTAAGTTGATAGTTTGTAATAAGAATTAAAAAAAGTAAAATATCCATGAGATCAATTTATATGATGCATATCCAATATGTATCTTAAGGCTAGGGTAATGGTAAATCGATCTTCTGAACTTATAGCATTAAGGTTATTAGTAACTCAAATAAAGTCTATGCTCCATAACCGCTTTCACAGATACCTCCATTGAATGCTTACTTATTTACCTGAGTTATTCTTAACAAAAATTAATAACTATATGGTTATGAAAGTTATCTGTGAACAACAAAATTTAACCTTCCAGAACAAACAATACACAAGGGAGACAAAAAAGTACATCCAAGGATAGAGAATATTATATAAACTAAGAAAACAAATCAAACCATGCATATTAAAAATATCTGTTTTGGGAAAACTATTATATTTTTTTGGTTTGAAAGCATAACAGTCATGTTATTTGAAGAAATAATAATAACCATATTTGGTTTGAAATATGAAAAAGAATAACTTCAAATTTTTCAGCAAAACTACTACAAACACTGGAACATGAAGGTAATTTAGCAGGATTACAAGTTTTTAATGTAATGAATGTTACCAGAAGCTTAAACGTTTTTTCTAACTGAGATCAAAAATTAATCTGATGATGACCTCTGGAAATATAATGAAATGAAATAAAATACCTTTTCGATCTCAGAAAAATTATTTATACTTTACCTAGCATTTTATTGTCGTATGCCTGAAACGATATGTTTACATGTTTCATTGTCTACCTGAATTTTGAATTTTATCCCATTACACAAGTTTTTAGGGATACAAACACATATAACAAAATAAAATTAAATAGAACAGGTTGTAATGTTTCCCCCCTAGTCTTAAGTGAAATACCATGAAGAGTTTACAGCAGTCTAATTTTCCCAGTTGATGTAGTTTAAGTTCTGGGAGCAAAAAGACTCTCCCATAGACAGAGCAGAAGAGAGACAGTCAGGTACAACACCCTGTATTATTTCAGTTAATATATTGAAGAAAGTCTCCAATCTAACAACATTTAACCAACCCAATATGAATACAACATGCCTAATAAACAGCTTTTTACATGCAACAACTTTACATATATACATTCATGAAAAGGATAGTTATGATCGTTAACAGATAAAGAACAGTCAAGAACGGTTCGAAAACTTCTAAAAGAATCTCACCTCTTGTTGATGTTGTTGCTTTTCAGAAAAAGTAACTCCAAGCACAATAAAATTTCTCACATCATCAAATAAATTGTCACCAACAAGAGCATCTGAAAAGTCAATTTACATCCTCTTGTATCCGAACTGAAATAATAAACAACCAGCCATCTTTAATTTTAGAAATGAAAAGAAACCACAAATTCCTTTATCAAAACAGATAAAAAAAATCAAATACATCATACACAAAATCAAATTATTCTATTCAAATTAAACAAATCCTTTACCTTAGCCATCAACCTCTGCTCAACTAACTGGTAAAAATTTCGATGCACATTGTACATCAAAAAAAGACTTGTTTAAACTGGTAAAGTTCGCCAGATTTCCACAATCCTACATAATCAAAACATTGTGACTCATCTGTGCCGACAACTTTGTTATCAAATCTTCGTAAATCGCTTATATATAACAATCATTGCTATCAAACGCAGCTTTCACCTTCCAAACCTACTTCGATTAAGAATTCATTGCACGAGGGAGGCGATAAGCTTGACCTATTTGCAAAAACTATAGTCTGGAAGACAAAGCACCAATCGGTCCAAAATCACACGGTCAAAAGTCACTTATCCAAAACTACAAGTGAAATTTTAACCGAGGCTTGATAGGTCAATTGTTTAGCAATCTATTGTTCTCAAGATTTTAAGCCAATGGAATGCGTTAAAATGCAGTGCCTTCGAAAACTCAAAGTGGGCAACATGGTCCTTAGCCTACTCGCTTATGTACGATTTGCAAAGTTTAATTCAGCCGGAAAAATCGTTTATTGATCTGAGACTATCGAAAAATGAGTGATCATAAAGTATGGACTGTGTTTCATGACGTATCACTTCTCAAGGCTAATTCCCGTGAAGATTTGATCGGCACGGCGCGTGCAACAGCTACAAGAACTAAATTGCGCTCGTTTAAAATTTTTGATTTCTTTTGATTTTACCAGGTCGGTCGACCAATCTGACCACCCTTGGATCCGCCCCTGAGATACACCTTAATGACATTAATTACCCTAATGATCTTAAAGATCTTTTAGTAGGTAATACAAATCAAGCAAAGAACTTTCAAGAAAATATTCGAAAGTTTAATAGTTCTGTCGCTTTTGCGTCGATGGGTGCAAAGATGGCTGTACCACCAGGTCGAGGACCACCTGTCTTTCGAATTAATGGTCAGGTATGTCACCGTACAGGGAATCTACATCCGTCAGAAGGAGTTCCTCCATCATATGGTCAGTTGTACATTAATGATGGGATGGATGCATTCAATGAAAGAATGGCAAGACCTGAAAATCAAGGTTGTTCGCCTGAAGTAATGCAAAATTTGCAAGACATCATTATTAGAGAAAGTCCTTACGCTGCTGCATACAAATACATGAGTGAGGTAGAAGCTGAGGAATTACGGCTTGCCCAAGAGCAAAATCGCCAACCATCTTTGGTAAAATTTTGAGTTATTAATCAGTAATCTTTCTAGGTTTTTTTTAAAATCATTTATTTTCAAAATGTTACATTTTTAAATTTAGGTTAGAATGCACCTAAGGAGTGGTGGCGATCGGCGGCGTTACAATCTACCACACCATGATGAAGTAGCAGCTGTTTTTGTTGGTGAAGATGGTGCACCACCTGCCTTTCGGGATATTGTTGTTTATCCTCGAGACAGACCATTGCAATGTCTACCAACAAATTCATCACATCTGGATCCAATGGTTTATCCAGTCTTTTTTCCAAGGGGAGAGTCTGGTTGGACTACAGATATTCCTCATGTAGCTGAACATGCTTCAGGTAGTCGGTGTCGCACGACTGCACTACAATATTATACTTATAGGTTTTCATACAGAAGCAATTTTAATCCCATTTTAAAAGGTAAAAGATTATTTCAACAATTCGCGGTTCACTGTTACTGTAAGGTGGAATCTGAACGTCTCAACTATATTCGGAAAAACCAAAAAGTGTTACGTGTTGAGCAATATCAAGGGTTGATTGATCATCTTGCCAATGTTGCAGGAAATAGAGGTTTAAATGCAGGCAGACCTGTGATATTACCATCGTCTTTTCAGGGCAGTCCAAGAGCTATGCAACAAAATTACCAAGATGCAATGGCTATGGTGACTAAAATGGGAAAACCTGATTTGTTCTGCACTTTTACGTGTAATCCAAATTGGAAGGAAATTACCGAAAATTTAGATAATGAGCCTGCACATTATCGACCTGACTTGGTTGCACGTGTTTTTAATTTGAAATTGAAAGCACTTTTAAATGATGTCATAAAAAATGGTGTATTGGGGAAAACAATTTCTCGCCTTTATGTGATTGAATTTCAAAAGCGTTCTTTACCTCATGCACATATTCTTATTCATTTAGCACAAGAGGATAAATTACAAAATGCTGATGATGTTGACAGCTTGATATGTGCTGAAATCCCTGATCCCGATGAGGAGCCATAACTACACAACATCATCAAATCGTGTATGATACATGGTCCATGCGGGATTTACAATGTGACTTCTGTTTGTATGGGAGATGATGGCAACTGTACCAAAGACTTTCCCAAATCATTCTGTGATGCAACACAAATGAATGTTAATGGCTATCCTTTGTATCGCAGACGAAATAATGGTCGAACTGTGAGGGTTAAAAATGTAGATTTAGATAATCGATGGGTAGTTCCATACTGTCCTTGGTTATCAAAGAAATATAATAGGCATATAAATTTGGAGGCCTGTACTTCTATAAAAAGTGTTAAATATTTATTCAAATACGTATATAAAGGACATGATCGAGCGCATGTCGAAATTAACGAACAATTGCAATATGATGAAATTAAAACTTTTTTAGATGCTCGATATGTTAGTGCACCTGAAGCTCTGTGGAGAATCTTTGAGTTCTCTATGCATGAGAAATCACACTGTATCAAAAGATTGGCAGTGCATTTGCCAGATCTTCAACGAGTTTATTTTCAACCTGGTGAAGAGTATGCAGCTGCTGACAGGGCATCTATGACAGACACTCACCTCACAGCATGGTTTAAATTGAATGTTGAAGATCCTGATGCCCGACAGTATCTGTTTCCTGACATTCCATATCATTATGTATTTCATGATAAGGAAAAAAATGGAAAGCAAGAGATAAAACATATAAGCCAATAATTGCTCGACTATACAATGCAAGACCAACAGAAGGAGAAAGATTTTTCCTTCGTGTTTTATTGCTTCACATCCCTGGTGCTACATCATTCGAGTATTTGCGCACGTTCAATGGGGTGGTTTTTGATACGTTCCGTGAAGCATGTATTGCAAGAGGTCTTCTTCAAGATGATGATGAATGGCACAATACATTGGAAGAGGCATCTACATTCCAAATGCCTCAACAATTGAGGCAATTGTTCGTCACAATATTGACACACTGTGAGCCATTGAATCCGTTAGATCTGTGGAATACATTCAAGGATCAATTGTGCGAGGATTATGCGCGCACATTGCCTGCTACTCAAGCTGAGCAAAAGGTTTTGGGATATATCGATAACATACTCAAACAATTTTGTATGTCCTTAACGCAATTAAACCTTCCTGAGTTAATTGAACAAATTGACGAGGAAGAGGTTGATGTTAACTTATACATTGACTAGACACAACAGGTAAGGCTTCTGCTTAATGAGCAGCAGGTCGCTGTGGCTGATGCAATATTATCTGCTGTTTCAAATGTAAAAAACGCTTTGGCACAACCTGATACATTGTTTTATCTTGATGGACCAGCTGGCACAGGTAAAACATTTACATACAACTATGTTATAGCAGCATGTAGGGCCAGAGGTTGGAAAGTCGCTGCTGCTGCATATACAGGTATTGCAGCCACTTTACTTTCTGGTGGGTCTACATTGCATTCATTATTTCGTTTGCCTGTTCCTGTTTTAGAAACCAGTGTTTGTAATGTAACTCGGACATCAAAACATGCTGAATACTTACGTAGTGTAGACCTGTTTCTCATCGATGAAGCGACAATGGTTTCCACTCATATTTTTCATGCCATCGATCGATTACTTCGTGATGTTTGTAAAAACGATACTCTCTTTGGTGGCAAAGTAATGTTATGGGGCGGAGATTTCCGTCAATGCTTACCTGTTGTAAAGAAAGCAAAACCTACTGATGTTATTGAGGTGTGTTTAACCAGTTCTGCATTGTGGGGTTCAGTGTCAAAATTCTCATTAACTCAAAACATGAGAGCTAGACCTGAGGAGCAACAATTTTGTCAGTGGCTGTTGCAATTGGGTAATGGGGAATTACCATTTAAACAAGATGATCCTGCTAAAGGTGCCATTGAAATTCCAGATTGCTGTGTCGTGTCTGAAAACACATCACTTATTTCAGTCATGTATGACGGCCTGGAACCTCATCAATATGCTTCGACTGCTATTTTGACACCTACAAATGAGCAGTCATTAATAATTAATAATGAGGTGTTGGAAAGATTGCCTGGTGAACCAGTTTGCTATTATAGTGCGGATGAAGTTGATTGTGATGATGAGGACGAGCGACAAAATTATCCGCTTGATTTTTTAAACAGCATCACACCATCTGGTATGCCTCCACATTGTTTGAAAATTAAAGTTGGAGCAATAATTATGCTTTTACGAAATTTGAACATCAAGAAGGGTCTTTGCAACGGGACACGCTTGATTGTTCGGGAACTATCACAGAATTTTATTAAAGCTGACGTTTTGGCAGGGTCAGCTGTTGGAGAAACAATTTTCATACCTAGGGTACAATTGTCACCCTCTGACACAGGTATACCTTTCACTTTGAAACGTAGACAACTGCCGATTCGTTTGGCTTATTCTTTCACTGTTAATAAGAGTCAAGGTCAAACATTTGAAAAAATTGGTTTGTTTCTACAACAACCGTGCTTTTCACATGGTCAACTATATGTAGCCTGTTCTAGGGCAAAGGCATTTGATAATGTTAAAGTCAAAGTTGCTGCCACAGGTAAACAAGGTTACATCAATGGGAAGTTGTATACACAGAATGTTGTATTCCCACAAGTTTTACAGTAAATTATTTATTGTTTTGTTTGTTGTGCAGTTTGCCATAATCTGTGCCCTTTTTAAAGTTCAGTAACATGTGTATTATTGTGACGGATGTGATGGATGATTATTACACTGTGTATAGTTTTCCTTTGGGTATCTTTACCAGTGTGATACCTATTCTATCCACCAGGTGGTTCGTTAATGCTGTTTATAGTAGAACTACTGTCTCCGTTTTTTCTGATACACGATGACTGTTCCTTAAGGTGCCAGCTGTTAACTGCTATATTTCATACTGAAGAAATGTAATCAACTTATATCGCATGATATGTTCATTTCTTCTTTAGGTGGAGTACAAGTCCCATTGACTTACGTTCCCGTCGTGTACTCTGTTACCATGAATTGCGCATGGAAAATCACGAGCTTTTAGTCAATAGCAACACATCTCCATAGGCAATTCATGAACCAAAAGTCAGGGCATCTCTTTGAAAGAGATATATTTTCAGTTTAGTAATGTAGTATCTCTAGCATTATTTTTGTAAGAGTTGTAAATTAAAACTATGAAATTTTTATTTAATTTTAGTAATAAAAAAAAAATATAATGGCTGCAGCCAACACAGACCTCAGTAAGTTGTACATTTTTAACTGGGATTTTCTATTGCATTTAAGTTATTTGCATTCTAATAAATATATCTTCCTCCTATATTTTAGTATTCGAAACAGAATGTGCTGCAAGTAAGGTTTACATTATTTACTTTCACCGCTTTTTCATTAAAGAAGATACTATGGTTTTAACTGCTTTATTTTTAGAGTTACAACAATATGACAAAAAGAAACCAGGTATGCAATTAAACATAACTACCTTTCTATGATACCTTTTGAAGACCCTGAAGGAAGCTGAAAGAAATTCATATTACGAAATCATGTTTGGTACATAATAGTTTGATTCATAAACATTTTATTTTTAGTAATGGAAATGGTTAAACGGGCACAGCCCATACAGAAAACCCGTTCTGGTAAGCTTTCTAAGTAATAGCTAGATAATATATATGTTTCATTCATATGACGCCTTTCATTCATATGACTCCTTCCTTCATATGTTATGGGTGTAGATATATACGCATTTAACTTTTTTTAGATAATGCTACAACAAGCAAATATGTGAATAGTGAATTTTCGTAATCATGTTCATGTTCATGTATAACAATACCATTCTTTGAGCAGTGATCAGTACATATAGGCACGGTTATATATTTTTTTCAGATCTAATGGATGTGGATGCGCCCACTGGAAATAGTAAGAGTGCAAATATTCTTATTTTTAATGAATGTATAATGTATGTCTTCTTAACACTTCTGTAACTGTTATGTTCCATATGTTTTTAGATGTTGGAAAGCCTTCATCAATGGGAAAACCGGTCCCAAGTACCAGCGCGAATAGTAAGTTTATGAATAGATTTTATTTTGCGTCACACATAGTTCATTTAAGTGTCTACTTTGATCAGTCACATGTATGATATTTTTTCAGATCTCGATGTCGAAACTAACAGTGGAAAAAGTAAGATTTAATTTGTAGAATCTAACATCAACTTATTGCATTTGCGGTAAACTATTAATTTCTATTGATTTTGTTTAGAACTCACGTATGTGGATTTTGCCCGTTACCGGGAAACAAACCCGGGCTCCCGATCCATGGCGGCCTTTCGGGTTTGGTCCAAAAATGGTGGTCGGGACCGGCCCGACTATATATACAATAAAAAAAAAATAATAATAAAAAAAATAAAAATAATCTATTGAAAAATATTATAAAAATTTTGAATTATTCTACGCTGTAAGAAACAGGGTAAAATGAAAGTATAAGTATAATGTTTCTTACAGCGTAGAATTAGTATTTCGTTGTTTGTATATTTGTTTTTTTATTTGAGAATAAATGTTTGTTGTCAATCTGTTATCTTTTTTTACTTCCATTGTCACGATTCAGTAAATAGTTCTTCGTAGCCAAATCACGTCAACCTACCATGTTCTTTGAAATCGCTCCTCTCATTTGATATTTTTGTACTGGTCTACATTCCAAGCAATTGTTGAACTTTATTATACTTAAATTCATTATACTAAGCCTTTCTCTCTGTTCAGCTCACATCGATCAAAACCTGTAAAAAAATTTTACACGGGTTACTAGTATTACCATATTACCATATATCATTATCATATCAGTTAATAATATATCATAAGGCTATAAATGACATTGCATTAGAGATAGCAAATAAGAGACCTTAAAGTGACATATACATTTAATGATTTATATAGTTTTTTTTGTTTTGTTTTTTTAATGGGTTGCTCCCTGCAAGGCCGAAGGCACTACTAGGCAGAGAGCTACAAGATGAGAAAAGGAAGAACAGTTATAAACATGGATGAGAGGGATGAGAAAAGAAAGAAGAGTTATAAAGATAGAGCAAAGTGGCAGTTAACCTTGAATTTAAAAGATTGCAGATCATCCGCAGCAGTAAAGCAACTATAAGGGAAAGAATTCCAGAGGCGAACAGTCCGAGGGAAAAGGGTAGATGAATAAAAGTTCTTATGGCATGTTGGAACCTGAACAGTCAAAGAGAATTTCGAAGAGAGACAAGTGTTCCGAGAGAAAGTCTTAGGAGAAGGGGTCATTAGAACAATACCCATGAAAGCATTCATAGAAAAGAGACAGGGAAGCAACGTTTCTCCGATGCAGTACTCAAGACAATGGCGAATAGTGGCCTTAAATATGTAGATGATAGATTCAGCCGAAAGAAAGTGGCGGACCCAAAAACGTGAGCCAACCTTCATAGCAGCAGATTTAGCAATGGACTCGATGTAAGAATTCAATGTGAAATTCTTTGTGAAAGTTAAACCTAGAAGATGAACATGAGATGACTCTGCAAGCTCACTTCCGTTCATAAGAGCAGAAGGAATTACAGTGTCCCTGAAGCGATTAATAGAGAGTAGCTTAGTTCTCGAAGCATTGAAGGAAACCAGCCATTTCTGACCCCATTCAACTACTGTCCTAAGGTTGTTCTCCAACTCAGCAGCCATTTCAACCTTATCAAACAAGTCCTTAGTTCTTTCAAGAGACAAGTGCAAAATGACACTACATCATAGATAGCAAATAAGAAACCTTATAAGGTGACATACATATTAGGCCACCTATAATTAATCATTGGTTCATAGTCTTCCGTGCACATTCAGAATTAAAATTCAATAATTGCGCATCAAGTTTGATTATTTTTCTAAAGTTATAAAATCATTTAAAAATAGGATTTTTCTTCTTTTATTGTTGCGAAGTAACCAATATAATCGTGGAGAGGTAAAATCGAAAACGTCCATAAACTGCATAACCAAAAATTGTTGATAAGCTTTTCACCAACGGCTTTAAGAAAAATACCAACTAACTTCTATTCTGAATTTTATCACACGTTTATACACTTTTGTTAACTTACGGAATGTCAAATTTGTTTACAGAATGCACTAAGCGCCCTTGAAAAACCCATTATTTTATGTTCTGTATTTATAAATAACAAGTTTTTAAAAGGAGCAATGGAATACCCTGTTTCCATAAATTCAATATGTTCTAGATCTTTTTGTAAATACTATTTAACTAGTATCCCGGGTAAAAACTTTTTACCGAACTTAACTTTGAAAACATTAGGTCAAATCTGCCATTCCTGTGGTACGTACGCGTCACTCGCCACCCATGTTCAGTATGCGTTGTGTCACAGAATTTAACTCGTGTAAAAGTTTCTTTTCAGGCATTAATTTGTTATTACATTCAGAAGATAAAAAACAGAAACAAATAGCAACATGGCTCAAAATAATATATTTATACGCAGAAGAGAAGTAACTTTAATGTAAAAAATGGCAATATATAACACAGAACTGTTTACCCAGACATACGAAACCAAACATTGAATAACATTACAAAATGTGAATTGAAAACAAATTGATACCTTCCAACTGTGTTTCTTTCGTGCGGTAGTTACATTATACAGCAACCATTAATGAATTTTTGAAATGATATATAGTCTGTTCTTCCCAAAACCATCAACGTCATGATTAAAACCATGAGTTTCATTTCTTTATGCTTTTTTTTATTATTACCTAAAAAATTAATACTTGAATTGTAATACCGAAAACCTAATCATGCTATAAGAATATTGAAATAAACAACAACAACAACAACAACAAAAAAAAATGCAATTCAACTACGCATTTATCCAAAAAACAATAACTCAAAACAACAAAACACCGTAATAGTAATTGTAATACTGTAATACCGAAAACCTAATCATGCTATAAGAATATTGAAATAAACAACAACAACAAAAAGTGAAATTCAACTACGCATTTATCCTTAAAACAAAAATTTACCCAGAAGATAAAAAGTCACAAATAAAATCATAATGCCAAACTTATATACCCAGGTACGTAAACGATTACCATAACACAAAATAATGCATAAACATTTCATTGCACAGTAATAACTAATGAACTTCTTAAATACATAATCCATTCACATCTACCATGAATAATAATCAAAAACACAAACGTAATGACAGAATTTATATATCTAAAGAGTTTATAAAAAATTGAAAACAACCACATTTTTAATCTGAGTTAAAATCTCCTCTGGCTAATTCACAACAGTTAAACAACCCTTTATTCTTATTTATCCAGCATACCAACTGTGTTATAACTAAATAGATTTTTTAACTTTAGCTGAACTTCAAACAAAATGGGATACCTTTCACTGCCAATTCAAACACTTCTAAACTCTTTACTTCTATATTCATTCCTGTAAACAAATTACTAATACTTTATTTACTTTCCAGCACAAACATACATAGGTATATATTTATAAAACACTTTCGCTACCATTTTTTTAAGTGAAATACATAAAACTGCTCTCTTCATTTGGAAAAACTGCTAAACTTTCTGTATTTTCCAGTAGATTTTGTACTTTTTGGCAGGCAGGCAAAAGCATCAAGCATCGATATAAATTAGATACAATAGATACAATCAGACAGCATAACACATTCCCCACTTCCACAGCGTCATGAGAAATAAAAACATTCATAGCTGTAGGACCATTTTTAATGTAATAATAGCGCGCGTTACCAAAACAAATTTCTCTCGGCTTCCTTTTCATCCAGCAGCATATACACATACTAAACGACAGAATAACTGAGACATCCACTCAAAGCTAAATCAATTAATCTTTCAAAACTAAATTAAAACCATTCCTTACTGTGTAAATAAACATGAAACTGCATTTCTCCACTGCACTTTCTTCTGTATAGCGATATTTGATAACTAAAACGTAAACAAACATTTAAAAACCTGTTCTTTTATTAATCTAAAATATTAAACAATAAAAGTCTTATCGTTCTGCACAGCCAATTTTTCAAAACTTCACTGCACTTCTTCTGTATAAAAGTTTTATAATAATACCTTTTGTTCGTTCGATCTTTCTGCAGCTAATTTTTAAAAACTTCACTGCACTTCTTCTGTATATCTAAATATGATTTTTCATTGTAAACAAACGATAATAAAACGTTTTATAATAATAACAATACCTTCGTGCATACAAACCTGTGTTTCTTCATCAGTTCTTTCGTCGATTTGCTGCCTAAAACAATCAAATTTAAATCAAAATATTCGTATACAAAAAGAAACACGTCTTCTTCGCGAAGTTTCTTGCTCACGAAATGATCGTTGATAAATTTCGAACGATTAACATTGCATTGCTCGCACTCCTCCAAAGACGTTTTTCGGCTGATTTCCACTGCGCAAGCCAAAAATAACAAAACGGAGGAGCATATACTAATCGCGAAAAATCAAAAAAATCACTCTCGCTTTGGCGTGGTTTTACGACGAAAAGGGAAAAAATAAGAAGGATTTGACCGTGAAAAAAAAGAAAAAATATCACTCTCTAAAATAAAAGTGGGATGCACAATCGCGGATTATTATAATAAGATGTGAAAGACAGCAAAAGCACTTGCTGTGAAGAAGCCATAATCAGATCATTTTCTGTACATCAAAGCTAATGTTGGTTATGAGTCATTCGCCCTTGCGAAAGAAAGAACATATAAAAAGTAAATAAAAATGAAAAATAAATCACCGCATCACGCATCAAGATATTCATGTAAAAAATGACTATGAATGAATGATTAATTATAGGTGGCCTTATGATAAGGTGACAGAAATGATTTCTATAGTTCAGCACAAAATGACACTGCATCAGGGATAGCAAATAGGAAACCTTAAGGTGACATACATATTACCATAAGGTGACAGCATAATTTCTATAATTCAGTGCCAAATGACACTGCATTAGGAATAGCAAAAATAGGAAACCTTAAGGTGACAATACATACACATTATTAAGCACATTACACAAAAAAATACCAGCTTATCAGTGAAGAAATACTAAGGTATTTATCGAAAAAACTGAACTAAGACTCAACAAGCAACGTTTTATTGAATGTAATCATGTTAATCATAACTCTTGTTGATGGCTGTCACCAAATTTGTACATATTGACTAACACACAAAAAACTGAAACTTATCCTAAAACAAGGAATTGGGGCACATAGAACATTCATATTCCCATTTAAGCCACTAAAAGTCTTATTTCAAAGCCTGACAAAGAAAGCTTCCTCTCAATGGTGACTTCCAAAGGTTCTTAAGGTTCATATTGACTATTTATAGGTCCAAATTAGTTTAGAGTTCGAACTTTTGCACACCTGCTTCATGAAATAAATATAAAAAAAATCTAATTTCAACTTGACGACAATTCCACAATATTTAAACAAATCCACTAGCTAAAGGCAAATATTAACATGTTTTACCCAGCAAGCAGTTAGAACACCCTAACTCACAAAGGACAGTGAGCAGTGATGTAATTTAGTTGTAGTCCCAAGAAGAATCATTGACCTACTTTAGACAAAAAAAACTTAAGCAGAAAAAGCAGCTTTTCAGACAGTGGCAGCAACATTTAACTTTTATTTCAATAGGGAGCAAAAAAAAAATGAAGAAGTTAAAATTAACTACGGTATTTATCCTTATAATGGGCTTTCAAATTTCTTGCTTTTTGCTTATTAAACTCTTTTCTAAAAAAGTATTATATCCCAACGAATTAGCTAACTAACAAACTAGGTGAAATGACAAATATAGAAATCCCCTAGATCTTCAATGTTAAATACATGGGACTCAAAACTAAGACTACAGCACATTCCCATTATCTAATCCTTAATACATCATCTTTTTCATAAGGTGTGTGTTAAACACAACCAATGACCTAAACTACTTGCACCTAAAAGTTACAACTAGGAACATCTAATTTATACCATATACCATGATTACCACCAGGGAAAACAAATACCATAATAGCAGGTTTACCATGAATGCAACAAAACTGAGAACCATGTATATATTACCATAAGGCAATTTCTATAGTTCAGTGCCAACCAAAATTATATTAAAGATCCCATAAAGAAACCTTAAGGTGACAACAACATTTCTTTAGTCCAGTGTTATATTAAACTAGCCGCCAAGGCGGCGTCGCTCGCCGCCCATGTCCACCTGCTCTGTATCACTGTATCAATAAACGTCAAATTTCCTTATAAACGGCTCGTACAACTTGTGTTCAACCAGAAGCAGATTCGAAGTCACAACCTCTGGTAAAACCAATCTTTTATCAGTGTAACAATACACTCAAAACGTAGAGAGAGAAAACTTCAACTTTTTATTAGCTTTTGTTTTAAAAAAGTTACGCGCTCTAACATGGGTGCTATCAAACGTAAGGGGGAAATGGTTTCTCTTCTTAAAAAGATCACACGGGAGGAGAGAAAAAAAAGGCACGTGCTAAATGAATAAAATGAATTAAAAAAACGTTCGATCTGATTAAAATAGATTAAAAGAAATCGATTAAAACAAATTAAGACAACTATTATGACAAAAGCAAAAAAAAATATTTTGTATCATGATACTCTTTTTTTACCTATCGGTTTTTAAACATTTTGATTGCTCGAAAAAATGTTCACCCGTCTCAGACAGTCAGGCAAGGATGCGTTAGGATACACTGGTAAACCGCACATGCTGCCACGTTCTGCCACTGCTGCTTTATGTCCAAAACGTTTAATCAGTTAGTTTCTTTGTATTTAGTTGATGTATTGTTTTCAAAGCCAAGTCAACGTGGAATATAAAATTAACAATAATAATAAAAGCAAAACGTTATTCCTATTAGTTCATCAGCCAAAAAAAGTCACGTTCGATTGAGATTGCAATGTATTTGCTCTGAACTCACGTCACACACAAAAAAAGAAATAATTTCGCTCACGACTCAATCTACCATTTTGCGTGACTTACAAACAAACAGAGAATCGGCTATTAATATATAGATTACATTACATATAATTTTAACTTGAAATTCGTTTTCAACCTTTTATCAATGACTTATCATTTAAAATTCATAGACTGATGAAATGAATTACTAAAAACTTTATGTTCAGCAAACAAATGGACAAACTTTATTAAGATGCCAACTGTAATAGAAAAGATCAATCATTGGTATAAGCTATCATTCGGTGCATATTTCTGATAAACTCTCTACCTCTCATTAATTATTTCTGTTAAAGCAAATCTCCACTGGGCTGTGCTGTTTGCACTTTTTGTTCTATCAACAATAACCCAGTGTCACTCATTGTTTTGAAGGAGGAAACAGTTCCCCACTGCAACATTTTACAACTAGATGAGATATGGTTCCCAAACAACATGCCTGAATATGAATATTTTCTACTATATCATGGAATTCTGGAATTCATGGAATTTTTATCAGTTGCTTTGCTGGCAGAGGATATTGCATCTGCCTTAAAACAACTGTCTTTAAAATGGTTTGACAGGTATATATTTATTTGATTTTGCAGAAACATATTATTTTAAACCCATAGTTTCATCCGATTTTCATCCGAAGGAAAATTATGAAAAGATATGTTACCTATTATAACTAGATTGATTAAATAATAGTAATATTTCTTTTGGTGAGATGAGGTTTATTTTGGATTTCTTCACAACTCACATTTAAGCTATTAGAAGAAATATTTATTTCTCACTTTCAAAATAAAAGCTCATTTCATCTTTATCTTTCATGTTCTGTGTATTGCAAAATTCTGGGCTTACACATAATATTACCATATGGTGACATAAGTATTACCATTAAGTGACAGAAACTTTTTCCATTCATCTTTTAAGTAAACATATAATTGCAAACAGAAATACTTTACAGTGACATGTTTCCTTATGGTGACAACTTTTGTATTTCAGACTATAACCACAAATACCTTAAGTCAACACCAAAGTATGATGTTGAGAAATAATGACATTTAAAATTACAAAGTATTGTACAGAAAGCAAGAATAGAACCATCTTCAAAATCTGAATGTGAAAGAGATTCAGACGATAATAACTAATTGTGTACAAACCTATTATTGTCTTAATCCTTTTCAAGATTAAATCATTTCGATCAATTTCAAAAAATTGCTTCGCCATTTCATTGGGGTGCAGCCTTTTCTTTCTCAATTCTTAAACAAAAAATAGATCAGTACTTGAGGCAGGTAGTCATTATCATTTTATGTGAGGGAGGGAAAAGCTATAAACATAAAGCACTGATTGCTGATTAAAACATTTTCCATTATAAAGTAAAATAATCTGTGAATATTGGTTTAGTCCTAAGTTTATATGTCAAAAATAAACAGATATATTGTCAGTAATTCTGATAGATCAATCAGTAATAGTCAGTCGATTTTGATTGTGCTTTCATATGAATTAACAAAAATTGAGAAATTAAAAAGCAATCAAACGCAAAACCACCATATTCATTACAAAAGATAAGTTTGAACAATCATTTTGCTGGACCGAACTCACTCAAGATCCTTTATAACTTGCAATATTAACAGAGATTGAGGAGATAAGGCATAATAATGGAAATAAGAATTTTTTATGCGGATTTTGAAATAGATTATAAAACATTTTACAGTGCTAAAAACATTTCCCACTTAGTTGAAAAATGTTTTTTCAGTAACGAAAAAATATTATTGTCTAATCATTTGTGTATCGTTGTAAACGTTTTCCAAAAAAACATGTATTTTTTTGTTTACCAGTAATGATTTGAGTAGCAGTCAGTCATCGGACATGACCAATCATTTTGACACATTGATCTGACAGATAAAAGCTAAAATAACAGTCCAACCAACAAAATGCCCAGTCCAAAAAATCTTTTATGATGAAAATAATAGAAAAATCCGATTTTAACCATGTTTACGAAAAGACGTTTAAACATAAAAATGATTAAATGATTAAAGTTTTGTTTACAAAAGGCATTTTCAATTGTGTAATGTTGTAAATGTTTATAAACGTTTAGTAGATTTCAGGTAACACAGGTAAGTAAATTTATAAGAATGCACTGATTACTTGGTTGTCATCTGTTAAAGATAAAAGAAACAACATTTGTTTCATAAATTTCAACAAATAGAAACCGAAATTCTCTTAATTCTATAAAGTTGACAAAATTGCTATTTTGTTACATTCTCAGGGAAAACATTTTTATGTTTATTTTTGTAAAGACGGCGAAAGACATTGAAAATAGATAATTTTTACAAAAAATGATGTGAAAACTGGTCTTTATAGTTCCTTCTCCCTAGCTAAATAGCTGCTAAAGTAATTGCTCACCCACTATGCAGAGGTAATACAGGTCAAAAACCATATTGCAATGTGCTATTGGGTGTCCAAATCTTAGCACACAAATTGAAACCTCACTTTCTTCATGTCTGAATTTTGTTTATTCAATGAATCATGGATATAAAAGTTCTTCTTATGCATGAATGAATGAATTATTTTTTTCTTAACATGCATCATCAGAACGCAGAGACCGATTGTTTAACAAAAGAAGTCTCTTGAGTCACACTCTATTTAAAAATATGCAACAGACAGTCTGCACACATTACATAATTATTTGAATACAGAACTCACACTAATCAATTATCTTTCTGCAATTTAAAAACCAAAATCGAAAACGATTAAAAACAAATAGCTGCCATGGTTAGTATCGTAACTGAATTTCATGTGTCACTAGGGGCACCCAAATTCAAATCCTGTATTAACCCCTGCTATGAGTGAAAATTATTATTTGTTCAGTATAATGTGATCTTCTCTTAAGAATTTTAAGAATTAAATATAAGTTTTAAATAATAAAACATTTTTAACAATAACACATTTTTAACGATAAAACGTTTTTAATGTTTCTGTATACCGTAATGCTTCGATTAGACGCCCAGGGTGTTTATTAAATTTTTTGAATTTTTAGGGGGGCGTCTATTCGAGGGGGGCGTTTAAAAGAGGGGGGGGGGGCGTCTATTGAATTTCTGTGAAACTCTTCTTTTTCGTAAATATAAACTAAATCATCGATAAAAAATATACAAAATTAAACTTCAAGATCATCGTCAATATCATCTTCCTCGATCATGTTAAGTTCGGGGGCAGCAGCGATCACATCCTCGTCCCCGCTATATCATAGGGATTTTCATGTAAGCTCTTGTCAATTCAATTTTCCATTTGGGCTTGAAGCAAAGCTTATTGAAGCTGAAACAATGCAATGTATTAGTTCTACATGCCTTAATTAGTGTGTCTCTAATAGACGCCCCTCTCTAGAGAGGGGCGTCTAATAGAGGGGGGCGTTTATTTAAAAATCTCCTGAAAAGGGAGGGGCTTCTATTCGAAGCATTACGGTAAAACGTTTTCTCTTTCGAATTCTTGAAACAATTTTGAATTTCGGTAAAAATGTTTTATCATTTGTTATCAAAATCCCCTGGACAGTCACATAATAAGCTACTTAAAATGTCCACATAAAAATTCAATTTATTGAAAACCTTGCTATGTTGACTCAAAAGTTACATGTTTCAATCATTCCACCTTCAGAACCTATTTTTAAACTATAAAAGGTAAAAAAATATTTAAAGCAATTGTGCAGGAAAAAATAATAATGTGACCTTAATGTAGTTTTGGTGAAGAAACAAAAATTTACCATTTAAACTTTTTGAATCTTATCTATGTTGTTTACAATTATATAAATCAACGATTAATGTTAGCCATGTTAACACAGAACATTACTTTCATGAATGCACTTCAGTGCAAAACATTATGCTATTGTGTGTAATTACACAAATGATGTATTAGTTCGCCTTCTGCTCAGGTACTTGGAGTCCACTGGAATGTACAATTTACCTTGCCAATTAGAGAATATTACCAAAATAAAAGATAATAGGTATCTATGATTTTTCATGTTAAAACCTTAAAATATAACGCAAGATAAATTTTCGCGGAGATATAAACTTTCGCGGATTTTGGCCATTTCCGCGAAAATATAACTCCGCGAAAAAATTGCAATGTCTTCATCCGCGAAAGTATGTCTCCGTGAAATGTAAATTTTTTTCTCTATATTACAGGTGTTTGAATTTCAAAAAATGGGTATTATAATAAAAACAACTTTTTTATGTCATTTTTTCATTTTTTTTCGGATACACAAAATTATTTTTTCAACATATCACGGATGTCTCTGCTTTTGACTTCGCCTTTTAAGCTTTTTTCTTCTTATTCGGAAGGAATTCATCATTTGCCAAGATCACATTTTTCATAACCTTTGTTTGTGTATAATACATTTTGAAGACAAGAAAATTTCTTTATCTATGGCCATCCGCGAAAATTAGTCCAACTTGAATTATTTGAAGTTGGGCCATCCGTGAAAATATGTCCATGCGAAAATTTATCTCGTTAAGGTAACAGTCTAGAACTACATTTCGATGACAGAGTTGTTGCCTTAGCTGTCAATTAAATAAGTAAATTAGGTAGGGAATTATTACAAAAAGGCACTTAACCAACAGGATTACCGCAAAACTCTTTTTTTCAGGTAGTAAAAAAAATATGTTTTGAAGTAACAAAACAAAAGGATGCAAGTTTGATCTTTCTAGTTAATATGTTACCTGTTACAAAATAAGTAAATGATAAAAACAAATTAATAATTAATGAGGTTTATAGTGATTAAAACATTTGCCAGTATCAGAATATCAAATAAATAAAGAAAAGACAAATTTTAAAATGAAGCAGAAGCTTTTCGTTAAAATAACATCATCAGTGCTATGTTACAAGTTATATATAACTTCATTTTAAAATTTGTCTTTTCTTTATTTATTTGATATAATGAGGTTTATATCCTGCACCTTACGATATAATTCTGCATACTTCTAATTCGAAGAATGTTGTTGCAATATAGAGTCAAACACGGCTGGTAGAATCAGTCATAGAACAAGATGGTAAACTGATACGGGACATAATGTTCGACAGTACAGGATCTCACATCAGACATAATGCAATTCTTGTCGGAAAATATCCAATGTCTGGCGCTTATTTACAGCCTTACATCGTTTTGTTTTATTTCTTGTAAAATCGATTTGTTTTGTCTCTTGTTAAACTTATTCTCCGTGAAAATCTCAATTTCATACATGATGCATTTCGAAATCACAAAAATATATAGCATTGCTATTGAAATTTACTTTACAGTATAAAGACTGTCGATCTGAAGGCAACAGATGAAAAACTCGATCGCACGCCATAACTGATATCATCAATTAAGGCGTGTGATGACCTATTGAAAATTGGCAGACCCACGTCTGCCAATTTTCTTACGACCATGCCTGTATAGGTCATTTTTTTTATTTAGATTATTACTTTGTTTCATTCATTATGATTTCTGGGGTATTTTCCTAATACAGAAAGTTTCTATGAAGAGATATTTTTGAAACAATGGTGTCTACTATTAAAATTAAAGACTTTTCGTCATTCAAGAAAAATAAACATTTCATTAAAAAACACCTGCTTCTCACAAAACTATATTTCCGCTCTATACTTAGCTTTAAATTTATGTATTAAAACATTTTTTTGAGGAAACACTTGTGTCTTGTCATGGGAGGTGTGCAACCACCAACAGAATTGTTATTTTAACTCACACAAGTTTCTATTTGTGGAAATGCAAGTTAAGCTTCAATTTCACTGTTACTCTTGGAAAGTTATGTCAAGCGCCAGCGTGATGACACGCTTCATAATGAGAAGATTGAATTATATTCAAAATTTGAAATCAAAATGAACATTTGTTACGTTTTGAACAAAGCCATTCATTAGCTGGAGATTTCTTTCGTAACTTTTTCATAAGTCCTCATAAAAACATTAAACACGTTGATTAGGGATCAAAAATTTCGTTTCCATTAGAACATAAGAATAATAAAACGCTATAATTCTTGATTACGCGTCTGAGACGTCGCACACCTCCTTATTTTCATATTATATACAAAGCCTGCACCAGCACACACTGGTATTGGACTTTGCCTGGGTTTTTGAAATACCTACTGAAACATAAAAAACAACTTTGATTTCGCTATAGTTTTGTTCTGATATACTTACGGGTGTCTCTCATCTAGTCCTGGGGCAATATAGAGAGGAAGTTGTCTTCTTCTTCTTGAATGCAAAGACACTTTAAACTTGAGAAGGGCACAGTTGGACATGGTGCACAAAACGGATATTTTAATGAACTCAGGTGGGTGCCAGAATTATTATATTAGCACGAAGTTTACAACTTAAGTTTAGTTACCAGACATGCAAAATGATTGAAAAGAATTCTCAGCAAAAGTTTCCAAAACAGAAACCCTTTATGTTTTCAAGATTTACATTTTTTAGCCTTTAGATATATATAAGATGACTAGTCTCCCGGGTAAAACCTTTTTATCGAACTTAACTTCGAAAACATTAGGTCAAATACACCATTCCCGTGTACGTACCCTGTGACGAAGAATTCAATAACGGAATCGGGACTGGAAAATGTATCCATATTATAGAGCTTGAAAAACTGATCAAAAAAATGTATGGGATCATTTCGCTATGACCAACCGTTGGTGAGATATCATCAATCAAAGATTTTGATGACGTCATATCCGCAGTAACAAATAAAATTTAGGCCCAAATTTTGAGTCACCCCTCACCCATATCGTGGACCCCAAAAAACGTCAGTTATCCCTATTGATTCTTGAGATATTTCCCTAAAAATGTCGCGTTCAATTGGGGATGCAATGCAATGATTCCTCGTAATCATAAAAAAACTGACGTCAAATGATGCCACAGGCTTTTGGAGTGATTGTGAAAAAAGCGTCTCTCGCCTCTACATGGTTTTACGCGCACATAAGAGGACGATGACCGTAAATTAAAACTAAATATATCACTCTCTAAAATAAAAGTGGGATGCACAATCGCGGATTATAATAATAAGATACAATCATTTAAATCTGCAGTCATTTCTGTTTAGATCGAACAAGTAAACCTTGGATTATGCCTAATTCTTTTTTGTGCAAAAAAACCATAACAATAGCGTTATCAGATCATGTTTGTATTTGACAAACATAATTGTATACAATGTTTACATGTAAACCATTATTTTGAACTTTTCTCTCTCAGTCACTAGCTCGCGTTAAAGTATTCCACAACATGCAGCCAGCAGATGAATGGCCCTTACCCTAGCTTGTATTTCATTTTCAATACCATTGCTAATTCCATCACTTTCATTAATTAGAAATCTGATTCATTTAAGGTAAGACAAGACCTTTGCTTTGGCATCCGTTAATCAAATAAAATTTAACTGTCATCTCAAATTACTTGTTGAATACATCATTAAGCCATAAATATACTTACTACGCATTTTGAAAAATCACCAGCTTGGGTGACACCACATGCAGCTAGTCATAAAATTTTTAGCGCGTTCTAGCAACAATAATGCAGGGGGAAAATTTTGTATATATTTTTTAAAATTAAATTTCTGTCCCAGCTCACTATCTAATTTCTTTATGGAACACCCCAATGTGTAGGTCAGAAGCTAAGTTGTTGCATGTGACACAGGGAAGCAACATATACATGTTGTTCCCACTAAAATTTTCAAAAATGTCACCGTAGCCCCAAGGAACCAATTCTAAACCTCGCTTAAAATGTAGAATATACATGTGGATTTTTTTACGTCACCCAATTTCTCATTGCGGCGTTCAAACAATGTGATACTTTACAGAACGCCACAGATCAGTAAGCTTTCATGGTTCCCATGTTGTTTGATCTCACTTGAGCGCGGAAATCACTGAAAAATCGGACACAAACGTTAAGGCTACATAATTTTGTCACCTTAAGGATATGTGTCACCCTAAAGAACGTATTTTTTGCATAAATTGTAGACTCAAAGTAGATGCAGTGATATATATATATATCCACCTACACTTGCATAAGAGAACAATTATCTAATTATCTAACCTGATTGTCAGTTTCCTCCATAGTCATAAATCTAAATTTGATTGAGATACCTATACACACTGTGTACTACAATATAACAATGTGAGAATGTTGAGGAGAGAAACTCATAACTTTTTCTTCATATACAAAGAGCTAATCAGTAGCAGTTACAAAAAATGTCAGTAAGAGTGTATGGGGAAAATGAGAACCATATAACATTCATAATGATTAATACAGGGTTTGTACAGAGCCCTCAACCTAAGAAATTCCCTGACTTTTCCATAAAAGTATATTACATACTATTTTCCCTGTCAAAAATCCTAATAATGATGTGTTTTCCCTGACTTTTTCTTAAATGCATATGCTCTTTCCTGACTTTAGGCTTTAACAACTCCTGAAGCAATAGTAAATATAAAATGTTACTCCAAAATAAACCAAATGAATTTTATCTAGTTTCAAACTAACTAATGCAGGATCATCAGAAACCAACCAACAGTATAATAATCTGACTAATGAACTAGATATTACAATGCCCTGAAAAGCAGTGGGTGGTCTATAGACACTGACAAAACAGTGTCTGGAGCATGTCACAATCAAATTACATGGTAATTTTTGTAAATTTGTAAAATTTGTAAACATTATGCTTTATTTAGAAGCCAACTATAGACGACTCTCCAATGTTAATTACACTTTTATACCTTGTACATGCTAAAAATCAAATACAATGTACGAAAATAGATATGAAGTGCTAATGTGTATTGAAACTTTCTAATGTCGATTGTCTTTAAGGGGACTCCAGAGAACCTAATAAAGTGACAACATTTTGAAGTGTATATATAAAGAGACTTTTATTTCCTGTGAAGCTGCATGCGCATACTCACAGGAAAATGACTTGATTAATGATACTCTATGTTGTAACAGACCGTATAGTTCAAAGAACACTGGTGTTTATAAACATTACGTCACTAAGAAACTCATCTATATATATATATCTTGAAAATATTCTTTCTAATGAGTAAATAGATGAAATATAGATAAACAGCATTGTATACATATTTCTTTTATACCTTCCAGACCTTTTTAAAAAAAATTTCCTCACTTTCAAAAAAACTCCCTACCCGTAACAAATTCCATCAATTTAAATAAAAATCCCTGCCTGTAACATTCCCTGATGACTTTCCCGGCGCTATTTCCTTTTCGCACCCCCTAACTGTATCTGATCCTAGCCCTAACCCTAACCCTGACCCTAAAACATCCTGGACGGGAGAGTGGGGGTGCGAAATGGAAATAGCGCCAACTTTCCCTGACTTAATGAAAATATCCACTTTTCATCCTGACTTTCGGTGGCTGTACGAACCCAGTAATACAAAGTAATATAGCTATTAAACATTTCATAATTAACAAATAATTTCATCTATCTATCTATCTATCTATCTATCTATCTATCTATCTAATGAAGAAATCAGACAAGATTGTAGAAGAACCACCGCTGGATCCACGTGGTCCACAGACGCCATTATCCAAAATACAGGACAAAGGAGTAACAAATTGTATGGCGAAGTTACAAATCGTTTCGTTCAAAGTCTAGAATCGTTTCAAAATGGTCGCAAATCGTTCTGTACGGCGTACCGTGATATTAATTAATTAGTTCACCATCAGTTTCAAACTAGTGAGCCTTAGTCAGTAGAAATGCATAGCACAGTTTAAGGAATACATTTTCGAACAAAGAGTTACCGCGAACCTTGGATAAGTAGAACTTTTGCTAAATTTAACCATTTCCTCTGGTTCCTTGGACACAATCTAACCTGTGTTAAGAATAAAAACAAGTTATTGGCCTCGCTGAAAACAAAGGCACAAAATCTAATTGAAAGAAACTTTGTACCCAATTTCTAAATATCTAAAGTCGCTATACAGTTCCCGCTTGATATATGAAACCTGGATAAATGTAACTTTCATTAAGTGGAACCATTTTCCCCAGTCCCTTGGATTTACCTCATCAAACCCTTTTAATTTCTTCGGATAAGAAATTAAAAGAACAAGTAAAGGAACTGGGAGATTTTAGTCCTCCATAATGGATGGCTGTTCTGCCCGCCGATTTGCAACTAGTTGAATTACGTATAGCGTTGCTCTAACTTGCCCAAAAACCAGTGTGCATTCAGTCCATGGCTCCTAATGGGCTGATACGCTGCTTGTATAGCACGAGCATCGAGATGCAATGTAACTGGACTCGAACATGAGTCGTAGAGGTCGTTCTCAAAGGCACTAACCACTACACCATCAGTGCGCTGATGATAATCAGCTCCTGAGATATATAAAAATGATAATTGAACGCAAATTTGAATGTCAGTGAGTTTGTTTACAAAATGTAGTAACTATCAAAAGAACAACACGCAAATGACGTCAATCTACTCTTTTAATGTATGTAATCATTGACTCGAGGCTTTCATATTGATAAAGAAACAACTTCCCCGACGAAATCTCCCCCATATCAATGCATTTAGACAAACCCATAACAATGACAGTAGACCTTTGAACACTATGCCATGACTGATTCCTCAAGTTTCGCCTGGTTTACATTGCTGTACTTGCTTTTAAGTAATTCGTAACGGGATCGAGAAAATAAGAGATAGTGCGGTAACAATAATTAGGTCGCTTAAGCAAAATTTTTGGGAAGTTCTAACTTTTTTAGTTTTGGTTTAAAGTTATTTTCTCGTAAAAATGTTTAACTTGAAAATGTTTTCTCAGGAATAAAAAATTCGCAAATCAAATAATTTTAACTATTCTTTTTGAAATTTGAGTGGATTTGGATAGAACCACATAGCGCTATGAAATGTGAAGCAACAGCCACATGCCACCGACTCTATCTCATTATCAACTAGTCATTATCTTTTGTGTAGTATATCTATATATATTAAGCCGGTTTGGGAGTGGAAATAGTTAATGAGACATAAGACATTTTATCCCCATAATATTGAAACATAACCATTCACTCAGCCACAAATACAACTTTCCTAGACTTTCCTAAACTACCAGAAACTCATAAGTCATAAACTAAGCATAATTAACCTATGCGTCATGCAAAAATGTTTATTGGTTTAACCAAGCACTTAATAGGCAATAGTTTCATTCGAAGATCCAATTATGCGAATGGTATTTAAACGTAACAGTGAGGATAAGGGTGAACTTGTTGAAATTCGCAATCACTCATCAAATCAAACGGCTGTTTTTCAAGTTGCTTTTTCTTTGAAGGTCATTTCGGTTGTATGAAAATATATTTTCAAATACGTCATTACACATTATGTGTTTCCGAAATATAAAAACCTATCGAAACAACTAAAATCGACCTCTTAAGAAAAACATAAAAACTATAACCTCCGCAAGAGCAGCGATGAAGCACAGATAATGATAAATACCAGAGGCTTTCAAACTCTGACGAAGTCTTTATGTAGTGACTTCTGACCCTTATCTTCTAATGTAAACATAACAATGATGTGCTAAAGACAGATATTTAACATCAACAAAAATTCCGTAGTTATCATTTCCACTTACATTTAATATTGGTAAATCCCAATAAAGTATCAAGACGTGTTATTCATAATGTTATTCATACTTCTACTTCTTCTTCCTTTGTCGTTCGTAGTTAACTCGGGTTCTCAGCTGCGGAATGCTAAATCTTTCAAGTAGACTGCTTCCTTTCAATAGACTTTCAATTCTTTTCACGCTTAACGAGCCACCCTGGATAATTTCTTTCCCATGTTTGCGCAAAGTCTACAAATCTCTTTTGCTAAATAGGGATCGTCTTTGCATGTGAGACAATCTTTGTGGGCTATGCCATATGCGCAGTTTATCGTAGATTTTGCGGGGAGATGCGTTAACATTTACTCCATCCATTTTCTCCTTGACTTTGCAATAATGTATTTCTTGTCGCTATTGAACATTGCCTTCAGGTCATCAACCTCATTTTTTGACCACATTTTTCTCTTCGTTGGCGTTAAGAAATTCGAATCCACATGACCATGAAACAGCTCTGTTACTGACTTAGTACCAATTGTGGAAGATTTCTCCATTTTTCTCAGATAGTAATGTTCATCTGCAGTCCTCGTGCTATGTCCCATTGCATTCGCAGCCTCTTCCAGGAACATGCTGTGTCCAGACCTCTCAAGTCACCCGCATTGAGCGGGTGTCACCCGCATTAAGAAATTTACTCCCACCTATTTTGAGAAAGGAAAAGTCACCCGCATTTCATATTGTTTTGTACTTAATATCGCATCCCTCTTTCAACTATTCATCGTGTCCTCTCGCCATTTTATTTTCGAATGAACAGCAGCCGCTACACTTTGAATAGTTTCGATCTTAGCCTACCGCGAATCATGCGTGTCTGGCTGGGTATAGGCTAGCAATAAGGTAGGCTTTCTTTTAAGCAAGTTTTAACTCACTATGGTATAAAAAGATCCCACATTTCCTTTACACATTGCGTGAGTGAAGCCAAGTTTCCTTTCATTGTTAATTCAAATTCAAAACTTAAAAAATAAAGAATTCGTGTTTAGAAGAGTCGTAAGAAAACAAAAAAGAATTTTTTTTCTATTTAAAGGGTGGTTTCCACAACCTCTTATTTTTTCAAGTATCTGAATTTTCCACACTTCTGAAATAAGAGTCGCAGAAAAGAATTCTCCGTCGTAGAAGCTATCCTCGTTACTTTCTTTTTTTACAAAAACAAAAAAATTTCGCTAATTGTTTAAAAAGAATTCTATTATTATTTGTTTATAAATTTAAAAAATCTTGCAAGTGTAAACAAACCTATCTAATAAGATATCAAAACAGGAAATTCGAAAACTTTTTCTTAAGTTTCTTCTTAATTGCAAAAACGCACGTGATAGATATTCATCTTAAAAAATGGCTACTCGCGAAGATCATTATCGTAATTTGTATTTGGAAGGTATTGCACTACTGCAGGAATCCGAGGATAACGTAAGCGATTACTTCGACGCACTGCTTGAGTTCTTCATCGACAATGGCAGTAGGATTGATACACACAGCTTCGAAGAACTTTTAAAGAAATCTCAAAACATAGATTTTTCGATTTTCAGTATTGATAAAATATCGAATATTTTATTGCCACCAGATGCAAAAAAACTTTTTCCCATCAAGTGTTCTGCTGATGGTAACTGTCTGTACAACTCGATCTCAGTACTCATTATTGGAACTGAAGAATTGAACCTTGAACTAAGACTGAAAGCCGTCCAAGAAATCATAATGAATCGCTTATATTATGGAAAGGAGTTGTTCGAGAAGTATTCTGGGGCTAATAACTTTGAGGAAGAAGTTGTATCTTCAATTAAATCAGGAACGTATTCAAGTTTACGTCATATAGCAGCTTTAGCAAATGTACTGAACGTAAAGATACGATCAATTTACCCAGCTATTATAAGTCCGTACGTAAATCGCCATGAACTTAATCAAGTATTTACTCCTAAAAGTGAAAGCAGTTACAATTTTGAATATGCTGTTATGTGGACGCACCTAAGCAACACAGTTCGAAACGATTGGCGCCCAAACCACTTTGTCCCGTGTGTGGCTAAATCAGACACTACTGGTACTGTTCCTAAAAAACGAAAAGCAGAAGCAAACATTGCGTCATTTTTTAAAGTAACAGCTAAGAAATGTGAAGAGGTGATGGAGAAAAAAGAGGTGGAGAAGAAAGAGGTGGGAAAAAATGAGGTGGAAAAGAAGGAGATGGAGAAGAAAAAGGCGGAGGTCGAGAACAAGAAAGAGTTTTTGAATGTGAAGGATGATGGTCAGTTTAGGAAAATAAACGAAGAGAATAAAGTAAGGCATTCAATCTTTTAATTTATTCGCCTGTCATATTTGCTGTTGAAGTCACACTATTTACCGGAGTCCACCATTTACGGAGTTTTAGTCCACTATACTGTACGCTATGCAATGATTAAACGTCACCAGATCGACGTCAATGTTTCCAACAAATTGAAATCGAAAAACTTGATGAGTTTTGTTAAGGTTTTTTAAATCAACGTTGATTCAATGGGGAAAACGTTGCAATATCGACGTTGATTTATCAACCAGAAATCAATGATAAATCGACGTCGACTCAATGTTGATATGACGTCGTGCGGTTACTGGAAAGAGAATGAGTTTCAAAACTTAATTCAAGATTGAGTTTTTACTGCCGTTTACCGGCTGTAGAAAAGTGCTTGGACAAATCCTAAGTAATGTACCGTTTAAGGATTGTGTCACAAAATGTATAAATTAACGACTTTGAGGCTACGTCTTATTATTCTTAGGGTAAACGCAAGAATGCTGGGTCGATAAAGTATGCCAGCAAATTTAATCCTGCGTGGACAAAGGCAAGACCTTACATACAGCCCGCAAAAGGCGACATCCATGCTTTTTTGTGCACAATATGTTCAAAGAAAGTGAGTTGTAGTCATCAAGCAATTGGGGATGTTAATAGACATTGTAGCAGCAGAGAACATCTTAACTTTCAAAAAGGCTTAAATGATCAGGCGAAGTTACCTAAGCATAACAAAGAAACAAAGGACAAGGTAAATTTATATTTATAAAGGCTGGCTCACTTGAAAAAACAAGGTGGTTTGTTATCTGAAGGATTTGATGAAGTTTTTGTTGGATAATCTATTGTGTCTTCTTTTATGTCATGGTTACGGGACCCAATCGGCACGTGGCGTTGCATTAACGTCAAGAAACGTTACCACAACGTTACAAAATTGTAGTAACGTTACTTAACGTTAATAACGCTACGTTCCGGCTGTTTTTTGTTTAAAACTTGTATTGCCAATGGCGAGTGAGAGCACTAATTATTATACCCACTAAGATTGTGATTCAATCGTCATTGTCATCGGACGGTGAATAATAAATAATATTAATTCTGGCGTCGTGTGCTAGCTGGGTATGCAAGAAATTTACAAAAAACCTTTCTAGATATCAATTGTCTTTAGATCACTACTGCTGAACTAAAAATGGCATTGACTATTATTAAGCACAACGCTCCATTTACTATGGCTGATACACTTTCACCATTAATCAACGAGGTTTTTTCTGATTCTAAAACTGGATCTGCTTATGCTTCTCGAAGTACAAAAACAATGTGTCTTATAAATGGTGCGCTGAAACCATACTTCAAGTAAGTTACATATTGTCTCTTTGATCTTGCATCAAACATCAATTGTGACAATCCAAAGGAAATAGCAGATTTTTACCTGAGTAAAAGAACATATACGTGCGAATACGTTAAAGGACCTTCGATTTATTCGATTTATGCCGTCGAAATGGTGCGAAAAGCAATGGTAAAAGAACTCGTTTTATTTATTACTTAATATATTTATAATTTCCAGATCAAAGTTAATCAATACAATGCAGAATGGTCCATATGCTCTTGGAACAGATGGCTCAAATGACGAGGGTCTGGTGAAAATGAACCCATTGGTTGTTCATGTTTTTGATGAAAGTAAGGGAAAAATAGCTTCTCAGTTACTCGACATGGGAACCACAAAGAGCAGTACTGCAGAATCATTGTTCAACAACATTGACAAAATTTTACAAAGTGTTGGAGTATCATGGGACAATTGTGTAGGTGTTGGGTTGGATAATACAGCAGTTAATCTCGGAAAACGTAATTCCATAATGACCAGAGTTTTGAAGAAAAATCCAAACGCCTATATAAATGGATGTCCTTGTCACATTATTCATAACACAGCTCAGAAAGCTGCAGAAAGTTTCGGAAAAGAAAGCCACTTTGACATCGAAGACTTACTGGTGGATTTATTTTACTGGTTTGACAAAAGTTCCAAACGAAAGGTAAATTTCACTTTACACACTGCATAAACTAAGTTATCATCTAATTGGATAACTTGTAGTGTTCCCCAATCTTGTCTATTACACCGTATCTCTGTAGGTTAAGCTATCGTGTCCATTATATCTCATAAAGAGACTTGACGCTCATTTCTTGTCTTAGCTCTGTATAGTTTTTTTCCGCATAGTGTAAGTTCCGTTAAAATGTTCAGAGTATAATGAAATTAAAACTCTTTTACAACATGCAGCAGTTCTAAAACCGAGATTGGCAAGTCATGAGGTCATCCTGATAACGGACAAGCCTGCCTGAAACGTTACTGGAGTACGATTTTACAAATTAATTTAGGTTCAGCTAGAAGATTTTTGTCAGTTTTGTGACCAAGAGTACCGAAAAATAATCAAGTATGTCAGCACACGTTGGTTATCTCTTGAAGCTGCTGTGGAACGTGCTCTTAAATTGTACCCTTCATTGAAATCATACTTTTTATCTGGAGGTGATTGTTCAGCTAGGTTTCAGCGTTTGGTTGTCAGATTTAATGATCCCATGACGCAAGTTTATCTTATGTTTTATCAATCTGCTTGTCAACTTTTCATCAAACACAATTTACTATTACAACGAGAAGAACCACTTATCCCAAAACTGCATGACCAACTTCAAAGATTCATGAGAAGTCTTGGATGTAAGTTTTTAAAAGTAGATGCGGTTGCAGATAAAGGACCAGCCGATGTGGATTATCAGAACCGAACTAATCAAAAGGATGGTAAGAAACGTTTAATTTTCAGGTGAATTTAAAAATTGACACATAATCGTAGTATGCATATTGATCGTGATATCAAATCTTTTCAAACTAATTTTTTATCGACTAAGTGAGATCCCAGCTAATAATGATCATCAGTATGTTTTTATGTGATGTATAATATTTTCCTTTTTACCGTAGATAATCATTTAGAGATTGGATTTTTGACAAGATCAACACTTAACAAATTGTTTACCGATGTTGAAATTGGACAGCGGGAAAAAGATGCGTTTTTTAACGCAGTGAGATCATTTTATGAACGGGCGTACGGATATGCTCTTGCGAACCTTCCGCTGGATGATAGGCTAATCAAAGAAGCATCTGTTGTTAACTGGGAATCAAGACGTACAATCAACGATGCGTCCACAAGTATTGGTTACTTTGTTAACAGGTAAAATAAATAGTTTTTATAAATATATGTTTTTGCTTTGCAGTCGGTAAATAACAACTTTAGAGGTAATTTTTACGCTAAAATATTATTTTCAGGTTTCCAAATCTTCTACCATTTCAACTGCCAAAGGAATTCGACGAACTGATGGAAGAATATCATGACTACCAGTTTCTGTCTGAAAGCGACATTTCGCCTGAAGACCTTAAGAAAATCAAAGGTGATAAGAGTGATAAAAAAATCAAAGATGATAAGAGCGATTGCCTGATGTTAGACAGGTTGTGGAATCATTTAGGAGGCTTGAAAACTGCAGCTGGAATGCCTCGTTTCCCCAGACTCAACAAAGTCGCACGATTAATCCTGACCATACCCCACTCGAATGCTGAAGAGGAAAGAGTGTTTTCAATCGTCAGGAAAAACAAGACATGCTTTCGCTCTAGTCTTGGTATTGAAGACACTTTGGGAAGTTTGATAACATGCAAGTTGGCCATGGAAGGGGAATCTGTTACAAAAATGAAAATTCCTGATGAAGTTCTCAATTCAGCAAGAAAAGCAACAACGCTTTATAATGAAAAACATTCCACCAAATAGATATTTCATCAATTTTTCTGTGTATATTTTTATTGCAACCTCGATCGCAGTGCCTCTTGGGTTTTTTTCCTGCATTATAAGGTAGGAAAGAAAAGCCAAGAAGCGCTGCGATCGGTTTTTTTAATTGTGGATCTAACTAGTTACCACCATTATATGTGACGTTTTTTATTCACCCTGCAGTTATCCAGTTGTGCAGTTATGGGCTTTTAATCGAATCGAGTTTTGCGCTGGAATGGCAGCAATAATGCTGAGTAGTTCGCAGGTTTATGGTAAACCGGCTTCCATATAACCATTGCAATCTATTTTCGAAAAGTAAGCAGAAAGTGTAGCGTACGGAAAGGAGAACATTATGCTCAATAGCAACTTTAAATACTGGTAATTTAAACTAGAAAATAATTAGCCTATTTGATTGTCAATAGAACTCAAATTAGCGCTATCTTGAAAAATTCACTTTCGAAAATTTCTGTATCTCCCGCTTTGGAATTTTTAAACTTGAGAGGTCTGTGTGTCATTTTCTCAATCCCGAACTAGCAGATTTGCGGACGATATTGGCAGTTAGATTCTTCGGGATGACTTTGTCTCGAAAATTTCCTGTACGCTCCCAACAGAGATGCAAGCATTTGCTGATATCGCCAGAAGAGACTTTTTTGCCCGCCCAACTTAAAAACACACAATCTGATTTCGGCTTCGTTTGATTACGTGCATAATAAACGTATATTTTCAACCGGTTGTAATTTTCAGCTGACAAGGTCACTTTGGCTGGCCCATAGGCTTCTACCGTTTTATGATTCCAAACGTTGATAATCATTTTAGCATCTTCAATTTCTTTTGCGGCCTGAAATTCTTTTTTGGTCATGTTTGCTGTTACACCGGACCGCTGCGCAATCGTGTAATGAATAATTGTGTATAAGTGGTCTCTTATAAGACAATATTCTCTCTGGCTCAGTTTGTAGCTATCATTTTGATTCAGCAATTCAATCAATGAAAGTGCCTTCGTAGCATTTTCACTCCTCTCGTAAGTATCAACTTGTTCTTTCCCAACAAGCATTTCCTGGTTTCTATCTATAGTACTGGGTGCAGTAATAAGTCATGTGATGCAGTTACAATAACATATCTATTGCCTACCATAACAGACTATAAAAGAAAAAAGAAGGTGAAAATATGTTTTGATTTTAATTCAAAAGACATTATCAGTTAAATAGTTCAATCTTGTTTTTCATTAGCAGATTTTGAATAATAGTGATATTACTATATTTATGACTGTAACCTAGAACTCTTTTTAGTTCCTTTCTTTGATGTTGATTTTCTTAGTTGAGTTTCGTCTTTCAACCATAAGAATTTGCGAACATCTTGAAAAACCTAAAAGGTCCTTTCTAAGTTCATAATTGAGCCAAATTTCTTTGTTTTGATTCTTCCCAGCAGTGCCGTAAGATCTTCATGAAAAAGAAGCCCTTGGGAGTTCATTCAGAAAATTTGTTACTCTTTGATTTAGATGAAGCATGATATGTATTCTAAATTTCAGTCTTCTAATGATCGATAATGTGTGATGGTATAAGAATCTAAATATTAATAGCCGATTCTCCGTCTGTCTGTTTGTTTGTTTGTAAGTCACGCAAAATGGTAGATTGAGTTGTGAGCGAAATTATTTCTTTTTTTGTGCGTGACGTGAGTTCGAAGCAAATACATTGCAACCCCAATCGAACGTGACTTTTTTTGGCTGATGAACTAATAGGAATAACGTTTTGTTTTTATCATTATTGTTAGTTTTATATTCCACGTTGACTTGGCTTTGAAAACAGTACATCAACTAAATACAAAGAAACTAACTGATTAAACATTTTGGACAAAAAGCAGCAGTGGCAGAACGTGGCAGCATGTGTGATTTGCCACTATCTCTTGCCTGACTGTCTGAGACGGGTGAACTTTTTTTTTGAGCAATCAAAATGTTTAAAAACCGATAGGTAAAAAAAGAGTATTATATCAAAACAAAATGTGTTTCTTTTTTTTTTTGGCTTTTCTTTTAACAAATTAATTTCTTCTTTTAATTGTTAAGCGTTCTGATCGAACGTTTTTTATTCTATTTATTCAATTAGCACGTGCCTTTTTTCTCTCCTCCGTCGTGATGTTTTTAAGAAGAGAAACTATTTCTTCCTTACGTTTGATAGCACCCATGTTAGAGTGGGTAACTTTTTTAAAACAAAAGCTAATAAAAAGTTGAAGTTTTCTCTCTCTACATTTTGAGCGTATTGTTACACTGATAAAAGATTGGTTTTATCAGAGGTTGTGACTTCGAATATGCTTCTGGTTGAACACAAGTTGTACGAGCCGTTTATAAGGAAATTTGACGTTTATTGATACAGTGATACAGAGCATGTGAACATCAGCGGCGAGCGACGCCGCCTTGGCGGCTAGTCTATATATTAATAGCCGATTCTCTGTCTGTCTGTCTGTTTATTTGTTTGTAAGTCACGCAAAATGGTAGATTGAGTTGTGACCGAAATTATTTCTTTTTTTGTGTGCGACGTGAGTTCGAAACAAATACATTGCAATACCCAATCGAACGTGACTTTTTTTGGCTGATGAACTAATAGGAATAACGTTTTGTTTTTATTATTATTGTTAGTTTTATATTCCACGTTGACTTGGCTTTGAAAACAGTACATCAACTAAATACAAAGAAACTAACTGATTAAACGTTTTGGACATAAAAGCAGCAGTGGCAGAACGTGGCAGCATGTACCGTTTACCAGTGTATCCTAACGTATCCTTGCCTGACTGTCTGAGACGGGTGAACTTTTTTTCGAGCAATCAAAATGTTTAAAAACCGATAGGTAAAAAAAGAGTATCATGATACAAAATATTTTTGTTTGTTTTTGTCTTAATAGTTGTCTTTCAATCTATTTTAATCAGATCGAACGTTTTTTTTTATTCACTTTATTCATTTAGCACGTGCCTTTTTCTCTCTCCTCCCGTGTGATCTTCTTAAAAAGAAAAACCATTTCCCCCTTACGTTTGATAGCACCCATGTTAGAGCGCGTAACTTTTTTAAAACAAAAGCTAATAAAAAGTTGAAGTTTCCTCTCTCTACGTTTTGAGTGTATTGTTACACTGATAAAAGATTGGTTTTGTGGGAAACGGTAACGCTGTCACCACAAATAAAACTCGCTTATTACGTTTAAGTAATATCTTCAAACAAAATGAAACAAACACGTGAAGTTACAATACATTTACAGTCTGTCCGCCATCTTTTCTTATTCACGAGGTTCTATATTATATTTTTCTGCTCTCCTCCCTCACCCTTCTATGTATAAATTTTTGTCACACTCCCCAAATTTCATACCGGAGGTATGAAATTTCACTTCAGTTATTCTACTTCCGGCATGTTGCCTTCTACTTCTGCTTGATCTGAGATCCGTAATTGAGCGACCGCTTTTGCGTTTCTGTGTTTGCGTTCTGGACGAAACTCAGTTGCCGTAGGATCCAACTCGATTTTGTCTTCTTTTCTTTCGTCGATCGAAAGTTCTAATGGAAATAGATGTTCTGGTGCGCGTTCTAAGTACTTCTTCCCAGCTCGCAATCGTACAGCTCGCACAATTCCATCCTTTCCCGGTAGCAGTTTCTCGACAATTCCGATGTTCCAATGTGCTCGATTTTTCTCGTCGCCTTTTATGATGACCACGTTGCCTTCCTTCAGAGTCATCTCCTTCTGTTTATGAGTTAGGTCATGTCGCTCGCGTAGAAACTTCTAATACTCGGTTGACCATCGCTGCCAAACCTTTTCTCGAGCATGTTTAAGGTACCCATATCGTTTTCTCAGGTCCACCGTGACATCCAAATCTTCTTTGATGTTCTCTAGATGAGGGATGTGGATTGGGTAATCGAACATCATGACATTTGGCGTCAGCACTGTTGACTGAATATCATCCTCTATGTAGCCCAATGGACGGTTGTTGATCGTTGTTTCAACGTCCAACATCAGTGATTTGAACTCTTCCAACCGTGGCTTCAACTTCCCAAAGGATTTCCACATTGTTTTCTTCATGAGACCAACAAGTCTTTCGAACTGTCCACCCCACCAAGGGGCTCGACTAAGGTTGAACTTCCATTTCATACCTTGGTCTGCGAGAAAATTGTGCATTCTTTCCTCCAACATCACTTGCTTTAGCCATTTCGCTACTGAAACAAAACTTGAAAAATTGTCAGAATAAATTTTTTCGGGTCTCGTTCTTCTTGCAATGAGTGATTTGAAACTCATAAGAACACCTTCAAATGTTTGGTCCTTGAGAACATCGAGATAGACAGCTCGCGTCAAACTGCAGGTGTAGAGCAGGATGTAGGCTTTGCGTTCAGTTGTTCCAGTAAGATAGATAAACGGCCCAGCGAAATCCAAACCGATGACTTGAAATGGCCGGTTGCCAACGGTGCAATCAGTAGGTAAATTTCCAATTCTTGGGCGAGCGAACGCAATTGCGTGAAAACGTTTACATCCGTGACATCTATGAATGACAGCTATTACCATTCGTCTCCAATAGTGTTGTCGGACGTCTGCCATTGTCAGTCCGACTCCGCCATGTAAAGTCCTCTTATGTGAATGCTCGACTAACTTCTCGCTGAAAACGCCATCCATTGGCAGGTAAATCGGATAATCGCCTTCCACTCGGCCTATGCATATGTATATGCCTTGCTGATCCTTCTGCAGGTTCAGCCTTTCCTTGTCATGCGTAAACTTTTCGGTTGCCTCGTGGTTAGCTTGAACTTGTTTGATCCAGATCAGTTTTGCAGAATCAACATCCCCTGTTACCAAGGGTCCTTTGGTACGTTTGGACCTCTTTGTTTTGCAATTGGCGATGAACCTTCGGACCCAACATGTAACTCTTAGTGCTTTCCACAACGACGTTTTGGTGATGATATTCCAGAGGCTGACCTTCTTCAACTCTTCTTGAGTCTCCAGTGTATCTTTCTTTGTTATGTCGACAGGCCATTTGTGTTCATCTTCCAGCCATGTTGGCCCCTTGAACCAAGAGCTGCTCAATTTGTCACCTTCACACCCTCGGCTTCCAATATCTGCAGGGTTTTGTGTTGTGTCGACATATCTCCAGCATACGTCACCGGTAGCTCTGATTTTCGTGACGAATTCTTTGTATTGATCAGCGCCTTTGATCCAGTGTAAGGCAGTTGTGCTATAAGACTAAGCAACTTGCTTGACATCTGGGAATCGTGATAATGCCTGGCGTACATTCATCAGGAGGTTTGCTGCCATGTGAGTGGATACCAATTCGAGCCTTTCGTCACAAATAATTCGATACATAATCTTTCCGACGAGTGTCACTGGCGAGACCAAACCAAGAGGGTCGTAGATTGATGCTAGATACCTCAGTATACCTCTTTTGGTACTATCTACGTTCCAATATTCACAAATTGTGGCAGAAACCTTGAGAAAAAAACCACAAGCAAAAAAAACACACTGGAGAACGCGAACGCAAGAACTTCTCTATAACGGATACCACAGCACAAACGCCATTATGAATTTAAAGATACCCGAGGTTTAAGGCGCCTTTTAATTCATAAGAGAAGTGCGTGAACTACTGATTAATTTCCTTCAGAAAATTCGAAGTCCGGAAAAGCCTCAAACAGTTCTTCTTCACTTAGTACTTTTATGGTCGATCCATCGCTAAGTTTTATTCTGACAGACTCATTTTGATATTTAAACTTATCAATAGCTTTTTTCCTTTTCAATTCTCTGCAACGCCACGTTAAACGCTGATAAAATCTGTTCAAATTTTCGTTCACGAAAACTTCCGAATTCGAAGGAAGGCCACAGTATTCAAAATCAATGTTGTTGAGGTTTTTTTTGTTTTTTAAAGTTATTTCACAGGCTTTTCTGTTTACAAAACAAACAACCACGTTTTTAGTTTTTCGTTTCCTGGACTTCGGGAGTCTATGACAGGCCTCAATCTCGTTACCTTTGACATCAACATCAATGCACTCCAAAATTTTCATCATCGTTGTTTCTAAGTTTTCATCAGCAACACTGTCATCAATACACGCGAATTCTAAATTATTTCGTCTAACGTACTGGTTGTTGGCGTTCACTTGTGTTTCAAGTGATCTTACTTTTTCTTCTAGCCCCTGTACTTCACTTTGTAACACTTTGTTAGCATCCGTTAAACTCTTGATTAACGCGTTTTTTATTTCATTGATGTCTTCCTGCATTTGAAGATTTCTGTTTGATATAGATTTGAATTCATTTTCAAATTTATTGAATCCTTCGTTAATTGTCGTTTGTAATACCGATAAATCTTTGGATCTTGTAGTGGACATGTTTGTAGGCGGCGCGCTTTGCTGTTAGGTAAATTATACAGATACGTCCGTTCGCATCGGCGGTTAAAACAATTAAAATCTCATTACACCATTAACAGAACAGAATGAAATGGTTCTTGATGTTTAGTTTTACAGTTAGTAAACTACAGGTGAAAATTACATCATATAAAATAAGTGAAAAAACAAGGAGAAATAAATGCCTTACCACATTTTATTTCCATTGTGGCAAAACTCGTACATGAAACACCCAAGTTTCCTCTGCTCATGTAAATGATTTCGACGAACGGACTCCTTCTTTGAAATTAACGCACCTTTGTACTTGACTAAGAACTCATTATGTAAAATCTTTTTCCTTGTAAACACACCAAAACGTAAAGGGAATGTTTACTTTAATATCATTAATGTTTGCTTCATGATTTACTTTGAATAGCCAACAACATCCTGTAACCAACCTCTAAATATATGATCAAACATAAAGTGCCTATATCTTTTGATATGTATCTTTTCACAAAGTGTGGTGGATCAGCAGTAACAAAGTTAGCACATTTTCAGAATCGTTTCAGACCCTGAGAGATAATACAAATAGTTATTAAGTAGTCTTGTGTAACTTTGCAAGTGATGCAATTACAGTCTTAGTGCTAAACACTTTATAAAGCATACTTACTCGCTTAGGGTATTTCTTTTCCATTTTATCCTAAATCAAATCTACGGAAGCCGATAAGGGTCAGTCGGAAAAAAAATGTGTTGGCTAAAAAAAAAAATTTACCTGCGGAAAAAATATTTTCTGTGGCGGTAAAAGTTTTAAAGCAGCAAAACTTTTTTTCTGAGAGAAATATTTGTTTTTTCTGTGAAAATGTTTTTGGAGGAGAAAAAAAATGTTGTGGCGTATAATAATTTCTCTCATATCATTTAACAGCGCTTCAAGCGAGACCTTTCATGTTGTTTGTAAACATGTATTGCTTTCGATGTGGAAGTGAACTGAAAAGTGATGATGTTTTTTGTGGTTGTTGCGGAACAAAACAACGATACAATGAAGAAATACCAGTGGATTTGAAGTCTGAAGAAGAGTTCATAAAGCATTATCATTCAAAGGGATACCAATATAACATTATTCTACAATTTCTAAGCAAGTATCACTCCATAAATCTAAGTCTGTCAAGTTTCAAAAGGAGATTACAAAGTTACGAGTTGAGAAAGACAGATGTCCCTGTCAATGAAGATCGAGTCAGAGAAATAATAATAAGAGAATTACAGGGCCCTGGATCTTTACTTGGCTATCGTAGAATGCAGTGTAAACTTTGATGTACTTACCAAATTAATATCTCCAGAGATAAAGTTATGGCTATTGTAAGAGACCTGGATCCAGAAGGAACAAAAAGAAAATCAAGGCGATTAAAGAAACGTGTTTATTTCTGTTCTGGTCCTGACGCAGTTTGGCATATTGACGGGTATGATAAACTAAAACCGTATGGTCTACCTATTCATGGTTGATTAGACGGATTTTCAAGAAAAATTCTTTGGCTTAATGTTTGTAGAAGTAACAATAATCCTTACATTCCAGCTAAGTACTTTATGGAACAAGTGAAAGATACTCTAAAAGCTCCATTTAACGTAAGAATTGACTGTGGGACAGAAAACGGCATTTTAGCTGCTTTGCAATGTACTCTGACAAACAAAACGAAAAAGTTCATACATACGGAAAGTCAGTAAGTAACCAAAGAATTGAAAATTGGTGGAGTCACCAACGACGTGGCCACACTGATTGGATAATCTCATATTTCAAATATATGGTTGACGAAGGATTCATTATGATTGGAAATGAAGCGCATAAAGAATGCATCTACCTTAAGGGAAGAAATTTTCGCGGGAAGAAATTTTCGCGGAATTTAATTTCGCGGTTGAAATGGTAAAAATGGCCGATTTTCGCGGAATTTAATTTCGCGATTGACCAATTTTAACATGTTTTGCGGAATTAAATTTCGCGGTTTTCGATTTTCAAACAAATACTTAACAGAAAAAATGCCTCCTTTTTTGCGTTGTGAATCGTTTTCCTTTCATTATTTAACATATGAAACTAAAATTGAATTTTCGCGGAATTTAATTTCGCGATTGAGCAATTTTGACGTGCTTCGCGGAATTTAATTTCGCGAAAATTTCTTCCCTAAAGGTAGTTCGTTTATTCGGCACTGTTACAATCAGACTTGGATAAGGTCAAATGTGAATGGAACGATCATTATTTAAGGAAGTCGAACAACAGCGGTGTGTCTGGAGTACCCAATCAATTATATTTTTTGCCAAAAACTAAAGGTTTCGAGAACAAAGGCATTACTGTTTATGATCAGGAACTTAAACACTTGGAAAATGAAATAGAACTTATGAAAAATGCAGAAGAGGGAAGAAATTTAGAGAATGAAGATTTGTTAGATTACTTCAATTACATCGTAGACGAGTTAACCCTGGAATATCCACTAGAGATTAGATTCAGGCAAAGATTATGTGCACAAGGATTATGAATCAGTTTTAACTTCTTTTGAAATCTTTAATGGTAGAAATTTTTGGACGTACTAATTTTCGCACAGAAGCTCGAAAATGCGCGAAAATTAGTCTCAAAATTACGCGCAACCGTTGCTGCGTGAAAATTAATAAGGTAATGGGAATGTTTATGTCACACATACTTTCTTTGTTTACTTTTTCATGATATTTGAATAGATACTAAAACGCCCAACAAACTATGGGATTTATCCACCACATACATGAAAGACAGATTTTTTTTAAAAAAACAACAAGTATACATGTAAAATGTCTAAACAAAATAAAACGTAAAAAATGAAGAAAGAAACTATGGAGGTTCCACAATGAACTTAGAAATTGTTGCAGATACCATTAAGAAACAACCCAGGACCAGGTCCATGATGTACAATGCTGGAGACAAACAAATGACCAATAGTATGGAGCGTTCCATCAGTGATACTTACTAATCCAAATGAAGGCTCCATTCCTTCATCAGTCGTTTTAAAATAAGATTTCACTTGTGAGAATGCCTCTGGAAGTTAATAAAACTAAAAGGCACCATTTTAATAGATATGTATTTGCTTCAGTGTACACAGAAACTTTACATTGTTAAAATATGACTTTCATTTTCAAACTTCTTTGAAATATTAGAAATCTTTTAAATTAAAAAAAATCTAGGATTGATTTAGGAATTTCTTGAAATTCTAATTCAATTCAAAACCTCAAAACTAAATTTCAGAAAAAGGACAAAAACATTAACCTTACCAGTGTAAAACTCTCTGGTTACACCCCCCTGTGTCTATCCCAAGTTCACCAATATAACTTATAGTAATTTTGCTCCCAATTTTATCTTGATAGTAGTACTTTTTAAAAAACTTGAAGAAATCTGTAAATTCATATCCTCGTCTCACATGAATAAGAACAGGATTTCTTGTTTTCAACTGAAACTGACTGATCTTTTCTCTGAGTCTCATCATATGTTGCTCTTTTGTTGATGCTTCTGTGCTCAGACTTAAGTAACTGGTCTCAAAAGTTTCAAGTTCATTTTGAACTAGTGGTTCATTTAAAACAATTGAATTCTGCAGTAGAGAAAGGGAATTCTGTTGTTGATTTAGACAAATGTTAACATGGTCTTCTATTTCTTCTAGTTCAAATTTATTGCCACATATTGGACATGTGGCCTTAGGCTTTACAGGTATAATATAGATTTCTTGAAGTTCGTATTCATTTCCATTGATAAAAGGCACAGAAAAGTTTTCAACAAGATCAGATTGAAAAGTACATTGCTGTGAACGGGTTGAGACATTCGATGAACTTGGACCTTGCAATAATATAGTGTCATCTTCATGCATTTCAGTTGGCCTATCATCAGTACAAGTCTCAATTTGTTTTCCATGATCTTCCAAATCAAACTCACTACTATCACTTGAAGACACATTTTTTTCTAATAAATCTGTCAGAAGGCAGACATACAGGTCGATTTTTGACAGGGCTTGAAAAATTACGTGCACGCTCGTGTCCGTGTACGTACCGTGCACGTAAAAGATACAACACGTTCACAAAAAATTGTGCACGTAAAAAAATTGTTGTTGCTTACAGAAACAGCAAACCACAAAATATACCGAACAGACATCGTGAGATATTTTCAGAAATCGTGAATATTATTATACTGATCTTTGTCTTTTTAATATTTTCTATAATAATGAAACTTTTGCAGGTGACATCTTATGAGTATCAAAATTAAATTTAATACCTGGTTTTCACAATGGATCAATTAAACACATAAATGTACTAAGAAGAATGTAGTTCCATATGGAAACCATCTACTTTTTAATCTGATCTGTTTATTTTCGAACATAAACTCTCATGGGGAAACAGTACAGAACTTAACAGTTCCACTTTACGGTTCTGTACTTCATATGGTGAAGATGTCGAAACAAGAAACCGTATTTGTTTCTACTTTTAACAAATGGCCTTTTGCCAACAATTTTGACATAGAAACGGAAAACGGCAAGGTTGTTTCAGCCTTATGCAAATTTTGTTCCTCAGTTGAGTATAATGAGCTTATGCGAACGTTTTTTTTTTCAATAAAAAATATGTTTTTTATTTGACAACGACACAGAAAAGAACTTACGTATTTTTGTTGCTGCTTGCCTTTTTCTGCTGTCACAAGGCCCGGGATGAATCAAGTTATTATTATCAGCCATTGCAAATTCAACTCGAGTTACCACCACGTGTGTAGAGTTTCAAAAAATCAAACACATGTGCCGCGAACAACACTCTCATTTGGTAAATTACATTTTTCACTGTTTGTTTCTTAAGTGGATATGATTTAGCATCGACCGAAAGAAAGGAGTTGATTCCTGCGCGATATTACTGTCCAGCGTCTGTGTTGAACGCGGGTCTTGATTATTGGGAAAGAAACAGGGATTTGTGAAAGAATAGACAAGGTGTAGTTCATCTGTATCTCAAGTGTGTGTACGGAATGTATGTGTGTAATCATTATTTTAAAACACTTAGTTCTTAATTCTTTTAATTAACTCTTTTTCTTTTCACAAGTAGTAGTGGCAGTGTACAAGGAACAAAATATGTTTTATATATGTTTTAATATATGTTTTTACAGCTTGCCGAGCTCACAATCAAGACCATGGAAGGTATGCATAATGACAGAGATTTCGACCTTCTCTTTGACAAATCAATTAAGCGTGCAGAATCAATTGAAGAATTGAATCCTCCTACCCTTCCAAGAAAGCGTAAGAAGCCAAATTACTCGATCCTTGAGTACGTTACAGGACATGAGCAAGAGTTCAATGATGTGATAAGCCAATACAAAGATGATGTCGACAAAGCAACACTGAAAGTTCAACTCGATTTATTGCCAGCAGTTTTTGAAATTGAGGAACCTGTGAATTTTGAAGAAATCGTTGAGGTCTTGAAGAAAATGAAAACTGAAAGCCGTGCTTTGATCGATTATGTCTTTACTCTTGTCCGAGTTGTGTTGGTAAATGGAGCAACTAGTGCAACCCCTGAACGTTCTTTCTCCATGGCACGAAGATTGAAAACCTGGCTCCGTGCAACAATGAAACAAATTCGATAGCGATACTAAACACTCATAAAGATTTGGTTGATGGATTATCTCCGATTGATATTGCAAATGAATTTGTAAAAGCGAAACCAATGAGGTACAACAGTTTTGGATTATTCATAGAATCAGACATGTAAAATTCTACCACTGAAACCTCTTTGTTTAGTATCTTATCAGTAAGAAACATTTGCTATGAACATATCACATTTGACAGCACACTACACAGAAACTGATTTTGTTTTTCATATTATGCCTGATTATTTCGCATCTAGAAATAATTCTGTTACATAATCATCTCCAGATGTGAAATGGACAGACACAATTTGATAAATACGATTCCAATTGTGTTGCAGGAAGAACTTTTTTAGATTAAGCGTACAGAGCATTTAATAGCTTTTTGGGGTCCTTCACCAGGAAAGTTTTTAAAGAGTTTAAAACGTTTCCAAAACTACTTTGAGTAAAACCATATACGGTTTCCGTTTCAAGCTGAATTTGTTTGACATCGGAAATTATCCGAACACCTTTATCAATATTTGTTAAACTGCCTCGATTTTACAGGCGTGTTATACCAGGTAGGCTCCTGAGTATGCTTAAGATATTCTTATTTTTAATAAAAGTTAGTCCGATTATCTTTGTAAACATGTTGAGCATAAAATAAAAAGCATATTTATGTTGTCATGATGTTGTCAATTGTCACTTTGTTCCATACTTATGTGGAAAGTGATTTACTCTTTTCAACTAACTAGATTTATCGGGAGAAAACTCTTTTATTATTTTTAGAATATTGGTGCTTGTTTTGGCACTCTGAGTAAATAATATTTGCAAAATCGCTTTGGCTTCCAGGGGCTTCGCTGCTAAAACAACGAGATCTGCTTTTGGCCCCTCCACTTCAAAATATACGGCGCGGCCCCTGTGATACCCTTTATGTGATTAAGAGGAGTAAGTAAGAAACACTGTCATGTTATCAAAATAAAAATATAAAAACATAGTACTAATTATAATCCCTAATCATCCGTTTCACAAACACTTTGGACATTTCCACGAAGCTGCTGCGTTGTCATCTTTGAAGATGTTGTTGCCTATTTTAACACATTTTCTGCGATACCATTCTCCACAATTAGCATTTCCAGACCAAAAAATCGAATTTTTCACAAAGCTATGAAACTATGCTCATTGGATAGATCTTTTCAAGAAAAAAAAATGAGGGGTCATACACCTCTCAACGATAAACGGTTCTAAAGTTATAGGAAATTTATTTTGGGAAATTTGGGAAACTCTTGACATTCTGTTAGATATTTTCCCTATAGTTTTCAACTGTAATAAAATGTCCAATGGCACCATAAAATTAGATTTTTTTTAATGAAAATAAGGGTTAAAGAATATTGTCATAACTTTTTAACACCTCATAATTTGGACTTAATATTTTCAGGGTATATTTGAATAACCATGTACTACAAAAAATGATATTTGTTCTCAATGAATACCATCCATAGCAAAAGGGATCTCTTCCCATAGCAACAACACATAAAAGAGGGTTAAAACAACAATTAACAGGCAGAAACTTTAAAAAACATATAATTTACTACTTAAAACTTAGATGAGCAAAGAAGTTTAAAGCTTGAGGAACCAAATTACATATTGCTTCAAGATTTACCCCAAATTTTCCCTACCAACGGGGCAAAATCAAACCAAAATGCACATTTCAAGTAGTTACAACACAAGAAGTTAGGCAACCGGCAACTTTTGAGTTGGCTTAGATAGAACATAAGCAAATATGAGGTGTGGTGCTGATATATTTTTGTGAATTTTAAAATTTAGCCCAAATTGTCACTAGCAACAGGGTAAAATCAAGACAAAATGCACATTTCAAGTAGTTACAATACAAGAATTTAGACAACCGGCAACTTTTTAGTCAGTTTAAACAGAAAATATGTAATTATAAGGTGTGGTGCTTATATAAACTAGAGAATTTCAAGATTCATACCAAATTTTCCCTAGCAACGGGGCAAAATCAAGACAAGACAAACAAGATACATCAAAATCTATTACACATTATGAAAATATAATATAAAGACATACACGTACATACACATTACACAAAGACATAGCAGGAACATTTCATATCATCTTAAGTGACTAAAGTTAAGTTACTAAATACAATATTTTTCATGGAGTCACTTATAAAATGATACGAAATGTTCCTCATAATACCCCCGGAACATAACGTCTTCGCCTCTTTCTTCCTAAACAAAATAATAACAGTTTAATTTCTTTGTTGATAATTGTGATGTGTAAAAAAAAGAATCAAAACAAAGTAAACAAGTACCTCTCGACTTCCCAAAAAAGGGTCGATTTTGGTAGTCTGAAATGTATGACATGTATGACACAAATGAAAAATTAAAACGTAATACTTTCTCAAAAGAACATAAACTTAAAAACAATATTAAACATACTTGGGAACACAGGCTGCTGTTGAGCCACCTGTTGTTGTTGTTGTTGTGGCTGAGCCACTTGTTGTTGTGGCTGAACCACCTGTTGTTGGGGCGACTCTTCATTTTGGAGATTTGTCAGCTGATGCCTCATCTGACAAATCTCCTCATTCTTTGTTGCCAGCAATACCTCCTTAGCAGCCAGAACCTCCTCCAGCTCGGCTACTCGATTTGAGTGGTTGCTGCCCATTTTTTAGTTCCACTTAAAAAGAAAGAATTATTTTGAATGTATACCATTCTGCTAAGCCTAAAATTGTATCCCAAAACTCAGGATAACAGGATAAACCTGCTTCTTCAGGTTAAAGTTAAGATTTAGTGCCCACCTTCCACCCGGCATTTGCGTATTAAAACTTAATCATTGCTTTAATTTTTACCCAGAACAACCTCAGTAATCAATGAGGGTCCTGCGAAGGAGGCTCTAGGAGCATAAGTAAGATGACCTTAACGTCTCAACTAGGTAACCTCTTTCGACATTAATATTGCTCTAAGCTGAGTGGATCCACAGTTATCATTTTAAATGCTAGCTTTACACAGCCTTATCTGTTAAACAGCTGAAAATAGGTTAAGATTTACTTTTTATCCTCTTAACACATGTACAGTTTAAAACCTCACAAAATATCCTACAAAGCTAAGACTGATCCGTCCAAATTTTCTGTTTCTTAGTAAAAGCCTTCTCGATGACTATACAATTTAATCTCCACTCTTGTACAACCTTCACGTCGTAGGTATCATCAAAACCTTCATACTCAACTGTTAAGTCACATTCCTCGTCATATTCATCATCATCTAACACAGCAGTTACAACACCTCGATACCAAATCTCTTTCCCATTATCTAACATTTTGTGTAATATCGTTTTTCCAAAAAACGTAGGGACTTTGTTTTTCTTCCTTTTATCTCCTTTGTTACCACTTTTATTAGACTCTTCTAACAGCTCTTCTTTCTTTTCAGCAAGCAACTGCTTACGCTCAGTTTCTGATCTTATCTTATTACAGTGTACCTGTTTCGCTCTAATTTCTGCATCCATCGAAAAATAATCAATGAGTTGCTTCAGATTACTCCTTAAAGTATCTACATCATACTTTTGATACTTGCCATTCACAGCTTCACCTATTTGCATAAGCCTCTTATCAGCAACCTTTTGTTCCAGAACGACCTTTCGATAACTGACTTGCCATTGCAAAACACTGAGCAATTTATGTTGTGGATAACTGGAACATATCCCATCAAGCTTTGCAACAGAATTAATGTAGCCCACATCCGATATTTTTTGTGTAAGATATTCTTTCTCATCAACTGATTTCTGGTACTTTATTTCGCATTCCAACTTCTTTCTGTCCATTTGATCCATCTTGAATTGCAGAATTTCTCTTCTCCTTTGCCTGTACTTTTTTATCCAGTTGTACCTGTTTGTTCTCGCAATGCATATAGTTTTTTCTAACTCTTCGGTTGTCTTTTTTTCGAGCCATTTGCCGGTTTTATTGTTACTGAACATTATAACTCCACAAGCTGCTATTGTTGACAGTGTTGGTTTCATGCTCAATTTCCTATCATATTGTGCAAAATCTTGTTCTCATATAACATTCGTCCTTAAACAATTTCATGTTTCATCAATGACATCTTCAGAAGGTTGATGATAAAGCCCTCCAGGCAACTGATCCTTTAACTGGCTTTGAACCATTAGGGAGCACGTACAGCAAATTATTTCCAGACATTCTTGTGTAAAACTGTCAAATTCTGGGTTTTCTGTCTCTTCAAACAATTCAACGTAAATCTTGCCTTTTGATAAGTATTTTTCTTCAAATACGGTAAAGCCTTGCATCATTTCAGAAGCATCAGTTCTGGCTGAACACAAATATTCCAACAGATTCTCCCAGATTTTATTCAAAGCAAATATATGCCAAGACTCTTCAACAATACAAAATAAAGGACCACTGACTAATTTATTAAAAATCCCCAAGGCTCATGCAGCTGCTAAATAGACTGGATAATCAATGTCTTTCTTAATAGATACATGCAAGAAATTATCACTGTCCAATAAACCAACAAATTCACTCAAGTGGTTACGATGATAAAAGATGGCTCCATCAAGTATAGAAAAAAGTTGAAACGATGATGTAAAAATGAAACCATTGAATTTTCTTCTCGTTTCTTTTCTAAAAATGCTTTCCACTCATCTGCTTTGCCATTACGTTGGTCACCATGAGTGTAACTGGTCAGTTTGGATAACTCAAAGAATAAAGAATAAGTTCGTGACTGTGTATTATTCTTGAATCCACCATGATTGTCACTTAATTCCTCTACTATACTTTCCCATTCTTTCAGCGACTTTTCTGCGTATATTCCAAGATTACGCAAAACATGCAGCCAACAGAAAACATGATGCATGTGGCTAATGTTTTCTTGTTCTTTTACTGGAAGCATGTTGTAATTTTCAACAATGAAGGGAATTACTTCCTTCCGCCACGATTCAAATTGTCGAAAGAATGCTGAATTGGTAACACATCGATCTGTCATCAATAATTTGAAATTATAAAGAATTTTCTTTACATCATCATCCATATGTGCTTCAACAGCAACCAAGCTAGACATATCTTCTAGCATCTGCTTCAAAGTTGTCATATAACTACCTGTTTCTCCAGAAAACATATCTTCCAGACCCAAAGTAAATGATTCCTTGTCTGTTGTTACTTGGTAACCACCAATTTCATTAAAGTTGTATTTAGTACCATCAATATGTAAGCAATTGTTGTCATTTTCCAGCAAAGCTTCTCGTACCTGCAATTTAGATACTATTTCAGCTTCAACCATGAGTTAAGCAGTTAAACTTTTCTTGGGCAGTTTGTCAATGTCTTTATTCGCCAACTTCTTCAAAATCAATCTGATTATACTGCTGCAATTCTCAACACTAATGTTTCTTTTTAGCAACTCATAAAATACAAATCTTACTTCATCTGAGTATTTGCCATTTTTGAAAGTTTGAATGCAATTCTCATCTAGCTCGTGGATTTTTTCCTGCAACTGACAACTTAAATTTTCATAGAACCTAACATTCTCCTTTAACTTATCTGTGTTAATTGACGATTTCCTGTCACTATTCTCCCATTGTTTTTTATAGTAAAAAACCCTTTTTCTTTGACAGTCATAATTATGGGCTATTGTGGTATTATGTCTTTCTAATGCAGTGACTTTGTCCATTAATTCGTTGTTTATTTTCGTAAGTTCATCGATTTTTTCTTGCTTGCGTCTTTCCCTTTTTCTATAATTTCTGGCATTGTATATTACAAGTTCATCTTCCTCTTCCATTATTTTCGACCTCAAGAGGCTGTTCCTGCTTTTGAGTTTTTCAATTTCACATTTCAGTTGATTAACTTTCTTCTGATGCAGTTCATTTTGTGCTTCACTTTCATTCATTATTTCAGTGTAACACCCAGTCCAATTGTTCATGAAGACTTTAAACTTCAGTTTGGTAGTGCATTTCTACCTCAGAATCATACTGCTGAGCAGTCAAGCAACTTTCATCTGGTCTTATCTGGGTTTTCTTCAAACTCAACGGTGTGATCAAGAACTCTTTTCTTTCAGTATTTGCTTTTTTGCTGCGAAGCTTCTCTGCTGTGTTTTGTACATCCTTAAAAAGTCTCTCAGTGGCATTTGGAGAGATTTCTTCACTCATTTCGAAGTAACTACTTAGGAACTGTGAAATATCCTCCCAACGAATCTTAACCGAGGTTTTTGCTCTACATAAAGACAAAAACACTTGATTTTTTATGACACATTGGTCTGACAAGATAAGGTGACCATGCTCCAATTTCTCAGTGTCAAACATCTTTAAATCTGCAAATTTCACATCAATTTTTATTAATTTATTTTATGCAATGACACTGATGATGGCGAAAGGGAAAAGTTTATGAAAAAATAAATTAAAACATATTTTAATAATAATTTTAGTGAATAATAAAATTTATTAACATGTAGCTATATTTATTGTAAATCATTTAAAATAACTTACCACCATGATACTCCCTCCAACAGATGCTGATAAGTAAAAAGGCCAAGCAAGATTAATGGTGAACACCTAGAAACTTAAAGCTATGATAAAACATAACAATAATAAATCAATTAAAACAGAGGTGATGCATATACAACTTACTTTACTCCAGTCAAATGTTTATTTATACCGAAATCTGCCATTTTGAAATTTCAATCTTTCATATTTTTTCGAAAAAGGAAAACATTGCAATCAGGGATGAAACATCCAACTTTGAGATGCTTTTCCTCACCGGAGTGAGTGATATTTTCAGGAAAATAATTACACGGTTGGAAGGAGGAAGGATTAAAGTGTCCATTTTTGTACCGGAAAAGAAAAAACTTTTTTCGAGCGAAAAAATAGAAACTGATATAGTAGAAAATTAATGGAATGTCATAGAAGGGCTACTCAAAACAACTTTTCCAGGCGATTTTTGGGTTTCCCAGCCCTTTCTTACATAATCTACAAAGTTTGACATCGATTCAACAAGCCAATCCACCGTGCTGACGACAGGATTTTACACGGCAATCTTTGGAAATTCTACCACAATCAGAACAAACTGCCATAAAAAGACCTTTATCAAATTCGACATCGTCTGAAAACCATGGCCTACGACATACGCAGAAAACATCTTCATAGGTAAGAAATCCTTTGCAGATTTTAACTCGCTTGGTTGATCGCAGAAAAGGAGTTATCCGCTTGTCTTTTATTCCGACCAACAAATGATCTCTCATGCGGCTTATATCATACCCTTGTCCAACAGGTGTTATACCAAATAAGACATCAGTCATAAAAGCTACGGCGAAAACACCACAGTCAACACTATTTGGTTGTTGTTGAACTGGCATAGCTTTGACTTTTAGCGTACTGCTGTCAACGAACGCTAAATCGCTAATCTGTTTCCAGATACCATGTGGAATATTTCCTCGATAAAGAGAGTCACAATAGCAAATCTACAAGAAAGGTTAGCCAAAAATTAGACCAAATTACGCTCATTTATCCTTACACTCATTTATCCAGCCATAACTGCACTAGACATAAGCTTGTACCAAAAGAGGACGAATCTACTATGTTCACTCTTCAACCTCGTTTCCAGGCCTCTCTTTCTTGTTTTATGAAATGAAAATTGCTACGAGATAAAAGCCTGTATTACAAAAGTCTTATTACCTCTATACCATCCAAACAATAAACAGTTGTCCAGTGAGAGTTGCAAAACAAAATCTGGACAAAGTTTTCTTTTAGGTGACTGAACCATCCAGCTGGCCCAAAGACGGTATCTTCAAACCCTTCAACAAGGGGAATTGTGTTTGTAATATATGCTGGCAGAAATTTATTACTGCATCATCGAGCTGGCCACCATTAGCAATATTGGACTCGATTCTGGGATTCAAGCTAGTATGATGGCTATGTTTATTTTTTCTGGTTTTCTTCTTTTGCGGCTTGGCAGGTAATTCTTTTGTTGGCGAGTGTACTTCATTTGAAATTTTGGTTTTCATTGCCATCACAATCTACAACAACTTCTGCTACAACATCATTTATGTTTGTTTTAGATTTCCTTTCTTCTTCTTCGCGAATGAAAATTTTTTGCTCGATACAATTGGCGCATCATTTCCGCTCGCTGACCAATTCTATTAGCATACGGATGTCGTTTTGAAATGGTAAATGGCGACTTAAACTTTTGCATCTTTTTCGTTACTTCCACTGACTTTTTTTGTTTCTTTTTTGGAGATTTTCTTTCTAATAAGTCAGACTTTTGTTCGTTTTGCATATGAATTTTTGCAGAATTCAGCAGCGCGGTTATTTCCGCCGAGTATTTTTTCAGAAGGGTAACGTCATGCATGATATACGTCAAATCTTGAAACTCTTTTAGCTTTGTGCGGAGATTAATTTGCTCCTGTTTCAAGGTGCTCGGCCTCAGTAAGAGGGTTGTTTCTGCTGATTTGCTGCACTTCTCCTCTGAATCTGGGCCACTCTGCTCGCAATTCTCTGCACCATCGTCATCATGCGTATCACATACGGGATGTTTCTGGTGGACATGGTTATCTGCGGGTCGGAAATCTGTTATCGCTACATCGTCGTTGACCGGAATGGGAAACAGGTCAGTGTCTAATATAACCCATACGTGATCCGGGAAAAGCGGTGATATGTTGTCAAATGTTAGCTGACCACTTTAAATGACTGCGAAAAAATGTTTGCAGGGAAAATGATTTCTGCGAAAATCACCACATGTGCAGCTGCAAAATCTTGCATTATCCCCAAAATTTACTTGATATTTCTTTCTTTCTATGGAGCATTGATCGGTACTTAGAACGGTAAACATCCCGTTACTCATCTTTTTAACTGATAATTCCATCTCTGAATCTGCGGCCGCCTGTTTTGATAGCAGCTTATCGATGATTGGTTTAGGACGATTTTTCAAGTACTCTGGTAGTTCTATTAAGTACTTGCGGTGCATTCCAGAGAATCAAACATTTTGTTCCACGTATTTTTCATATAACTTCGGCAAAAACTGTTCCACGACAACTTGGAGCATTTCGCTTAAAAAGCAGTTGTGATAATCTGCCAGAAGCTCTGTCTTAAGTTCCCTGTTCAGCCTCTCCGTACCATCAGACAGCCCAGCGCCTTATCTCTGGTCTCCAGGTACCTTCAAACCAGTTTTGAAATCTTCCTTTATAACATTCCCAGCTCAGTAAGCTTCTAAGAGCACTTTCAAGCTCCTCTTTATCAGATGCATGGGCTATTCTCCTGAGACGACACTTAACATCATCTGCAATTGCAGCAACACCGTTGCCCTACTTTGGCGTCCACCGTGTCCAGGCTTGCTCGTGATGAAAATCGCACAAAAACACTTTTGTGCCCGGAAATACCTCTTCCAGAGCTGTGATTTCTTTTTCATCAAAATCAACCATGCAGTATTTGGGGATGATTTCAGGAGACCATGATTTTAAAATTGATAAACCCTTTTTGATCATGACTTCAGTTTCCTCCTGGAATACCATCATGGCTACAACTTGATAATTTACATTAGTCTTAACTACCGCAAATAATAATGGTAGTGCGTATTTCATTGTCATGTAGGTGGCGTCAAGTAGCAGCAGTTGAGAGGCGTATCATTTGCAAAGTCGTTTCATATCAGGTGACTGATAGATGAAATTGAGTTTGTTTTCAACGTTGCAACAAACTACTGGAACAAAAGCTTGAAACTAACAACTACCGTGTCCAGCCGAATTAGTATTATCGAAAATGCTGATGCATCCACATCATCGCTGCACCAATCTTTCCAACTATCCGAGAAAAAAAACTACAGTATCATCTGTTGTCCGGAGATAGTTGATGTTGAAACGCAAGAGTACTATTCATGACGTAATATAGCTTGTCGCAAAAAGTTGTCAGTCAATGATTCATCAACTGTCAGATGCCCACATTGCAAAAGAAAGCTGAAGACAACTGGTCTAGTCCATACTTTCATTGTCGAAGTCATTGTTGAAAAGAATGGAAAACAAACAATATTAACGATGTTTCCAAATGTTATTGATACCATGAATTTGGATAGTACGATACTGGAAGATGAAATACTCAATTTGGAAGGTTATGACTTTCATTTCAATTGCAAAAAAATAGTGACAAAAGTCGCTCCACATGAAGATCTTATTTAACCCTTCCCAGTCGACAAAAGACCAAAATATCAATCTTTTGTTAATTTTTTGACACTCCTCCACATGTGAAATCTTTTGTTTTTTTAGATGCTAACAGTCAATTATGACGTTCCATGCAATTTTCTTTTTAATTAGGCCAAAACTCTCAAATAGCTATTTTGGAGAAGTGTATTTTTATTCAAATGTATGAATACTGCATAAATACAGTGTATTTCAAAACGCGTGAAAGGTCACATTTGTTGTATAGATTTGACATTTTACGGCGTCGATATCTTTTGTTGTATATTTTGTATACAGTTCATTTTAAAAACTAACTTTCAAGTCTTAGTTTTCTCTTCCTGGTTGTTTCTGGTCATTCAGAAAAGTAAGACTACAAAGTCACCCCTCTAAAATATCCGACTTTTTAGTATTAAATCTTTGTTTCCATTTTGATTCTTTTGATTTCGTAATATTTTGTTTAAGAAGAAATTTTGACCCGATTTTAATTGACAACAAGAACAAGATGGCGCAAAACGGTAGCAGCAAGCAGCATGCTTTCGAAAGCTTAGTTTTGTTTATTGTGCGAATGCGCAACCAGAAATAGCCATAAAAAGTGGTTAGTATAAAGGGGTCTTATCGAATGTAAATAGGGTCTTATTAAGAAACGCCACCACCAAATAATTTTCAAAATAAAGAAATGTACATACATGAGTTGAATTTTTTTAAGAAAAAAAATTATAAGAGCTTACGTGTGAAAAGAAATGCGTCTACTTCGACCAATATTAAAAAGAAAGACTCCATGGACTCAAAACCTTCCCAAAAATTTGCGATCTTTGAAATCTTTGATGCAAAATGACAGTTTAGATAGCTAACAAACTTTAAATGTAATTAAATAAAAAATCGTACCTTACATTCAAATGTTAAGCATTTTTAGTAAAAGTAACTACTTACTGCTTTTAACTGAAAGCCTTACTACCACCTAACATAAGCAATCTGAAAAATATCCATCTCTTCATGTATTATTAAGCGATAGAATATTAGAAAAATTTATTTTAGAATGTTTGCTTGATAAAATCTTCGAATATTTTTAGACTGCGTTGCTTTGTGAGAATTCATATAATTTCTGAACGAAGTCTCATCAACTATTAAGTGCAGGCTAAAAACTGCCGTTTCAGCCGGAGTAGTAGGAGTCCAACGGTGTTTTAATACGGTATTCGCTTACGCCACCACCGTAAACAATTGTTGCTTTCAATAACTACATAATCCAAAATATTTGTGACTGTCCAGGGGATTTTGATAACAAACCATAAAACGTTTAAAAACGTTTAAACGTTTTTCAATTTGTTGAAAAACGTTTTTTCATTAACGAAAAAACGTTTTCTTGTTATGTGTGCAACGTTATAAACGTTTTTAAAAACGTTTTCATAAACGTTTAAACGTTTTTTAAAAACGTTTTTTGAAAACGTTTAAACGTTTTTTAAAAACGTTTTTTTAAAAATGTTTTTACGTTAATCCATTTTTCACAAAAAACATTTTCAACTTTAACCGTCCAGCGGATTTTGGTATCGTTGCATTTCTCCTGCAAACGTAAACAAGTTTCGTTTGAAGAAGTGTCCAGCGGTTTGTTTATAATCACATTCGTATGCGCCATTTTTGGAAAGTTCGTTATTAAAACCAGTTATAATTAAAAAACTTTTCATCTTTTACTTCATGAATGAACAAGGTGCGTTCTTTTGTTTTGATTTATTTTAATGACGTCAATATTCTTCAAGTGTGTACTTTTTTAAATATGCATTTGCAGGTAACACTTGTAAGCATATTAGAATACATTGATTACCTGGTTCTCATTCATTTAAAGATTAAAGAAACAACAGCTGTTTTCAAAGTTTCCACAAATAGAAACCGTCCGCTATAATTCTATTGATTCCATAATAGAACGAATTTGATAGAATTGCTATTTTTGTAAATCCTAGGGGAAAAGTTTTATGTTTATTTTTGTAAAGATGTATTTTCACTCGGTGAAAGTAGTTGAAAACGGCTAATTTTTATAGAAACAGATCTGGATAAACCTTAATTTCTCTGTTTAAAGAGACATTTCACTTTCATAAAATTAAGATGCACTGTTAATCAAATTACTTGGTAACGTTTTTAGTTATCTTTATGGACTTCATTTTGATAATGTTTTCAGGTTCTGGGGCGATTGACTGTCACATGATTTTGATTCACCCAATCAACGGCAGCGGCCGTACGACTTGCTGAAGTTAAACCTCCCGAAAATTTCAACTAAAGGCCAGTTTCCACTTTATTCAACTCAACTCAATTCTAAATCAAAAATTAGTTCGCTTATACGTGCAACGACAGCGAACGATGTGAAAACCGGCCTATAGTTCCGTCTTCCTTGCTCAATACAATAAGTGTGTGTATAGTTTCTGCTCTTTTGTGATTCATTGAAGATGAATATCTTTTACGTCGTCGCCCACGTTGCCATCGTACTGTCGTAAGTTCCCTAATAGCAGCCGAAGCAAGAGCTCTTTAGCTCCTTATCATGAAGCATCGTTTTTAACAATAAAAACGTTTTTAATGATAAAACGTTTAAACGTTTAAACGTTTTTAATGTTCTGCATAAAACGTTTTATTTAAATGTTTAAACGTTTTCTCTTTCGAATTCTTGAAACGTTTTTGACTTCTGGCAAAAACGTTTAAACGTTTTTATAAAAACGTTTTTAAACGTTTTTTTCTATTGTTTTTGCAACGTTTAAACGTTTCTTTAAAAAACGTTTTATGGTTTGTTATCAAAATCCCCTGGACAGTCACATTTTTTGGCAGATGACAGCCTTTTCCTAAAGCAACGATCATCATGTAATCAAAACGTTTTTTAATATGACATTTGTTAACGATCCATCCTCTATTGGAAGAGACTTCAGTATCAACTTGGCAATTTCTTTTTACCTTTGTACATTTCGTCGCTAGGGAGCTGGTAAATCTTTGGCCTGATGAATTTTTTTATTCTGAAGCCTGATGCTTTAGCCTGAACGTGGGGGCACTCCTAGCTTTAGCTACTTGCTAGTTTTAGAAAGTACTTTCTTATGGAACGCCGAAGCCGCATTTATTACTTTCACAGAATTAAAATACTTTGTTGCCGTTTACAAAACTAAGTGAAGGTTTTTTAAATACTATCGAAACCAATGCAAGTGTAAAAAAGCTATGAACAGTTGTTGTTAAAACCTCCATAGTATTAAAACGACAACTGTAGGAAGAATGACGGGGTTAGCAGGTACGTATGTTCGAGTTGAGATTGTAAACTATATTTTGGAGCAATTATAAACGCTGATGCTTTTTCAGGCCATATACTTACTCTCAGTCTTCTCTTAAAGCTTTTTATCACATGCACGTAAAATTTTACGTAAGCTCAAGAATGTTCATTCATTCTCTCCTTAAGGAAAAGTTTTCGGAAGGTCTTACGGACGTTCATGAGCCTTTACGACAATTTCCTTAAAAACAAAAAATTTTGTTTTTAAGGAAATCGTCGTAAGCCTCCGTAAGCCTCAAGAAGAAAAAAACGTTCAAAAAATTATATCCAACGTTCGAAATGACGTCTTGTGTTTGAAATTGACAATCAAATCAAAAATATATTATTGAGTGAGCAGAGAATATGGCGGACATCAAAGATGATATTTTGGCAGAAACTGTCAGAAACTTCTCGGTTTTATTTGACAAATCACATGCAGATTTCCACAGGAACGATATAAAAAAAATGCTTGGAATGCTGTGGCACAAGCGTTGGGCATGGAAGATGGTGAGTGTTTGGTTTTTCTTTGTTTGTGTTTTATACCAGGTGTTTTTATTAGGTGTTTTTAATACGTTGCTCTCCAAATCATTGCTACGAATACCATTTACGTATTATATTTGATTGTTGTTACATAGGAAATAAAGCAGAGAAGTTGTTCAACAAACTGCGTGACAAGTATGTGAGAGTCAAAAGAGAAATGAAGTCAAAGGATAAATCTGGTACATCTGCAAAATCTGTAAGAAAAGTCTGACAGAAGCTGGAAAGTTTGGAGTTTTTGCAGTGGCTAGATGAATACATCAAACCAAGACAATCTATATCTAGTGTAAATGGCGGAGAAAGGGATGATTCATCTGGGGAAGAAGACAGCGATATAAATCAAATTGATGATGAAGAAGAAAGTTTTAACATCAAAAAACAAGGTGTAGAGACCACGAAAAGTACTACCCAAGAAGGAAATGAAACACAAGGTACCGGAGAATCAAAGCAAAAAGATACCACAAACAAAGGAAAGAGAAAAGAGAGCTCAAAGAAAGATAGTAATACAGAAAACAGGAATGTTTCAGGGGAGAGTCGAGTGAAAAGACCAGCAAAGCATAAGCAATCTTCAAATAAAAATACGTTGTCCGAAATTGAGAAAGAAGAAATTTCGTTAGTGAGGACGGTTGCTGGAGCAGTATGTTCTAACAGTGAGGAAAAAAGTGAGAAAGATGACTTTGATTTTTTTGGCTAATTTATAGCAAAGAAAATGAGAAATCTCAATGCCAAGCTGGAAGATCTTGAGTTCGAAATCACCAGCACTATAGAAAGAGCTAGGAAAGGTAAAAGAAACCCAGAATTGTTTGTGCAGCAGCTTACACAACCTTGACAATACTACAATCAAACACCTGGGTCATTTATGCAAGCTCTAAATTCAAATGAGTAGTATAATATGATATCTATATTTCTTTCTTTATTAATTGTTAGATTATAATACGATACAGATTGTTATCTAAATTGATACTAGAACTTCTTTTTTTCGTTTTCAATTTTCTCTCACGTTGTCTCAGCAAATTAATCAGTCTGCCCTGATCTTCTTACAATGTTCCACGGCCATGGGACTGAACCTTCCTCACTGACTAGGTAACTTGCCAAAGCATCCCTTGTTTCCAACGCTGATTTCTGGTATCTTGAATTTCGGACAGGGTTGACGTTCATTATGCTATTTCCGTTGATAAGATTTCTCCAATGTCCATCCATCAAGTTACCATTACTATCTTCGTTGTCGACAAACCCAGCTGGTGTATAACGATCATTATCTGTTTGCGTCAAATAGTTGTGCAAAGCAACAGCTGCTAATATGATCTTTTCTACTTTTCTTGTTACTGCTTCAATAGGTTTTTGAAATATTCTCCACCTTTCGATTACGCAACGCGCACTTGATAACCGGTAGTTGAAGATTTTTCGGGTTTCATTGATAAGTGCCCTTCCAGGGAAAGGGCGCATCAGCCAATTTTGCAAGGGAAATATTTCGTCTCCAACAAGAAAATAAGGGAATTCAAAGTCTGTCTCGTTTACTTTCTTGCAGCTGGGAACGTTCATTTTATCATTTCGGAACTGTTTACCCATTTTGAAGTTATTCAGAACCCCGCTATCATTGTTGCTTCCGTATTCACCAACATCGATGAAACTGAAACAATATCTTGCGTCGCATATTGCAAGAAGTACCATGCTAGAGAAATCTTTATAGTTATGCCATAATGATCCAGAATGAGCTGGTTTACGTATTCTCACATGTTTTCCGTCCAAAGCCCCAATGCAATGTGACATGTTCCAAATTTCATGAAAGTCGTCCGCCAACAGTTGGTGGCCTCGTCACATCATCAACAAGCGCTCCTCAGGTGAAATTGGTGGTCTTATGTGATATTTCCTCCCGAGTTTCTACCTCATTAGGCTTAATAAATGATGAAATCGTTCGGGTGACATTTGAACAAACCTAATATTCAAAACGAAACTATATTCAAATGAATTCATTCCTACTTCATCAAAATAAAAAAGGAATAAAACAAGTATAAGAAAAGAATAATTAACTTTTAGACGGTACCTGAAAAACTCAATACGATCATATAATTTTGCAGTCAAAAATGTTGATTGATATGATCCACTGATTAATCTGTCGAGATTAAAGGGATTCCTGCGTCCAAAATGATATTCAAGCAATAAATAGTAATTATGCCAAGAAACAAAGTTTTGTTAAACATTTATACCAAATGTGATGAGATTTTATAATATCCTTCACTCAAAACACAAGCTTCCCACTCTCTTCACTGACATCTTTGTTAATCTTCTCGCCTCGATTCGCTTAAGTCGCTCCAGACCTCAAATTGTTTGTGACGAAATAAGTGGGTATAGTCAAAGTTGGCCACAATAATGTTATTATACAAGAAACATTAATTCTGCATGTTTTCAAAAATATCATCGAGTCTATAAGAAACATGGCTAGCGCTCCCTCAGCTTCAGCATTTTCTTCAACAAAAACTACATGTTAAATTTTGCCATACCAGTTTGAGCCACTGAAATTAAAAGATTCTGATGAGTGGACTGATTGTGACAGTGACGAAGAAGAGGAAGAGGATGACGATAGTCAAGAAAACAGGGAGGGTAGATGCCATGTGGAAAGTGAAATTTGGTGTAAATGTGGTAACTGCCAGAAACAGATATCAAAAGAGTGTATTTGCTGCACAAAATTAGATGAAACAAAAAAAAGATGAATACAGATAACATTGGTATTATATTTTACATTCATTTAAAATTAATAATTAATATTTAAATTCTTCTTTTTGACGTGTTTTCTTTCTTGCAGATTGTATAATAAAACATTCAGGCTTTGAGCCTGCATGCTTAAATGAGGATGTGCTATGGACATCACTTGTGAACCTAGCTGATCGAGAAGGTACTTTCTTACCAGAACAAGAGAACGTATCAAACAAGTAAGACAATACATACATCCCTATGTCTCATGCTATTTTCTCATTATTTCATTCATGTTTTCAGAATATACAGATATGCGTCTTACAGGCAATTCACTTGGTGGGTACACAATAAACTTGGGAAAAACGTGAGACGCGTAATACCGTCATGTGCAGTTTCTAGAATACGGGCGCAATTTGAAGAAACAGATGGTAATTAATCAACTTTCAAAGGTGACGACCAAATTGCCAGTGAAATTTCGAGCGCAATGGTTTGGACGCAAGATAAAGAAATATAATTTTAAAAAGTTGATAAAAAGGAAAAATGAAAGATTTCAAAAACAATAACTAGTTATTACTATTACTATCTAAACGGACTATACTTGGTGCACTTCTCTATGAGTTCTGATCTAGTAGGTCTCTCTTTAGGTGCCATATGTTTTCTTTTTTTCCTAAGGCCGCATTTTTTCGTGCACAATCCATGATATCTCTTAACTCTTTAGCGGAAAAGCTAATTTTACAAAAATGCAATTTCGAAGACACCCTTCCAATAAATAGGCAATATATCTCCAAGACAAAATAATATGACTATAAAAGTATATATTTTCTGACAGCCTATTAAATTGTCTTTCAGAAAATTGCAACATCATTTTTCTAAATCCAATATGCTGACGTCAGCACTTTTTCAAAATCTCAGCATGGTACGGTATATGCGGTGTCGACGGCGACGTGGCAAAGCGGCAGGAAAAAGGGCGGTGTATACAACCATTGAATTTATTATGGCAAGCCTTACAAGTCGAAAGAATAATTTCTTCCACCACTTTCTGGTCTTCCTTTGGATGCTATAACTAGAAAGCAACTGGTCACACTTATCAACCCCATTCATGAAACTGTTGTATTGATTGATCATCTTTGGCTTCTTGATTGGCACATCTTCACCGCGGCGCTGTACGTCATCGACCTCATTGCCATGAATGGTAGAAACAATGTAAACATCTCTCTTGTCCTTCCAATGGACAGCCATGAGATTATCTTTGGAAAGAAAAAGACTTTCTCCTCTTTCAAGTGTTGCTTTAGTAAATTCCCATGGGAATTGGCCACGGTCTGATCGAATGGTACCACAGCAATAAGTACCCTTTGCAGCGAGATCTACCATCAGCGGTAATGTTGTAAAAAAGTTGTCAAAAAAAACGTTGTGATTTTTGTTCAAGTAATGTTTTGACAACAGATCTGTTACCACTCTGTAGGTCAGTCCCTTTTCCTGTGCATTGTTTGTTTTTCCTGTATACACTTGAAACTGTAAGCAGTATCCAGTCATTGCTTCTGCCAACGTCCAGATTTTAATTCCGAACTTTGTCGGCTTCTTAGGCATATATTGGTTAAAGCTAATGCAACACCTGGTTCCAACCATTGGCTCATCAACAGACAGGTTTTGTGAAGGACTGTAAGCATTTTGGAATGAATTGGACAATTTTTCATGAAGGAAACCTAGCTTGTATAGTTTATCTACAGGGGAGTCATTTTGTTCAGGTCGCTTTGAATTATCGACGAGATGCAGAAACCGTAGAATCTCCTTGTATCGTTTGATAGACATTACCAACGAAAACCATGGAATGCGATTTCTGGGAGCCTAACAATACCCATTGCAATTGTTATCCTAAAAAATGCTAGCAACTCTTCTGTAGAAATAGGGATCCAAGACGTATTGTTCCCCATTACTTGATCGTGATAGTGATTACTTTCGGTGACCACCTGTTCAAGTATATCATTTGTAAAGAACAAATTGAAGCATTCAATTGGCGCTTTGCATGAATTGGAACATCTGTTTACACCTGCAAATTCATGAAAGGGCAGTCCTTCATTTGAATTTTTGAAAGGGGCAGTTACATTTTTCCAACCGAATGGTTCTTTCCCGGGTTTCTTTGCAGATTTCTTTGCGGGTTTCTGTGCCGGTTTCTTTTGCGACTGGTTTCGTGGTTGCTTTGATGGTTGTTTTGATTTTGGTTTTTGCACAATGTTTGATTTCTTTCTTGCCTGCGTGGTAATGATCGTTACATTTTCATTTGGAACAAATGAGATCTCAGCGTCATTGTTGCTGTTGGGGTCATCACCGGCACTGTCATTGTGGTGACGGTCGTTGTCATCCTTGTCAGCATCACTAGTAAGATTGTTGGATACAGACTCACAGTCTTCAAGGTCTCTATCAACATCAGTTACCTAAATAAAATCAGAATAACAAAAGGTTTAGCTGCTCTAATCTAATTGAAGAAGTCAACAGGTTGGAAAAATCTTATGGCTTGACGCTTGAACGTCCATGACTCAACAGCAACCAACTTCCGGCACCGATACACCCCCATGCAATACAGGAAAGCACTCAACCAAGAACTACTTACTGTTGTATCTGGTAAATCAATATCTTCCTTGTCTGAATTTTCAGCATGAGGAGGTGAAACATTATTGTCATCTGATACAAACACGGAATCTCTAAACACCGGCTCATCTTCAATTTCATTGTTCAGAACCTGACCTGATATAGATCTCTATATCATCAGTGGACTCTTCAAAATCATCTTCTGAGTCTCCAAAGTCAATTTCCCCCTCACTTTCACCTTCATCCGAGTCCAAGCAATGAGCAATAACTTCCTCTAAAGAGTAGGTCTTTTGACAGCTGGCCATTTTCTACTATGTCTGAAAGTGGACAAAGTTCAAAACTTATATTATTCACACAAGGGCATGTGTACGCCTAAATCTATGATTTTCGGCTTTGCTGACCTCTTGGCAGCCTGTACATAGCAAAAAACCGTTTGTTTTGGCCGTAAAAGCTGTGTATTTATTGATTTATTAACGGGGGGTCGTTAACGATCCCCCTTTCCGCCAAAGAGTTAAGTAGTTGTAGTTTTTCTTTTCATACACCTTTCTAGCAATAAACTTTTTTGTTGGTTTTCAATATGAAATACGGTAATGGTGTTTTACAGACATCTTCAAACCAAACATTTTCTTTACAGTTGTCTTCTGTGAGGGTCCAGTATTATGATTGTTATCTAAACCAGCTAGTACTGTACCACGCTGCATGCGGTCTAGTTCAAAATGGTAAATCTTAGGCAGGTATTTCGCCATTACATTATGGTAAACCTAAAACATAATATTAAGAGTCAACAAGGTGAAAAGAAGAAACATTACTATAATGAACTGAAGGTTGCTCACCTCCAATAATGTAGTATGGATTCCTGACTCTACTTCTTGTAAGTCTTTCTTGATGTTAAAATGTAGAATTATCTTTTTAAATTCTGTGTGAGCAACACTGCCTGGCTTCATCCATTTCACTTTTCTGTGGATTTTCTCATGTTCACATTTTTTGAAATAAACTGAACCTAATTCATTATCAGAGTTTAAATAAAACGAGGGTGGTGATAAAAGAAAGTAGTGAATAATTTGCACAAACCTGGCCACTGGTGTTTATCTATCACATGGAAAACAATTGATTGAAAGCGCTCGACAAGCTCGTCAGGATTGCCTTTCGATGCAGATAAACACCACCAAAAATGGTTTATGGTACTTTCAATCTATTCAGCTAGATATAATTTGAAAAAAGCATTAGACTGAACCACCCGGAAATATATCAAATTTCTTATCGCAACAATACTTACATATAATTACACAATCCTTCTTTTTAGATTTGGCATGTAGCTTTTGTTCTATTGACTTTATCAAATGCCAGGGATCTATTGAATGTTTGATGTGTTTGTATAGTGCGCATTAGTTTTCTAATTTGTAAGTGGCAATCTGTCGATACCTAGTGATTTGAAAAAATATTCATACAGTTCACCGTACATTCTTTACAATCACTTTCCGAAAACATACCTCTTCAATTTGTACACCTGCATCAATAACTCGCTCCATCAAACGGGTAAAGCCTGCTTTTTCCATAGCGTTGGAATTAGCTACCTAACTTAGTTTTGAATTGCACTTGTGATAACGGAAAGCTCTACTATAGGAATGAATTATTAGTTCGAAATTTACCTCAGTCACAGTGACAACAGTTATATGAATAACTTTTCCTGTATCTGCGTCCATAAGCGTATATGTCAACGTGACTTGTCCTCTCTCCATCAACTCCATTATAGTTCTTTTGTGATCATCGCTCCAGACCTTGCGGATTGCAGGTGCAACACATTGCTTACGAATGCGATAAAAAGATGAACTGTGCATGAATTTTAGATTCAACAACCACGAAAACATCTCGAATTTTGCAACCGGAATCCCAGCTAAGGTGACAGCAGCAGTTATGTCCAAGTTGGCGTGTCCTTTAACGTAAGGATAATCTGGTTGTGACTTCCAACTATAACTGCGTCCTTTAGTACACGTAATATTTAAGTGGAATTGTGAGTCACTTCCAACTGATTCACGAATTAATGCTGGATCCATTTTAGCTCCACTTGTCCATTAATATTGCAGGAGCTTAATCAGTTGACTTCCATACACGACAAAACATCTTTCCTTAGCAACGAAAGTTCGTTCTGCATCGCACTCAGACAGGTCGCTAGCGTCATCAATGGTTGTAATGCTAGTGTCAGGTAGGTAGTCTCCATCCATGGAATCGTTTTTGGCAAAATCGTCCAAACGAAAGCTATCAATTGCAACATTTTCATCTATATGTAAAATGATTAAATGTTAGTAATTAATTAGAAAGAATTGCTACAAAAACTTTCATACCATTGATTTTTTCGATATCGATTGCATTATCTGTTGTTTTGTTGGGGAATCACACGATAAATTGTGTTATTTTTTTTTACTAAGATTAGCGAAAGTTTACAACCTTCCATTGACGAAAACTTTCTGAAATCTATTACAAAAATCCATCTTATTATAATAATCCGGGCTGTGTGTCACACTTTCATTTTAGAGAGTGATATATTTAGTTTTAATTTACGGTCATCGCCCTCTTATGTGCGCGTAAAACCACGTAGAGGCGAGAGACACTTTTTTCACGATCAAATACATTTTTTTGATCAGTTTTTCGAGCTCTACAACATGGTTACATTTTCCGTTTCCAATTCCTAAATTGAAATTTTCATGACGGGGATCGTTCACGGGAAAGGCGATTTTGACCAATTCTTTTCGAAGTTAAGTTCGGTAATAAGTTTTTACCCGGGATACTAGTGAATATATAACAAAACATCTGTGATCCAGGACAGAACTGCATCTTTTAGATGTAGTAATATTTCGATCAAGTAGCGGTGCGGAACAGTATCAAATGCTTTTTTAAAATCACAGTATAAGACACCAACCACCCCTCCGTTTTCAATAATCTCAGTCCTTTTATCCATTATTTGGAGCAGTGAAGAAGTGGGCATAATTGATTCCAAAATTTTTGATGTAATGCTAGTCAGGCTAATTGGTCTGTAATTTTCAGCAAAATGTTTATCACCTCTATTGTTATAGATGGCTGTGATATTGCCTTCTTCTAAGAAAATGGGACTTTTCCTAGGGTATAGGATTTCTCAAATATTGTATGAATTGGTTCTGCAATCACAGTTGCCAGCTCCTTGAAAACAGATGTGTGAAGACTGTATAGTCCAGTGCTTTTGCAAGGATTTATTTCCATTAGTTACAATTATACGATTTCTCGATCCATCCTCAGTTGAAAGTTACTTACAGTGATTGGTTTCACTCCTTCTCAGAATCTAGATTTTCGTGTCAATTTACTAACTCGGCTTCTATATTTCTATAATGGCGATACGCATCCGCATCTTTGGTTTCCATGAATCTTTTCCAAAGGCAGTATTTCTTTTTCTTTTCATTAAAACGATACTTGCCCACCCATTTACCAGCTTTTAATATTCGGTATGCATGCTGCTTCAGTTTTTTATATATATTTTCAAACTTGGTATACATCTTGTCAATATCATCTCCACAGTATTCAAATTACTCTGCCCAGTTGATGTAAAGAAGTTCTTTCGTCTTTTTAAAGTCAGCTTTAAATTAGGAACAATTTAAATTGAAGGTTTTTGGTACTTCAATTGAAGTAGGTCATGGTAAGATTTTCCAGGGGCTGAAGCGTATTTGCTGTCAAAGTGTTGATCTCTGTATAGTCCCGCTTGTATTATATATAGGGTCGTGTGGCCAGGAGAAAATATAGATATCATCTCGCTTATACATGGTGTCGGAAGTGGGATAAGCTCTCACTGAAGAAAACATAGAACTTTGAGTTATTTATAGTAGAAGGCACGAAAACGTTACACATCGTATACACCCGGTGGACAAGGCAGCTATCTCGTAAGTGAAAACAGAACGTACACCCTCGAACGAATTGGAGAGTTTTGTTTTGTTGTTGTCGCACACAGACACATCCTCGATCAGCAGTATCAGTGCCCCGCGCAACCCTCATCGATCAGTGAACTTCTCCTCTGTACTAGCTCAGGGCTCAGCAGAGCCTCTCTTGCGGAATTTTGTATCTCTACATAAAGCCCATTACCCAGGAGACGACAACGTAACCATCGTCTCTGTAACCCTCGAGCACAATTTCCGTGGACGAACGGCCATTGTTCACTAAACTAAAACATGTCAACAAACCCCGACGACGAGACTCCTGCCGCTTCGTCTACCATCGACATTACGGAGATAATGGCGCAACAGTTGCAAATTCAACAACAGTTAGCCACCATCATGGCGCAGTTTGCTACGCCCCCACCACCAAAAGAAACACCAAATCGAAGTTCCAAACCGATTCGACCCGTCATCGAAGCCGACAGTTGCGACAACAGCTGGATTATCTTTGCGGATTCGTGGAACCGATACAAGCGTATGGCCAATCTCACCAATCAAGCTGTTATACGTAACGAGCTACGCTCGACCTGCTCCCCAAAAGTTAACGAGATGTTGTTCAATTTCGTCGGACCTGACGTTTTAGATACAGCATCAGAGGACGACCTACTCCAATACATCAAGTCCGTCGCCGTAAAGGTGGTACACCCGGAAGTTTACAGACAACAGTTTTTCAACCTCCGCCAGAGCGATTGCGAGACTGTCACCTGCTTTATCTCACGTCTAAAAGCCCAGGCGATGCTCTGCGAGTTCAAGACCCCGAGAGACTCGTACGCTGCCGATATGATACGTTCTCAATTAATCGCTGGCATTCGCAATCCAACGCATCAGGTCAAGGTATTGACCGAAATCGCCTCCTTGAAATCGCTTGAAGACCTTACCAGTCGTCTACTTGCCCTCGAAGCCACTGATCGTGCATCATCCCAGTTCCGCTCCCCATTTGAGAACACTGGCTCTGATGTCACACCTATCAAATCACAACCATAACAATCAAAACCCCAAGCCCACAGTAAGAAACAATGCTCTGGATGCGGTAATCCAATGCATCAGAACGGAAGATCGAGCTGTCCAGCATGGCAAAAGACCTGCCACAAATGTAAGAAGCCAAATCATTTTGCGTCCGTCTGCCGTAGCTCGTCTGTATCTACAATTTCCGAAGACCCCCAACCTACAGTCTCCCACCTCTCCTCCATTGTCTCCAGTCCCATATGACTATATGGCATCCCGCACGGTAACTTAGAAGATGGACGTTTAACAGAGCAGTCCCCTGAACCACCCCCAAAAATGACCGTTGCCGTAACAATAAACATGCCCGCATACAACCAAATTCGGAAACACACTTGTTTACCGGACAAGCCACAGCCATTCTCCACCGCAGCCATTGCGGACACAGGTGCGCAGACATGTACTACTGGAACAAATATTCTTAACGATATCCCAGCAGAATGGTTGATACCGACGAAACATAAACTCAAAGGTGTGGACAATAATTCCCTATATATCAAAGGGGTTCTCTTCGTTGATATCTCAACAACCACGGGGACAACGACCCAACTATTATACGTTTGTGAGACAGTCTCGGGCTTGTATCTTTCCCAGTCTGCTTTGAAAGATTTGAATGTAATCCCTAAAACATTTCCCAATAACTCCACTGTAGCAGCTACACTAACCGATTCACATCCTCCACCCTTCCCCAAGGATTCGTCGCTTGCCCCATGTGGGTGCCCCCTTAGAACTACATGTCCACCACGCCCATCCAAGTTACCGTTCCCAGCCACACCGGAACACCGACATGATTTGGAACAGTGGATCAAAGAATATTATTCGTCTAGTGCATTCAACACATGCCCTCACCAAAAGTTGCAGATGATGACAGGTGAGCAACTCACGATAACGTTCAAACCGGACATTACACCGCGAGCTATCCATAAACCGATACCCATTCCGCATCACTGGAAGGACAAGGTCAAAGCACAACTTGATGCTGATGTTGCCTTGGACATCATTGAACCCGTCCCCCAAGGCGTACCAACCCGGTGGTGCTCACGTATGGTTGTGGTTTCGAAAAAGGATGGCTCCCCACGACGCACGGTTGACCTGCAAGCCTTGAACAAAGCTACTCTTCGAGAGACACATCATACTCCAACCCCTTTTAACATTGTGAGCTCTATTCCACCCAACATGAAAAAGACTGTCCTCGATGCTTGGAACGGGTACCATAGCGTCCCATTAGCCACTGAATCACGCGAAGCCACAACATTTATCACGGAGTGGGGCCGCTACCGTTACAAGCGTGCTCCACAAGGCTTTCATGGTTCCAATGACGGATATACCAAACGTTTCGACGACATCACCGTTGACTTTCCCCGCACTGCTAGATGCGTGGACGATTCACTTCTATACGATAAGGACGTAGCGAACTCCTTTTGGCATAGTATATCCTACATTGAACTTTGTGCGCGAAATGGAATCGTGTTCAACCCTGACAAATTCAAATTTGCAATGGATACAGTCGAATTTGCCGGTTTCGATATCACCCTGGATGGATTTAAACCAACTGAACGGATCATGAAGGCCATCCTAGAATTCCCTACACCAAGGAATATCTCCGACGTCCGTTCCTGGTTTGGCTTAGTTGCACAAGTCTCTTACGCATTCTCCCAAGCTCCCGTCATGACGCCTTTCAGAGAACTCCTCAGCAAGAAAACCCCATTTTACTGGGATGAAACTCTACAGGCAATCTTCGATCAATCCAAGGCTGTAATCATTGGGTCAATTAAGGATGGGGTTCGTTCCTTCTCGATCAACAAAACCACATGTCTCGCCACTGATTGGAGCAGGACTGGTATTGGATTCACCCTGTCTCAAAAACATTGCCAGTGTCTCGGAAAGGACCCGCTGTGTGGTCCCGGCCATTGGCGAGTCATATATGCAGGGTCGAGGTTCACCAGCGACGCAGAGAGTCGCTATGCCCCCATTGAAGGCGAGGCTCTTGCACTGCTGTTTGGACTGGAAAGCTGCTGGATGTTTGTTTTGGGATGCCCGGATCTCTTGATCAGCGTTGATCATGCACCTTTAGTCCAAATTTTTAATGATCGTGACTTGGAGAAGATTCGCAACATCAGACTCCAAAAAATACGCGAGAAAACCCTACCATACCAATTCAAGGTGATCGCAATTCCTGGCGTGAAGAATGTTGGGCCCAACACAGCCTCACGAATTCCCCCCATCATTGGATCGACCATCGGCTCAATTGAGGAATCGACCTCCAACATAATTGACTCAACCATATCCTCAATCAAATTCGCCACCATCGTTGAGCACGCACTTAAAGATAAACTCTACCGCGAACTTGCTGTTTTAATCGAAAACGGCTTCCCCGCGGATAAGAACTCGACTCCGACAAACCTACGTGACTTCTGGCCACTCCGTGAGGAACTTTATACCTTAGAGAACATTATCTACGTCGCTGCCAAACCACTCATCCCTAAGTCCCTCCGCAGAGACATATTACATGAACTTCACCTTGGACACCAAGGCGTTTCTATGATGAAATCGAACGCCAGACAACGTTTTTTCTGGCCCCACATGAATGCCGACATTACGGCCACACGCTCAAATTGCAAATATTGCAATGGTATCGCCCCTTCGCAACGGAAAGGACCACTCCAACACACTGCTGATCCAGAGTACCCATTCCAACAAGTAGTAACCGACTTCCTCCACATGGTTGGACACAACTTTATCATATACGGTGACCGCTTCTCAGGATGGACTGAAGTTGCTGATGCAACCAAATCGAATGCCACCACCGTATGCAACATCATGCGGAAGTATTTTGAGACATTCGGTGTTCCAGAGGAGATTTCCTCAGACGGAGGTCCACCCTTTAACTCCAACGACTATGCAGCGTTTTTGAAGAATTGGCACATTACGCCCCGCATATCATCTGCCTATTACGCCCAGAGCAATGGTAGAGCGGAAGCAGCCGTAAAGACGATCAAACGCATCCTTACTTCAAACGTCAGCGACAGTGGCTCATTAGACACCGACGCCGTCGCGAAAGCTCTGTTATTGCATAGAAACACTCCGTCGCCTGATATCGGAGCGTCCCCTGCTGAGCTACTTTTTGGACGCCCGATAAACGACCACCTACCAAACCCCATCACACCGCGTAAAATATGGTCTGAATTGGCTGACGCACGAGAGAAAGCCTTCGACAAACGGCGCACTCAGGCGTCCAAGCATGTTGGAAACCGACCTCACCGAGATTTAACCCCATTAGACCTTGGTAGAACGGTTGCCATCCAGAACCAGACGGGCCAACATCCTCTGCGTTGGGACCGTACTGGAATCATCTCCGAGAAGCTTCCAAATGCCCAATATCGTGTGCTCATCGACGGCAGCAGACGCACCACTCTCAGAAATCGTCGTTTCCTCCGCCCCATATTGCCCATCACTCGGATGACAATGGATGAAGAACCGCCAGTCACGGTTACCGAACTTACGCCCACTCCAGAACCTGAGACGCATGAGACCATTCCTATTTCGGACGATCCAATCAATGACCAACCAAAATCACCGGTACCACCGACTGACGGCCAACAACCTACGACCCCCGGAACCTCGATGCCCACGTCGTTGAGAAGATCTGGGAGAACAAGCAAACTTCCCTCAAAATATGCAGACTACATCCTGACTTAGATTTTGTTACTTGAGACACTTTGTTTTGTTTTGTTTTGTAAAAAAAAAAAAAAAAAAAAAAAAATAAAGAAAAGGGCATGTATAGTCCCGCTTGTATTATATATAGGGTCGTGTGGCCAGGAGAAAATATAGATATCATCTCGCTTATACAATCTCCTGTTGAAAATACAAGATGTATTGAGAAGGAGTGTCTGATCCTTAGCCTTTCATTGGGTGATTCATGTTTTGCGTCAGAAACTATCTTTGGCTGCATTATAAATTTCTGGTGTTGCAAACTAGAAGTTGTTAGTATCCCCCAATCAATTTTCTTGCAACTGAAATCACCCACTATGACTAAATAGTCATATCTTTTAATTCTAGTAATGACTCGGAAAAATGGTTGATTTTGAGAGATTTCGTCGTTGTTACTATTGGGGCTGCGATAGATAGCTGCAAACAGCATGATTTCTTTATTTCGGAGATGAATTTCTGTCAGGAGCATTTCTTTTGGCATTTCGTGTTCCTTCAGAATATGTAATTTATCTGTTTTCTTGTATGATATCAGTTATTTGACGTAAATTACGATCCCTCTTGTCAAGTCTTGGTCTTTCTGATGCTCGAATTCAGCACCAGCAATAATCTAGAAATAAGTTAACTTCTATCAGCTCACGTGATAAGTTTTTCGGTTTTACTTCAGTTATTGCGATAAGATCTGGTGGTACATCAGATTCTATTTCCATTTTCAATTTCTCTTTTGTTAGTGTGTCAATATTAGTGTACCAGGCATATAAATCCATTGCTTTTATCAGACTTGGTTTCTTTAGTTGCTTTTCTTGCTTTAGTATTATCATACCATCTTTGAATCATTTCTCTTTCTGCTAGTATAATCTTCAGTAATACACATACCTTTGCATGCTTAATCCCCCTTTGAGCTTGATAGATTTCCCTGAACTTTCTGTTTATCCTCAAAACTTTCCATAGAAACTTGCTTGTTTTGTCAAAAAGGTTTGTTTATAGCCGACTATCTTTGTTTTTGCTCTAGACATTGGCGATTTGAGGCTATTTTAGTAAAATGTTCATTGATTTACATACGATTCTACCTCTTCAGTTCCTAAAGGCACTTTTATCAACGAGAGTCCCGCAAATGAGGTCCTAGAGTATAAAAAGCCCCCATTTGTGCTACGGAAACTGCTATCACGGCAACCCCTTAGTCATCAATTCCGCTTTCAAGCTGAATGCAAAGCTGCGATTTACATTGTTATTTTTTTCCTTAACGTTACTTACTGGTATGTAGTACAGTAGTATCCAGTAGCAAGTAGTAAGAAGTATTAGCATTCTTTGATCGATTTTAATTACTTGTAATTACAGTATAGCTGTATAGCGTGTTTTTAGAATTTCATTTTTACTTTCCTGATGATGACTGTGAAGTAAAGTCGAAACATAGAATTTCTTTATGTTGTTTTCTTGCTTTATACTTTGATCAAAAGTGTCCAAGATACACATATTTAGTTTGGTTTTTGCACTATTCTTTTTTTAAGAAAATAGTAGTAACGTAAAAAATAGTATGAACGTCATGTTTTCACACCGATGCGTGTAGCAAACTTTAAGAGTTTACCAACAGCATTTTCGAGTACATACATTGAGGAAAAGTTGGTTATTTCTGTCCGCAAACTAACGACTGATTATTTCTGCATATATAGTTAATAATCCAAAAGTATAATGATGGATGTTGAATGTTGTTTTAAAGTATTCCTAAAGTGTTCGCAGCATACAATCATATGTGGAGTAGAGGTTTTCTTTAGAAATTTTTCAAATACGTTTTGCACTGTTCAGGGTCTTCTATGCTTAGCAGGAAAGAACAATGAAAACCAGGAGTATGTTCTTTCCTAAATATATGCCAATACATAAAAGCAAAATAGAAACTTTTTAAAAACATACATTTCTCGCGGTTAGCCTGGATATAATTGTGATATTTTTCCAACATAGCCTGCAGCCCGAAGGTAAAAATTGCGAAGTTTCTGCTATCGAAAGTAAAGCCTGAAATCCGAAGATTCGATGGGCGTAATGGTAAGGATAAACCTTAAAACTCTTTAACATTCAAAAAGAATACACAAGTATTGCATTAAGTATTTCTATGCTTTTCCAAATCATGTCTTCAAGTTCATTCTTGTGAAAATAACTGGGTTTAGCCGATCTAAGGCATTAGTAAGTTATCGTCTATTTTTGTGGTGATAGAAAATTATCGTATTGTGAAATCAAAATCAAAATCCGATAATTTTCTATTGCCAAAATCTGGCGATTTTTGTCAAGGCGAAAATTATCGCCCGGTGGAAAGGAAGCTCTATAGAAAACTGATTGGTGATAATATGTTGGGGTCAATGGTTTGGCACATTTGGAGCAGCAAGCGTACAAAAAATTTCCAGGGATAGGCATACAATATATATAGTATACTTTGTACGCAATCCTTTAGTAAACTGCACTGCAAATTGTAACGTAATACAGTGGAACCTTCATATAGCAGACTTCTATTGGACAAAAAATGTGTCCACTTTAGAGGTATCTGCCTTATGGAGGTTTTGTCAAAATTCTAAGATCTCTGTTTAGCCAACCCCACCTTTACCACCCCAAGTCATCGAGCACAATTCTAATCTCCCATCCTTGACAAAGGACCTGAACAAAGATAGTTTTAGTCGTTCCACTCAGCTTGGCAGTCAGCTTAGCACTCAGCCTGAGAGCCAGATTGATGTCTAAAGGGGGTGGTCTAGTTAAGCGACTGCCGTCATTAGAGCTTTTGTAGTCTAAATGAAACTGTAGAGGTCATCCTGGGTAAATCTACTTATAATAATCCGCAATCTTGTGTAACACATTTAACTTGGTAAGTGTGAAAAAAAGACTGGGGACGAAATGTTTCTATGGAAAATTCAATACGGCATCTTTAGAAAGTGAGTAACTGAGTGTACTGTGTGCACATCCACGATTAGTATATGCTCCTCCGTTTGGTTCTTTTTTGGTTTCGCACTGAAAATCTGCCAAAAAACGTCAATGGAGAAGCGCAAGCAATGCAATGTTCTTCGTTCGAAATTGGTTAACGATCATTTTGTAGCAGTAAAAACAAAAACAAAAAACTTCACGAACACGAAGATAGTTTTTTTTAAAACGAAGATCTTTAATTTTATTGTTTTAGTCGTTTTCGGAGTGAAATCGTATCGTAAAGATTGAATTAACAAGTGTAAGTAAATTCACGGAAGAACTGAATCAAAAATCAAAGTTTTGAGACTGTTTTCGTCTTTTTCCATTTAATTCATTTTTGACTGTTTGGTAGGCTGGAACTATACTCATGATAATTTAATAACTTTTTCTATGTTTGCTTTCCGATTTGGATAAGAAATTAAGTTTGTGTTTTGTTCTATTTTGCTTTCCTTTTTTGTTTGTGTGTATGTGTAGCATTTTGTTTATTATGATATGGTTTTCATTGCTCATGGAAATCTTCTTTTTTTTAGTTTAAAATAATTACAAACAAATTTAACAAGTCTAAATGCTTGAGTGTTTTGGTAAAGAACAGACTATTAAAATAACCAATGGTATCGAATCTTAGTGGATAAAGAAGCAACATTAGCAGGTATAATTCCGCATAGCATTTACATGGCGTTTTTATTCTTCTTCATAACATATCTTTTATTTCTTTTTTGACTGTTTGGTAGGCTGAAGCTAAACTCATGATCTTTTAATAAATATTCCCTGTTCCTACTCATATGTTTGCTTCAAGTTTGCGTTCGTTCTTTTAGTTTGCTTTTGTTTGTGCGTATATGTTGGTAAATATGTTTTTATGATAGGTTTATTATTGATAGAAATCTTCTTTTTTGGGTAAAATTAATTATGAAAGAATAAATAAATTCGACATTGTAATATGAAGGGTGTTTGGTAAAGAACTGACTAATGAAATAACGAATGCTATCGAATCTTATTGGAGTGAAGAAGCAACGTTAGCAGGTATATTCCGTTTATCATTCATATTTCCTTTGGCGTTTTTATTTTTCACTACACGCCAAGGCAGCTTTGTTTACCACCCATTATCATTAAAGACTGTAAGAACAAAATTCCCACCTATTGCCCTTTGCTATGCGCCATCTTAACCAACAACAGCAGCCACTTCATCCATTGTGACATGAGGTTTTTTTGTGTCTGTGTCAAAATCTACATTTTATGTTTCGTAATCACCTCTTTCTCTTTTCACGATGAACTGAAATCTTACGACATTTTAATAAAGACGTTAGATTAAAAAATAGTGCCTTACGTCAGATATGTAGGAAAAACCGTTTAAAAAAAGTTAAATATTTCACTCCCTAAATTAGAAGTGGTATGCACAGCGCCGATTATGATAACTTTTTATTTCTATAAATGTTCGACACGGGTGTGAGCGATGCGTCGTTTTGAGAAATGCAACTTTATCTTCAGTTGCGTGCTTGGAACATCTGTTATAATACCGTTTACTGATGTTGTCTGTGTTGCCGATCAACCAACAGAATAAAATTGCAGTCCTTTTTGGCACAAGGTTCTTAGCCATTTTCACATTTTCTGCTACAGCTCAAAGATCCGATCTGCATAAATGTAATGTTTAATCGTTGACATAATCATTATGGAACTTCAGATGAAGCTAACATCATCTTTCGGACCGTGGACGTAAAGAATTGTTATTGTTAAAAAAGCAACTTTCTGGAGAATTTTAAGACTGCTATACCCTCCACAAATACTCTAACGAGATAAGAATCAGTTATGTTATCTAAAGCTGGATTTCCACTTAGGTGGATTAGGCCGGATTGGAACGGAATGGATCAGAATTTTAATCCACGCATGCGTAAAAGTTGCACATTTCGTGATTCAGGTCAGTCATAAGCGGTCCAAAACGAATCGAAAAAAAAGTTGAGAAACATTCAACTTTTTTCAGGATCATCCTGGATCAGTTATTTAGGATCTGTCTTAAGCCAATGAAAACGGGTGTTTATCATGAGAATTTAAATTCATAAGGGCAGACAGCGCCAAAAATAAACTTCACGTAGTTAATTAAAACCTACAATTGGGAACAAAAATATATGAAACACTCTGTTTTTTTAACATTATTAGCTGCTTTTTATCTCACCCATGCCCCCCTGTAAACAATGTTGCTTTTAAGCCTCATAACTGATTTCAAACCTCTCTAACATTGTTCATAGGGGGAAGGGGTATTTTTTGAATAGGTGTTTCAGTATTTTTGTCCCCGATTGTGTGAAAACGTAAATTTCTTTGAAGAGAAAGCTATTTCGTAATAGTTGGCTTAGGCTTTGAATTTGTTACAAAAACTAAGAAATGAGTTGCCTACTATTACACATAGCTATGATGTGACCCCTACAGGTGTTGGCTGATGATATTGGGCCAAGGACTTAGTGCTACAGAGCTCTCTGACAACACCTGAGGGGTCAAGGGGTGGGATTAGTTCAGTCTTTCTAATATACTTTCTTTTTTTTCAACAACAAAATATAGTAGAATCCCGATAACTCAAACCCCCACGGGACCGAGAAAACAGTTCAGCTTATGTTCGAGTTATCGGGGGTATTTTATGAGAAAGTATTGGTGAAGGGGAATTCGAAATTGGTTTGAGTTATTGAAAGTTCAAGTTATCGGGGGTTCGAGTTATCGGGATATCTATTTTTCTCCCAGCTATAAACAGAAATCAATCTAAGCAGTATTATAATAAGATATATATATATACTAGTATCCCGGGTAAAAACTTTTTACCGAACTTAACTTGAAAACATTAGGTCAAATCTGCCATTCCTGTGGTACGTACGCGTCACTCGCCACCCATGTTAAGTATGCGTTGTGTCACAGAATTTAACTCGTGTAAAAGTTTCTTTTCAGGCATTAATTTGTTATTACATTCAGAAGATTAAAAACAGAAACAAATAGCAACATGGCTCAGAATAATATATTTATACGCAGAATAGAAGTAACTTTAATGTAAAAAAAATGGCAATATATAACACAGAACTGTTTACCCAGACATACGAAACCAAACATTGAATAACATTACAAAATGTGAATTGAAAACAAATCGATACCTTCCAACTGTGTTTCTTTCGTGCGGAAGTTACATTGGACAGCAACCATTAATGAATTTTTGAAATGATATATAGTCTGTTCTTCCCAAAACCATCAACGTCATGATTAAAACCATGAGTTACATTTCTTTATACTTTTTTTATTATTACCTAAAAGAATAATATTTGAATTGCAATACCGAAAACCTAATCATGCTATAAGAAACAACAATAAACAACAACAACAACAACAAAAAAATGAAATTCAAGTACGCATTTATCCTAAAACAATAACTAAGAAATTTACCCAGAAGATAAAGTCACAAATAAAATCATAATGCCAAAGTTATATACCCATGCACGTAAACGATTACCATAACACAAAATAATGCATAAACATGATAAAATATAAACTTAAGAAAAATCCAACCAATAACGCTTATTTTTTGTAGGACAGTTTCATTGCACAGTCATAATTAATGATCTTCTTAAATACATAATCCATTCTTCTCTTAACTAACCCTCTCAACATTATAATTTTACCCATCATGTGCTTCATTTCTATTTTAACAGATAAAAAAATATTCAAAAAACATATACAAAAAACCTGATCGTAATATGACGAAATCAAAAGAAAAACAAAACAAACTAAAAGAAACTTTGAAAACATATTTACCTTAAAAATAATAATTAAAAACACAAACATAATGACAGAATTAGTATAGCTAAAGAATTTTTAACTTATGAAAACATTCACATATATGTGGAACCATTTTTTATTTCCAGTTCAAAGCTCCTCTCTGGAAAATTCAAAACACAACAGTAAACATCCCTCTTATCCTTTATTTATCCACTAACACTAACTGTGTTTTAACTAAATAGATACTATTTTAACTTTACCTCTCACCAATTCACATCAATATTGATCATGATCTGTAGCCATTATCAAACACTTCTAAACTCTTTCCTTTTTATATATTTCATACCTGTAAACAAATTAATAACACTCGATTTACTTTCCAGCATACTTTCCTATTGCAAACATACACTTTCTCCTTGCTTTCTACTGCAATTCCACTACCATTTTTATACAGTGAAAGACATAAAAGTGCTTTCTTCGTAACTTCATAACTGTGGAGCCATTTTGAAATAAATAAAAAAAGGAACAGCAATTTCGTTACCAAAACAAATCACTAACTGCATCTTTATGATTTGATCGTTTTAACTCTGTTTTTACTCTCTTTTAACGATCTATTTATTAAATCCGTTTGACTCATGTACTTACGTATATTAGTTTATATCTTTTCCAAACAATTTCCCACCGAAAAGAAGTAAAACCATTTTCATCAATGTAAATAAACATCATCCTTTCTGCAGCCATTTCTAACAACTTCAACTTCTGCAGCCATTCTTCAACTTCATCTACACTACTTCTGTACTGCTGCACTCCCATAACTATTTGATAACTATAAAAAGAAATTCGTAAAATCAGCACGACTTTCTTCCACTCGTTCTTCGTTTGGTTTTCATCTGAAAAAACCTATATATAAAAAAAAACAAACATCTGTTCAAAAACTCACCTACGCATGTGTGCTACCTGCTAACTAATCACTTTTATTAATCTAAAATACAATAACAGTAAAAGTTAAACAATAAACAGTTTCATAATAACAATACCTTCGTATGTATACAAACCTGTTTCTTCGTGAAAACAACTGCGATAATGAAAATCGGTTATTAACGAACTAATTTTTTGGAAATCGGCAACCAATCAAATTGGAGAAAAAATAATTTCTTGGGTTTTGATTGGTTTAAAAATTTAGACGTCACATTTAGATTACGTAACATAAAAAAAGTGTCTATCGCCTCCGCGTGGCTTTACGACGAAAAGGGAAAAAATAAGAAGGTTTTGACCGTGAGAAAAAAACCAAATATATCACTCTCTAAAATAAAAGTGGGATGCACAATTGCGAATTAGTATAATAAGATATATATATAGAAAAACGAAGAAGCTACATGTTGATGAACGTGACGCGTTTCGGTAAAAACCTTTTTCAACATTTTTGACGTTAGTTTTACATATTTTGGAATCTTTATTCGAGCATTGTTAATGTAGAAAAAGGTTTTGGAATATAATTAAAACCGCTCCATTTTTACAGGAACATGTTGATTTTCATGCTACTTTTTTCACGTTTATCTGGTCGACTCAAGAGGCTGGGCATAGGTCGACCGCGGTTGCGTTTGATGTATTATCAACGCTGGAATTCGAAATACTTTCAGTTTTTCAGTTATTTCAAGTTTACCAACTTAAAGTTTGAGTCATTTACCTATTTTGGAGGTCCAGTATACTTGATTTCCCTGGAATATAACAGAATCACTCAAATTTTGGAACGGATCTGAAAGATACGATGGAGTTATTAGTAAACTAAACCCGTTTGATTCAAATTTCCGAAACACAATGTGATTGAATTGATTCATTATCAGTAAAATGATTGTGCCAGTCAGCAATGATTCAAAATCTAACGTTCTAACATGTGTGAAAGAAGTAAAAAAATTCCCTAGTTAGATTGGTCAAAAAAGGGAATGCCGACTCCAACACAAACATCTTTAAATTTGTTTTGACAAATGTCCTTTCAAGCTGTAGTTTACTAATGACACATGGATTTGACTTGATAAGCAATTAAAATAGCTTGGCAACAGCTATAATCACAAAAGGTAAAATTCATTTGTGTGAAACTTCTGAAATTTTGTACTACACATCCCAGTTAACAAACGACGTTAATTGACGTCAAGAAAACGTCGGGGTTGGTCGCAATTAGTTGGGACCTGAAAACACAGCCATTTAAAATCATTTATTTACTTACAGCCAATTCTGACGTTCACGATTAAGAAAGATTAAGAAAGAAATGAAAAACGATGGTTTGTGAACTGTACACTGCAAACAAAATTTAAAATGATGTTCTAAAAAGCAAGTAGAACTAATATTGTATTTGTTCTTTCATTTTGTCATGTCCTCCTTTTGGATCTAGTCAAATATATTTGAACATGTCAAGGCTCCATATTTTAGTGGTTAACGATTTTATTTTAGTGGTTATGAGTGGTTATTTTGTTGGCGCCGTGGTATAGCGGTTACCACTCCCGTATTTCATGCGAGAGATCAGGGTTCAATTTCCCATGGCAGCGATTCACCATGTGCGAGTGAATGCATAGCGCCGGATCGACCCATGCCATGCGAGGGAAATTGGGTAGATACATGCTCATCCAGAAGAGCACAGACCCTTGATTGGGTTTGTGTCACTCATGAGAGTGTCAAATACTTCGGAACCTCCAACCTAAGCCATGATTCATTGTGGAAAGCAGATACAATAGCAACTGAGCAAGGCTAGCCACGTAAAACAATACCAAAAATTCAATCAACCAATAAATGAAACTAGCTAAGATTCCATGTCCTACGATTTTGTAATAAGATGGTGTGTGTTCATATTTAAATTAAATCACTAGTTGGTCGACGAAGTCGCCCAAAGTAAATTAATTTCTGAATCACTTTTATAGGCCAATGAACCGCTTCTAAGAAGCATATTGCATACAATCAACAAATGAAACCAGCAAAGATCTTAAGTCCTGCGATTTTGTAATGAAATGCTGTGATTTTAATTCATATTTAGCACAAATCACTCTTAGGTCGACCAAGTCGAGTTTTCCCTACTTAGGTCGACCAAAAATCAATTAATGTCTGAAGCACTCTCATAGGCTAATCAACCGCTTCTAAGAATCATATTACATACAATCAACAAATAAAACTAACCGAGATGTTCAGTTCTACGATTTTGTAATTAGATGCTGTGTTTTTATTCATATTTAGCACCAATCACTCTTAGGTCGACCAAGTCAAATTTACCCTACTTAGGTCGACCAAAATTAAATTAACGTCTGAATCACTTTCATAAGTTCATAGGGCTCATAGTATCTGCCGTTAACTGATGATAGTTGGCTAAATTCACTTTCACGTCGGATGTATAAACCTTTGTACACTGAGACTTTGAGCACTTTGCATAGGGACCAAGAGCCTAGTAACAGTTTGCTCGATTCCTGTGTAGGAGGTCGTTAGTGAAATCCCAAACCAAGTCATGCCAGAATCTATGACACTGTTTAATACTTCTCTAACTGAATGGTTCTCAGCACAAGAGTAGGTGTGATGTCATCAGTGATTTGTTAGTTGAGCGTCACGTCTCATCACAGCTTCCTTAATCCAAATAAGGGCTTTAAATGCTCTAAGACCTACTGTGCGAGATTGAAAAAAAAAATAAATAAATACATCGCCCGCAAGTAAATAAATGCCAAAACCACTTTCATGGCTTGACCTAACTAGTTCTTAGAATTATATTACCGAAAATAGTCAAACCACACATTTATCGCGTTTTCTTGGCAATTGAAATTACTTTATGAAACCAAAATACATAATTTTGTTTTCTTGGCAAAAGCGCGTTTTATGTAGCATAATTAAAAAATAGTTACTATACTGAAATTTAAGCGTGGCATTTAGATCCACTAGCCCTATGTTTCTTTCTTGTCCAAATTTCTTTCATTTTATAGAAGAAAAATTTAAGATCAAGTCTCATTCGCTACTAGATGATATAGCACTTACTCTCAATATAGTTATGCAATCTTTGCATTTTTGAATTGTTATTGTATTTCTTAAACTCGTTCATGTAAGAAATATTTTGTTAGCATTCTGCGTAACCAAAAAATCTATAAAATCCGTTCGTATTTTTGGTTCATGTTTTTATTCTTACTGTCCAAACTTAGCGTGATCAATAGACGTTGTTTAGTATGACATGTCGTCAAAATGCCAATTCCTGTTAAGGAAAATGACATACATGCATTCTTGATTTAGAATAATATCCATATCTTGAAATATCCATTGAATCGTTCTGAGATGAATTATCAAAACTTCCAAAAACGTATCCAGAAAGTGTTATTTTCTTTCAACAGTTTTTCTACAGTTCATTCACACTTCAGGTGATTTGATTAGACGCAATATTTAACCTTCAAAACAATTGCTTTTAAGAATTCATGTTGAATTACATGAGGTGGGTATAAAGTACAAAGTTTGAACGAACAATGCAGTAATCGTTATGACTGTTAAGGGTCCTGTTTGATGAAGACATGAGCATAGAGCTTTGAATTCTCCGACCGCTAGAAATAAAAGAAAATGCCTTTGTTAAAAAACCTTTCGTTTTCTTTGTCATTTTACTTTTCCTTCAACGCTATCAAATATATTAATATTACCATTATTCATTTCCTGATCCAAAAAGCATTTGCGACCTGAAAACGCGCGAAGAGATGCCGGTTGATTGCAATAGACCTTTCCCGAATTTCCGTTTAAACACCGTGTTATAGCCTATCCATTAAGTTTCGCCTCTTTTTCAAACTCTTAATTACTACTAATTATTCCACTGGGGAACTGAAAGAATGAGTGACTACTACTTGCTGAAAACATTATGCAATTAGAAAAACAATAAAAAACATAGAAACGAGGCGAAACTTGATAACTAAGCATTAACTCAACATTTAATCAGAAATTCAGGAAAGGTGTATTGTGTAAATACTCTGTAAAAACTGCTAAGGCTAGCTATTATTGTCGAGATGGTCTTAATTTTCAATTGTTGCTATTCAATATAACCCTTTCGCAGCGTGGGGGTCCATATGTGGACCCCCTGAGCAAAATCGTGATATCTACTGAACGCCCGGGCGTACGGCAATGAAATTTTGCACAGAACGTCTTGAAGTAGCTAGAAATCGACATAAACAAGTTTGATTGGATAAGCTTTCAATTTATTTTCGTAATGCAGCTGGAAATTTTCCTGACTTTGCATTTTCGTCATTTCGGAAAAAAAACAAAATGGCGAGCAGAAGCAGGCCTCGATATTACACTGTAGACCAAGTTATAGAAGCTGTATTGAATGATGATGATGATGTTGAGTTAGAAGAAGGCTCAAGTGATGATGACAGTATTGTGGGTGACTGTGAAGGCGAAGATGGGGAGCCAATAAACCTGCAGTTGTGGAATGCCCTTCCAACTGTTGTACCTGATCCTTGTGACCGAAGTAGTATGCTTGTTGAAGAGGTAAGTTCCATGTTTTATTTTATGCTGTAAATTCTCTGTGTAGGGAAATCAAAGGCTGAAATATTCTTTCAAACTATAAGCACAGGTTTACATGGCAAGCTTCAATAATTTTTATTGATCTGTTGCTACTTTTATGATAGAGCTTTCTTTTGGGTACTGTTTGAACTCAAAACCCATTTTTATTTCATAGGTGCATGAAAAAGACACTGAGTCTGATGTTGATAGCATGGATGATAATGTTGATGATCCTCTTGAAAATGTTGATGATCCTCCTCAAGACGTTGGCGATCCTCTTGACCTTGTTTACGATCCTCTGGACATTGTTGACAGCGAGGACAATGCTGTTGATATTGACGCTGATGTCGATATTGACGTTGATAAATCTTCTGACCAAAATGTTTTTGATGATAGTGATGGTGTGCCAGCAATTGCAAAGAAAACAAAGAAAACAGGAAAACAAAAGAAAAAGAAAGTTACCACAAAGTCCAAAAAGAAAACCTCTAAACCAAGAACAACACGGAAAAACCCAATAAAACCGAACGCAAAAAACAAATCTCCTTGGAAGAGTATTGGTACAAAGTTTACAACTCCCAATTCTGATAAATCCTTTTTAGAGTATGTTGGATTAAAAAGAAAGGCTATGGATTGTTCTACTCCGATCGAATTTTTTGAACTTTTCATGTGTGATGAGATCGTCAACGATATCGTAACAGAGACAAACAGATACTACCGGCAGCTTACAGCCCAAAAGCCGTCTCCGATGAAATGGACAGACACCACGCCTCAAGAGATCAAAGCATTTTTTGCTTTGATGATCGCTATGGGAATCGCAAAGTTAGAGGGTAACTGGGCGAAAGAGCAAGTATTCTATATGCCGTGGTTTTCTTCGGTTATGTCACGAGATCGATTCAAGCAGATTCTGCGATACTTACACCTCAATGATAATACAAAAGACCTTCCGAAAGATTCACCTGATCATGATAAACTTTACAAACTTGGAAAACTTCCAAATATCCTGAATTCTGTCTTTAGTGAAATGTATTCACCTGAGAGAGAACTGTCTATTGATGAACAAATGATTGGAACTAAATCGCGTATCGGGTTTATACAATATATGCCCAAAAAACGAAAAAAATTTGGGGTAAAAGTGTGGGTCCTTTGTGAATCTCGGTCAGGCTACTGCTTACAATTTCAGATATACACAGGGGCCAAAGAGGGCACCAGTGAAAAGGGCTTGACACAACGTGTTGTTATGGATTTGATGACAAACTATATTGAAAAGAACCATCACCTTTATTTCAATAACTTTTACACAAGTCTAACGCTTGTGCAAGCGCTCTCCAAAAAAAGCACGTATGCCTGTGGAACTCTCAGAACTAACCGGGCTCAGTTACCAAATACCTTCTCCAAAGAAAAGCTTGAAACTGGTGCTTCCAAGTATCTTTCTTGCAATGACGTTTTAGTAGTTCATTGGAAAGACAAGCGCGACATTTTCGCATTATCAACAATCCACGACTCTGGTGAGCGCACTGTTCAACGGTACAAAGGTGAGGTGCAGAAACCCGAAATGATATACCAGTACAACCTGTTTATGGGTGGGGTCGACAAATGCGACCAGTTTCTGTCATATTACGCAATGGGGAGAAAGTCAACTAAGTGGTGGAAGAAAATTTTTTTCCGGCTGTTAGAATTATGTGTCGTAAACTCCATGTGTCTGTACTTCCGGAAGAATCCTGAATTTGCAGCTAAACGTCAAGCGCACAAGAAGTATCGTGTCATTTTGCTACATCAACTCATTCAACCTTATTTGGATCACCTCGAAAATACCTTGGAAGGGAAAGCTCTTTCTAAGGCTGTGGAAAATCCTAAGTCGCGACACTCAGTTCTTAGTAACATTCGTCTTGTTGGCAAGCACTTCCCTGAGAGAAAGGATAGTCGTAGAAAATGCACTGTTTGCGCCTACAAGAAAATTCCTGGAACAAATAAAAGACAAAACACTAGGACATTTGACTATTGCAATAAATGTCAGAAGTATATATGCAACAAGTGTTTCAAGAACTTTCATACCAAAGCCAAACTTTAGATAATCTGATTCGGGAGACTGTGGTCTTTGTGATTAGTGCACTTCTTTGCGTCAACATGTTTATGATAGTTTACAACCTTGTCCTTATTTTTATTTGTTTTTTACATTCATATTAGTGGTCATTTATTGATATTCCTTACTAATAGTTTTTGACATTTTTGTCCTAAGATTTCTAATATTTTTACCAAATTTTTGTGCTTGGAAAGCTATCACTGGGGTAAATAGCCACAGCTCGTGCTGCCATTATGGATTTTTGTTCTTATTGTTTTAAAATCAAAATGTAAGCTTCTGAGGTGACTTATGGTGCATAGGTATCCATTGGGGTGAGGATTTACAAGCTTATCACTTGATCCAAAAATTTTTCAAATAAGTCACAAAAAATCTGGAATTTTAGTTTTTACTGCTATTTTATAAAAGTGGATTCTGAGATAACCGATAAAGATTTTTTAGAATTTTTTTCTTTATTTTATCATTAGTTCCTAGTACTTTCAATTTTTAAGAGTTTTAAGAGCATTCAATCTACTTTTCTGGAAGCAAATTATCTCCAAAGTTGAAATTTCACTTTTTTTTGTTTTCCTTCCGCCATTATGGAATATTAAGCCCATTGGCATTGTTACTATAACAACGTACCAATAAAATAAATATGATTTTTACAATCCTTTTTTATTAAGCTTTCAGAATATATATACTTTATTGTGGCAATTATTTATAGTTTTTGAGATAGAGCACATTTAATGAGGTGTGGTAGAAAAAGTGCTTTTTTTCGAAAAAGTTGTTCGCTGCGAAAGGGTTAAAGCAGCCATTTTTGTAAAACACTTTCAACAATAGTATGTTCGCATGATAAATCGCTAACATCAGACTTCTACGTGTAAACCTTGTGTTTGTGCTAAAGAAAACAGAAATACTGAGAATTCCGATTTACATCTGTATTTATGAGGCAGTATTTGAAAATTTTTAAAGAAATATTCATGATGAAACAGTCTCATATCTTGAATGAGTGATACTCTCCTTTTTGTTTACACTCCTTAGTTGACTTACCCAAAACCTTTTTGGATATTTTAACTTCGTTTGTTTTCTCTGCAAACATTTCCTAACTAGTTAAGTAAGTAATATTGCACAAAGATTATTAGCAGCCATGTTTGTTTGCTACTTACATAACATTGCGCGCTAAAATCCTAAAATTTCCTGAGTGGAAATCTATTTTTCACCTGGAACGGAATGGATCTTGTTCCGATCCATTCCAGTCTGATCTGATTTAGCAAAGTGGAAATCCTGCTTAAGTTGATACCAGAATTCACCGTTCCTGTTATTGAGATAAATATTGAATACAAGTACCACAATGCAATGCCATAAATACCGTCGGTGAAAACCTTTTACTATTCCATTGAAACAATTTAGTGCTTTTTTATCATTTTATTGTTGAAAACATGCTTAATTTCGGTGAAAAATGCTCCTCCATGAAATTAGTCCAGGAGCTAGTGACGATTAAATCCACCCCATTTTCACCCAAATTTTCGACCTATTTTTCCTTATCTAGGATGTATCTGGACTCTAAATTCATTGGTCAGCTGGTCTGGGCAGTAGGAAGGGGGGTACCATCCTCCATTTTGGTGGGTGGTTTCACCCCACAAGAACCCAACAAACCCTGAAGCAAGCCTATGGCTTGTAGATTGCAAAAATGTCACAGCTTACAAGAATCCTAATAATGACCAATTGCATCTTGTATGATCGTTGGGAAGCGATTGGGATGTTCTTTGTTGAATAACGTAGATTTTTTCCATTTTATGACTTAAGAAGATAAACAGTGCTCAACAATTATTTCAGGAGCGTTTCGTATTAAATTGATTTATTACTTCTTTAATCGATAGTGCTCAATATCAATGATAGAGCGGAATATATATAAGTCAGAAAAAACAACAGTGTTTTTTGTACTTAAAGTTTCATGACCTGTTACTGGTCAATCTTCAGCAAAAGTGAACTGTTTACAAAAACTACATTATGTCTTCCTGATCATTAATTGATGTCATTACGTCAATTGGCCGGAATGTCAGCGATTGTGAAAAGCTTGTGTTTCTTTCGGTGTCTACATTTGGCAATAACTTCGGCTCTTTTGTTTAGTAAGTTTGTGTCAGGGTGGGTAGCGATTTTGGTTTTCTCAGTAAGGCACAATGGGCATTTTTTCGTTTCAGGGGAGTAAGGTGCCGATTTTTTGATGACTCTCCAATTGACTGTAGGTACACAGTTGTTATCTTTGATTCGCCAATATTCTGTGGATAATGTGGTGCTATTGCGGTATCGTTCGTTATTAAATGAATTCTTGTGTCCACCGTATCTTTGTTTAAAGGTTGCTTCGCAAAGACCGATGTATTTCATGGCTCTATAGTTTGGGTCGTTTGATGTAATTGTGGCTTTGTATACTATGCTGGATTGGAGGCAATTTTGGTTTAGAGGGCATTGGTCTTTTTTGATACAATTGCAAGTTCTTTGGTTGTTTATATGTTTGGTTGGTGCAAGGATCATTTTGTTGTGTGCGTTTATAATTGACTTGACGTTGGGCATGCAACTGTAGCTGACCTTTAACGTATTTTTGTTGAAGATTTTGTGAAATTTACTACCGAGTTTGAAGTGTTTTTCGACTAGTTTTAAGAAGGAGTTGCCAATATTTGTTGCGAGGTTGGAGTTGAAAGGTGGGTTGAACCAAATTATCTTTCTTTTCCGCTTTCTTTGCTGTTGGTTGCGGTTGGGGGTATAAGTTAACTCGTGGGTGTATCCGGATCTTTTTAACGCTTCGGCATAGATTGGTTTGGCGTTGTTGAATATTTCTTCGTTGGACGAGAGGTTTGATAATCGGGATTGGATAGATTTTGGTAATTGTTTGATAATACTTGGTGGATGGTTTGACTTTACATGGACGTAGTTTATTTCACTATCTGGTTTAGCGTAAGGTTTATAGGTACCGTTGCTTAGATCGAGTGTTACGTCAGGTAGTTGACAATTTTCATGTTGCATTCGGCAACGATGTCGAGCCCTTCAGTTTTGAAGATTTTCACGAAGTCTTTTTTAATTTTTTCGTTCTGTTGTTTATTGCTTCTGAAAATACTGAGTCCGTCGTCACGATACAGACCGATATCCTCTTTGTTGTATTTCAGACATATTTTATGTAATAGGAAACAACCGACTAGTTTGCACACCTCTACACCATCGTACGCACCCATAGTGACATCAAAAAGCTTGTTACCTTTCTTTATCCAAGCTTCACGGTCATTGAATACTAATGATTTGCGTGAGTGGAACACAATTTCTTTCTGTTGTGGTGTGATTCTCGAGATTGAGTTGGCGAATTGTAATGCATGTTTCAGAAGGTTTTCGGTAATGCTAGGATAAAAGTCTTTAACGTCGAACATCATGAAGTGGTACTCGTCTTTATTTTGGATTCTGGAGAACCAATCAATAACATTGTTGGTACTTTTCCATTGGTTCCATTGGTTCCATTGGTTGACAGCCATTGATATTGAGCACTATCGATTAAAGAAGTAATAAATCAATTTAATAAGAAAGTTTCTTATAAAAATTGGATTGGATTGTTTAAAATTCTCACATGACATTTGAGTAGATCGTGTCATGGACAAAGTCATCAAAATTAAGAAATGAAGATCAAGAACTGCCGGTTAAGTACATTTATTTTTTTCTTGGGTGTTAGAAATAATTTCAAATTTTTATAATGAAGCAAATTTTAGTGTGAAGCGAAAATCAAGCGTGAAATTTATTTATCTATTTATTCAAAACCAGAATATTGGATTTTGCAAGATTCCATTTGAATGTGTTAGACTAAGTTGTAAAATATCGGTTGATCGTTGTCCATCATCGTTTCATATTTTTCATTTAAGACCGAATTTGTTGTCTTCGCATGCCGAAGAGTTAATAAAATAAAATAATTGAAGGCCTAAACCAAAAACGTCAGTCAAAATGGATCGATGCTTTTAAAAACCTAAATTTCAAAACCGCACTTAGCAGATACTTAGTTGATGCTTGCAAAAAATTATTCGCTTGCTCATTTCCTCAAAGGGAAAAACCTATATGCTAACTGCAGCGGCGCTTGCAACAAATATCCATCAAGTGGCACCAGAAACATTCTCAGGAGAATAGGAAAACGGTTGATTCAAGCATGTACATCACGCAACATCTTCATGCCTTCAACAACAGAACAACTTCGAACGAATGATGGTGACTGTTTGACTATTGCAATTCCCAGTTTTCCTTATTCACTTATCTCCTTAATAGTGAATACAACTACCAGAATGCAATGCTATACTGACTTGCTTTGGAATTACTATAAGCACAGTTTTAAATAGCTGTGAGAATATCAGTTTTGTTTGTGAAAATCTTTTATTATTCCATTGAAACATTTTTAATGACTTTTTCTCATTGCATTGTGGTAGTTGTATGACGTATTAGGGAGATAACTCAATAAGGGGAACTGCCAATTGGTTGTTTTGAGAAACTTCAGACGTTTAACGTTGGCTCAAAGTTGGAGTAGGATCCAAGAGCAATCTTTGCTACATCAGGATAAATCAAATTTGTAAAGGGTCAGATGTACTTGAGGAAGCAAAGAAAGATATTGAAGTCCATGGATGGTAAAATTCGTCGAAAAAATGAGCACACTAAGTAGAATCAAAATGGTGCACTGCAACAGAGCCCTCTGAACCTAGACTGTCGCCATCACATTATGGGCAATTGTATCCAAATGAGAAGTATAAGATTAAGTGGTAAGACACTTGAATGTGAGGCAACGCCTCGATTGCTCGATATTATCTTTGAAAATGCTGCAGACGATAAAGACAACAAGGACGCCAAATATGATGAAGATATGATAACTGAGGGCGAATCTATTGATGATGAAGACGATGACATCGGCAAGGAGTAACAAACAGTTAATAAAATTCGATGAACATAAGGGGCAGACATTTTCAACGGGGAATACTCACTGAGAGTGTTTTCTGGATGATGACCCAATTTTTTTCAGACCCCTTATTTCACTGGTATAAATTTTGGGACCGTTTATTTTTTGTTCAATAAATTTCATACCTCTAAAAATATACCCTGGGCAGGTATTCCCAATTAAAAATGTCTGACCACTTATTCGATAAGAATTGCTGTTGTGTTGACATCAGGGGTCAGACAGAGGCTTGAGTGAAAATCAGTCCATTTGTCCCAAAAAATCAGTCCATAAAAACCTCCAAAATCAGGAAAAAAAGTCCAAAAAAATGTCAAAAAACAGGAAAATCAGATTTCCGTCACACTGAATAACAGGGTTCTAGTCGCAAAAATCATGATTTTAGACAGAAATGTCTTAAAATCAGTCAAAAATCAGGAAATGATTGGATTTTACATTTTTAGTTGGCCCCATGTAGTAGTGGCTTTTATTTTAATTAATTTATTTTATTTTCAAGATTTTGATTGACTGAATTAAAACAGGATGAGCGTTGATAGCAGTTTTTTACTTGTAAATTTGTAAATACTTGTATATAAACTGAAGCTTTTTATCCTGTAAAAATATTCATCAATCTATATCCTAATACGCGGACGTGTGTCACACTTTCATTTTAGAGAGTGATATATTTCGGTTTTCTTTAACGGTCAAAACCACGCAGAGCCGAGAGATATTTTTCTAAGAGCTTCCCTTACACTGCCGTTTATTTATATCATTTCGAACGTTGAAACTATAGTAACTAAGTTCGTTCAAAATGTAAACAAATTTATTTCGTATCGGAAAAGGATTGTGTTGGTCACGGTCAAGTGAATATCTTTTTGAAAATATCGTTCGGATAAACGAAACTGAAAGAAATTAGAAAGGTAAGAGATGGGAGGAATTTACTATATGTTTTTATATGTTTTTATTCAAGTTAAAGTGATTTGAAAGTTTGGAGAAACGCAACTGAAAGAAATTAAGAAAGGTAAGCAGATTTGAAAATGGTGAATTTACAATTGGTTAAAGAAAAGGAATTTACCATTATGTTTTATTTTTTCAGTGATTTTTCAAGTTAAAGTGATTTGAAAGAAGAGTTTGAAAGAAAGAGTTCCTGGTTCTTGAGGAGGTTTTTGAGAAATTTCCTTTATTTTGTGAAATTATTTTTTTTAGTTTTTAAAACTTATCTGTACTTTATGTTATATAATAATCTTAATTGGTTTTTGAATTTGCAAATTATTTTTTTTAGTTTTTTCTTCTCTTAGATTTTGTTTGCAAAAGTAGTGATTAGAATAACAAAAGATAAAACCTCTTTTGATAAAGGTATGTTTTATTTTATTATTATAAAAGTTATTGTGTATTTAAATGTTTTCAATGTTTTTTATTTCTATTCTCTACCAGGTTGTGCAGTTTGTTTGGGTAGCTAAATCTTCCTATCTTTGTGTAAATAGATTTACATTTAGGATATAGATTTACTTGATTTTACCTATAGTTTTAACTTTATACATCATGTTAAATATCACAGGCAATAATGTCATTCCAGGCTTTCAAGCAACTTTTAGGAATGGCCAGTTTGCTTTGCAACTATCTGATCAGCAGCAAATTCGCTCTGTTATTCAGCGCAGATTTGCACATGAGGATGTAGCTGAGGCAAGGCGCAGGGAGATACAGGCTAATAATTTGGCTGGTGGTGTATCAGATGTTCAGCAAATTGTTCAGCCAGTTACATTTGAAAATGAGCGAATTCGGGTTAATAATGCTGAAAGACAATTTCAACTTCGCCATCTTGAAAATGATGATCGAAGATTAGCCAGGCAAAATAGCAATGCGCGTCATATGAGAGCAAGGCAGGCCGGTCGGCGTAATATGAATGGTCCTTTGCATCGTGCTGCGCGCCAACCAAATATATTACCTGAGCAGCATTATTTAGGCACTATGGACAAATATTGTCAATTTTGTAGTGCTAAAATGTTTACAGATGAAACTAACTTCAAATGTTGTCATAATGGCAAGATTCATCTTAATGATATAACCTATCCTAATGATCTTAGAGATCTTTTAGTAGGTAATAGGAATCAAGCAAAGAACTTTCAAGAAAATATTAGAAAGTTTAACAGCTCCGTCGCTTTTGCGTCAATGGGTGCAAAATTAGCTGTACCACCAGGTCATGGACCACCTGTCTTTCGAATTAATGGTCAGGTTTGTCATCGTACTGGGAACTTGCATCCAGCAGAAGGTGTTCCTCCATCATATGGTCAGTTGTACATTTATGATGGGATGGATGCATTCAATGAAAGAATGGCGAGACCTGAAAATCAAGGTTGCTCCCCTGAGGTTATGCAAAATTTACAAGAAATCATTATTAGAGAAAGTCCTTACGCTGCTGCATACAAAAACATGAGTGAGATAGACTCTGAGGAATTACGGCTTGCCCAAGAACAAAATCGCCAACCATCTTTGGTAAAATTTTGCGTTATTTATCAAATTTTGTATATATATAGGTTTTTTTAAAATCATTCATTTTCAAAATCTTACATCTTAAAATTGAGGTTAGAATGCACCTGAGGAGTGGTGGTGATCGGCGGCGTTACAATCTACCCCACCATGATGAAGTAGCAGCTTTTTTTGTTGGTGAAGATGGTGCACCACCTGCCACTCGGAATATTGTTGTTTATCCTCGAGACAGACCATTGCAATGTCTACCAACAGATTCACCTCATCTGGATCCCATGGTTTATCCAGTCTTTTTTCCAAGGGGAGAGTCTGGTTGGACTACAGATATTCCTCATGTAGCTGAACATGCTTCAGGTAGTCGGTGTCGCACAACTGCACTACAATATTATACTTATAGGTTTTCCTACAGAAATAATTTTAATCCCATCTTAAAAGGTAAAAGATTATTTCAACAATTCGCGGTTCACTGTTACTGTAAGGTTGAATCTGATCGTCTCAACTATATTCGGAGAAACCAGAATGTGTTACGTGTTGAGCAATATCGAGGGTTGATTGATCATCTTGCCAATGTTGCAGGAAATAGAGGTTTAAATGCAGGCAAACCTGTGATATTACCATCGTCTTTTCAGGGCAGTCCAAGAGCTATGCGACAAAATTACCAAGATGCAATGGCTATGGTGACTAAAATGGGAAAACCTGATTTGTTCTGCACCTTTACGTGTAATCCCAAATGGAAAGAAGTTACGGAAAATTTAGATAATGAGCCAGCACATTATCGTCCTGATTTAGTTGCACGTGTTTTTAATTTGAAATTGAAAGCACTTTTAAATGATGTCATAAATAATGGTGTATTGGGGAAAACAATTTCTCACCTTTATATGATTGAATTTCAAAAGCGTTCTTTACCTCATGCCCATATTCTTATTCATTTAGCACAAGAGGATAAGTTACAAAATGCTGATGATGTTGACAGCTTGATATGTGCTGAAATTCCTGATCCAGATGAGGAGCCAGAACTACACAACATTATCAAATCGTGTATGATACATGGCCCATGTGGGATTTACAATGGGACTTCTGTTTGTATGGGAGACGATGGTAACTGTACCAAAGATCTTCCCAAATCATTCTGTGATGCAACACAAATGAATGTTAATGGCTATCCTTTGTATCGCAAACGGAATAATCGTCGAACTGTGAAGGTTAAAAATGCAGATTTAGATAATCGATGGGTAGTTCCATAATGTCCTTGGTTATCAAAGAAATATAATGCACATATAAATTTGGAAGCCTGTACTTCTATAAAAAGTGTTAAATATTTATTCAAATACGTATATAAAGGACATAATCGAGTGCATGTCGAAATTAACGAACAATTGCAATATGATGAAATTAAAACTTTTTTAGATGCTCGATATGTTAGTGCACCTGAAGCACTGTGGAGAATATTTGAGTTCTCCATGCATGATAAATCACACTGTATCAAAAGATTGGCAGTGCATTTGCGGGATCTTCAACGGGTTTATTTTCAGCCTGGTGAAGAGTATGCAGCTGCAGACAGGGCATCTATGAGAGACACTCACCTCACAGCATGGTTCAAATTGAATGTAGAAGATCCTGATGCCCGACAATATCTGTTTTCTAACATTCCATATCACTATGTATTTCATGATAAGGAAAAAAAATGGAAAGCAAGAGATAAAACATATAAGCCAATAATTGCTCTATTATACAATGCAAGACCAACAGAAGGAGAAAGATTTTTCCTTTGTGTTTTATTGCTTCACATCCCTGGTGCTACATCATTCGAGTATTTGCGCACGTTCAATGGGGTGGTTTTTGATACGTTCCGTGAAGCATGTATTGCAAGAGGTCTTCTTCAAGATGATGAGGAATGGCACAATACATTGGAAGAAGCATCTACATTCCAAATGCCACAACAATTGAGGCAACTGTTCGTCACAATATTGACACACTGTGAGCCATTGAATCCACTGGAACTGTGGAATACATTCAAGGATCAATTGTGTGAGGATTATATGCACACATTAACTGTTACCCAAGCTGAGCAAAAGGTTTTGGGATATATCGATAACATACTGAAACAATTTGGTATGTCTTTAACTCAATTAAACCTTCCTGAGCTAATTGAACGAATTGACGAGGAAGAAGTTGATCTAAATGTATACATTGACCAGACACTTCAGGTAAGGCCTCTGCTTAATGAGGAGCAGGTGGATGTGGCAGATGCAATATTATCTGCTGTATCCAATGTACGTCACGCCTTGGCACAACCTGATACATTGTTTTATCTTGATGGACAAGCTGGCACAGGTAAAACATTCACATATAACTATGTTATAGCAGCATTAGGGCCAGAGGTTGGAAAGTCGCTACTGCTGCATATACAGGTATTGCAGCGACTTTACTTTCTGGTGGGTGTACATTGCATTCATTATTTCATTTGCCTGTTCCTGTTTTAGAAACCAGTGTTTGTAATGTAACTCCGACATCAAAACATGCTGAATACTTACGTAGTGTAGACCTGTTTCTCATCGATGAAGCGACAATGGTTTCCACTCATATTTTTCATGCCATCGATCAATTACTCCGTGATGTTTGTAACAACAATACTCTCTTTGGTGGCAAAGTAATGTTATGGGGCGGAGATTTCCGTCAATGCTTACCTGTTGTAAAGAAAGCAAAACCCACTGATGTTATTGAGGTGTGCTTAACCAGTTCTGCATTGTGGGCATCAGTGTCAAAATTCTCATTAACTCAAAACATGAGAGCTAGACCTGAGGAACAACAATTTTGCCAGTGGCTGCTACAATTGGGTAATGGGGAACTACCATTAAAACAAGCAGATCCTGCTAAAGGTGCCATTGAAATTCCAGATTGCTGTGTCGTTTCTGAAAACACATCGCTTATTTCAGTCATGTATGACGGCCTGGAACCTAATCAATATGCTTCAACTGCTATTTTGACACCTACAAATGAGCAGTCATTAATAATTAATAATGAGGTGTTGGAAAGATTGCCTGGTGATCCAGTTTGCTGTTATATTGCTGATGAAGTTGATTGTGATGATAAGGACGAGCGACAAAATTATCCGCTTGATTTTTTAAATAGCATCACACCATCCGGTATGCCTCCACATTGTTTGAAACTTAAAGTTGGAGCAATAATTATGCTTTTACGAAATTTGAACATCAAGAAGGGTCTTTGTAATGGGACACGCTTGATTGTTCGGGAATTACCGCATAACTTTATTAAAGCTGAGGTTTTGACAGGGTCAGCTGTTGGAGAAACAATTTTCATACCTAGGGTACAATTGTCACCCTCTGACACAGGTATGCCTTTAACCTTTGAAACACAGACAACTGCCGATACGTTTGGCTTATTCTTTCACTGTTAATAAGAGTCAAGGTCAAACATTTGAAAAAATTGGTTTGTTTCTACAACGACCGTGCTTTTCACATGGTCAGCTATATGTAGCCTGTTCTAGGGCAAAGGCATTGGATAATGTTAAAGTCAAAGTTGCTGCCACAGGTAAACAAGGTTACATCAATGGGAAGCTGTTTACACAGAATGTTGCCTTCCCACAAGTTTTACAGTAAAGTATTTATTGTTTTGTTTATTGTGCAGTTTTTCTTTATTTGCCATAATCTGTGCCCTTTCGTTAGTTCAGTAACATGTGTATTATTGTGACGGATGTGATGGATGATTATTACACTGTGTATAGTTTTCCTTTGGGTAACTTTACCAGTGTGATATTTATTCTATCCGCCTGGTGGTTCGTTAATGCTGTTTATAGTAGAACTACCGTCTCCGTTTTTATATATTTCCCCGTAGGGCGAAATATATGTTAAAACCGGCAGTTTCCTTCTCCTTCTCCTTCTCCTTCTTCTTCTCTGTTCACTTTTATAGCCGCGGTTCAGTATTGAATTTTCGCCTAGCCAAACTAGATAAGAATAGAGGCTAGTCTACAGCACGCCATTTTTTCAGTCAGTGCAGTGGAAGATTTTTGCTTTTTTTCTGTAGCTTTTAAAATGATTCAATAGATGAAACGTTAAATGATGTTAAATGATGGAAATGAATCGTTTTAGTTCAGTGTTGTCTTTAAAAGCTTTGTAAAAACTTTTGAATGAATTGAACGTGTAAAAACCAGAAAGAATTGATATATCAATGATGTTTTGTTTTTGTTGATAACAATGTTATGATGATTGGTAATTAATTTGCTTCGAACAGCAAACCATTGAAGCTGTGGTTTCAGTGCAAAGGTGAAAATTAATTATCAATAGCCAGGCTGAAGATTTATTTTTATTTTACATCCTGATATGTAATGTATATAGCCCAAACTGAAAGCACGATGTACCAGCCATAAAGGAAACCCATTTCATGTGGAGAACAACCAGTTCAATCAGTTTGATAATTCAAAAAGTACATACAAAAAACAGCAAGTAAAAACGTGATGTCGTATATGCAATGTTCAGAAAACCAATTATGTATAATATTTTAAAACACACAGGATTGAGACACATAATAAACTTTAAAAAATCTGGTCGAGTGTGCTTCCCTGGATAGTCATTTAATCCAACAACAGAAACATAGTTTACTATGGATGAATTCCATGGTCACGTATACTGTTTTGATACTGTATGTATATTTTGCAAAATTTATATACTGTCAATTTTCCTGTACGAACAACGAGCGTAAATCAAAACACAATACAAATGACAGTCTGTAAATTAAATCAAGCCGGAACATGAACTTCTACTTTCAGCTATGTAGTGATTTGGTTATGAATATGTATTTTCACTACCAAAATTTTTTTTTTCCATTTGCGATTTATATATGAAGGTCGTTTTTACCACAAAATAAACAATGAGTGTGAACATATTTTTTTGAACATAGATGTTTATTCTGAATACTTGAATTTAGTTTTATAAATTGTCACTTTAAGCCCATCTTTTTTTTGAAAATAACTATTCTGTCCTAATTTGAAATGTTACACGTAACATTTGTTAATAGAGATTTTGATTGCTTTTTGCTTATATGTTTACCCGAAAGTATACTGTGGTATCAAAATTAGGTTTAACAATTTTCTTTTCTTCTTTTGTACAGAAAACCTGTATACAAATTTGATTGTATAATGTTGTAAGATAATTTTATCCGAGTTACAAAAAGCAAGTGTTCTCTCAAATTACATTGTTTACCATGATTTTATGGCATAAAGGATAGGAAACTTGTCAAGCTTCTGCAGCAATAAAGATCATACATATTATGTTAGTGATGAAATTGTCTTACACATTGATGGAGTTGTTGATATGCAGTTGTTTAAGGGGAAATATTAGTCGCATTTTAGCTACGTGTCCATAGTAACTTCTCAGTCACTTTTTAACTCCTCAGCAAAAAATTTTAAGAGAAACCTTACCATTTGACCGTGAACAACTTCATATCATAATAAGTTCAAAGTAAAAGTTTTTTTGTGGTATTAAATTCAATCTGAGTATCAGGTTGATGGTAGTTATACTGTAATTATTTAATGATACATTTTTCTCATGGTTATCAATGTACACACAATAATTGATAAAATGTTTGCAACTTTGGGGAAATATATAGTCGCATTTTTGCGAATCTTGTTTCTGATATACGATGACTGTTCCTTAACCTTTACCATGCCTTAATTTGGACTATTTCATGCCCAGCGCGCCTTAATAAATATTGAAAAACAGACCGTTTCCAAAACTTATCATATTTTTTCAATGCTTCATCCTTTTTTCATGAAATAAAAAGCATTTGAAAGATATTGTGTTGTAGTTTCAGGATATTACACCCTTTAAGATGCAATATCTTTACTTTTTTCTTCAATTTCTTCAAAAATTCCCCATTTTTTTAAGCGAAAAATCTTTTTCTGCACTCTTTGTAATTTTGTGTTCAATCAAAAAAAAGTGGTGGAATGTCTATGCATATCTTAACCATTTTGATTTTCCAATACTACAACATTATATCTACTCCCAGTCAAAATTTGGTTGAAAAAGAACTATTATTTATTGACTTATTCAATTTTTTTTTGTGTGCAGGTTTTTGCAAGTTTTGTAGTATTTTCACTGCCCGAAAAAAGAAAACCTAACAATCTTGTTGCTAGGTTACTCAATGTTATTAATAGCCTTTAATGTCAAAAAATGATACCTGCTACATCCCAGATTGAAAATGAGCTTCAAGGAACATTTGCACAACAATCCAAACCATTTGCACCCAGATTTTGCCAACAGTAGGCCCATGGTAAGTCATCGGTCATCAAGTTTCTTTCACTTGTATAATTTTATCATTTATTTCACATTGTTTATCTCTGAAAGAAATACAAACATAAATAAATTACAGATTTTCAAGTTTATTAGAGTAAAGACTCAGAATGATTAAGGACAAGTATATTTTTCAATGTAACATATATTTCATATAAACTACTCCACATCGGATGATTCACTTTCATTCCCTTCTACGTAATTTTGTTTTGTATGGTACAATTCAAAACATGGTATGACACAAAGACCAACATTACAAACACGGCACATATAAGTGGTATCTTTTCTTTTGGATCTTGCTTTGCAGACAACACAAGATATTTGAGCATTCTTCTTCTTTCTACATCCTTTATATCGGGAACTGAAGTGCCGTTCAACGAGACGAAGCGGTAAGGGGTGTGAATTCTTCGGACCAGTGCTATTATTTGTACGTAAACCAAAACAGTGGACAGTGATGATATCATTAATTAATTGCTTTCTGAATTCCAAATGACACAAAGGTTTCTTGTTTATACGTTCAGGGTTTAATTTCTTCCAAACGATGTAGGCGTTGTAAACTGCAACATCAAGAAAAAGTTCAGCCAGTTTACGGTACCACTTGACTCCTCGTTTTTGGGTGGAATACGGAATAAGTACTCCGCTAAGGAGGTCAACACCACCCATAGTTTTGTTGTAGTCCACAATGCAATCTGGCTTTGAGATGGCAAGGTTGGTGTGGCGGTCTGTTTTGGAGGTTTTTTCCAATTTGCCGGTGTGAATTTTTGACAACATGCTAACGATCTTTTCTTTTTTCGTTTTTGTTACATCGTTCCAACGCATGACCGTGATTTTGTTGTTGAACTTCACCATTGGAGGATCCCCCTTGATAGGTTGCCAGTCCCAAAAATCAGACGGTAGGCCTTCTTTCTTGCGAAGAGTTCCAAAACAATCAGTTTCAAACTTCACTAAGGCTTCAGCAAGTTCCGGTGATGTGTAATAATTGTCAAGCGTCAAACAATATCCTTTCTTGAGATATTCTTCACCCATCAATGAAATGACAACTTTTGAGGGTGATTTGAAATCATCAAATGGCTTGGTAAGACTATTTTCCAGACATGGCTTATAAGTTGTGGTTACACCTGTGTACACCATAAATCTTGAGAGGTATGCGCTGTCACTTTCGCAAAGCATAAAAAGTTTGATACCATATCGCTCTCGCTTTGATGGAATATACATTTTGAATGATAACCTGCCCTTCCACAAAGATAGGTACTCATCAATGGCAACATTTTGACCCATAGCGTAGTTTTTCAGAAACTTGTCAGACAAATAGTCAAAATAGAAACGTAATTTATGAAGTGAATCGTTTTCGTCAAAATCAACACACCTGGAAAAATGAATCATGGACCGTATTGCTCTAAACCGTTTGCGCGGCATAAGTCTTGAAAAGATAGGGGTCTGAAAGAAACCATCATTTGTCCAATATAAGTCAAGACTGGGCTTTTTTGTGATACCCATCATAAACAAAATACAAAAATAAATCCACATTTCGTCCTGATCAACAGGTTTCCATGCCGCAATCAGAGATTCTTTGGTTTCATTGATTCTTTCTCGAACATTAGAATCGTTCTTCAAAATGTTTGCATATTCATTGGTAAATATGACAATAGAATCAATAAGTTCATCTGAAAAGAAACTTTTGAACACTTCTAATTTACTGGTAACGTCTTCATACTGAACGTTTATTCCGACAGTCCCAGAGAAAACAAACTGTTGCCTGTCTTTTCGTCTATCTTTTCTCCACTCTAAATCTTCAGCAGTCTCTTCGATTGTTTGTGTCTTCTTCTTTTTCTTCTTCCCAGTGGAACTTTTATCTTTGCCAGCCTTATTGTTGGTGGTCTTTTTACCAGTGGAACCACTTTCCGCAGGGGTATTACTTCCCCATCCACGTCCATGACCGACGTTGTCTCCGCATCTACGACCAGAGTTGCATCTGCGGCCACGGGCAGTACTTGGACGTCTAACAGTAGTCCCTCGTGCTCTACCTCTACCTTTTACTGGTCCTTTTCCTCGACCAAAGACACGTTTCTTTTCTGTTGATGAAGTTGATGGTTGAGATGGCGGTGGCGATGGTGGGTTGTCCGGAAACTCCTCATCGGTCAAATCAAACTCATAATCACTTTCAGTGGGTTGCAGCTCTTCCAATGGTTCATCTTTACCATTTTGGTTAACATTTTCAGATGCAAAATCCACATCAATGTCAGGGCCTGGTTTGGAACGAAAGAAATAATCTTTACGGGTACTGTTACGGGCACTGCTACTACGGTTAGAAGGTTTGTGTGGTTTGGTGCCGGTGACTTCATCTTGTGTTGATTCACTACCTCGATGCTTTTTTGCAGGAGGTTTTTCAATGGGAAGATCATTGTCTGGAACTGCAATTTCATTGAGAATCAACAGTTCAGTTTCAGCTACATTGACATCATCAAACTCAGAGTTACGTTCGGACGTTTCAGATTCAATAACAGTATCCTTGAACACTGCAGTATCGGTAACAATCGACTTCCCTTCGGCCTCTTGTTCTGACTCGTAATCATTAGGCAGACTCTCAGATGCATCACTCTCTCCACATGAGTCTTAGAAAAGAAAAGAAAACTTTTTAAGTAACAAATAGGTGCTAGGTTTAGCTGGAACCAGCTGGATAGTATGAATGACAGTCAAAAGACCCCTAAATTTTGGAGCTCTCAATAAAGCATTTTGCATCAAAACACACAAAATATGAAAATATAATACCTTCATCACTATTTGATTCTAATTCAGACTCATCAACATCAGTATCTCTGTCCAAATTGTCAAGAAAGTCCTGAATATCTTGATCTCTCACAAAACGTTTTTTGCGGAGTGTAGCTTTTAAGCGGAACGGAGCTCATTTGGCAAGATCAAATATTGTCATCAAAATACTAACAGAGAGATGCATTTCGGCTGAAACTCGATGAAACCTCCTACAGGGTCATACAAAAAGTGCAATTTGGCTCACTTACATCAGATTTCCCAAGTAGAATTCACTCAGATAACACCTTGAATGCGCGAGCAAAAAAATTTTCAAAGTATGGCTTTTAGGCAAATTTTTTCCCGTTTCTACGGTACATGGAATGCTTACCAAAATGCAAAGTTGTCATTCTTAGTTAGAGTTAAGTAGACATTTTTCCCCTTTCCCCGGGAAGGCTTTGCTTTGAGGTTTGTTTCTGGGAAACCAATACCTTCAATGTAAGTTGAGGATGAGAATAGATTGTTTGTTGACCTTTTTGACAATCTCTTATATTCTAGAAGTAAGGTTTCTATACTTTTTAAAGCACACTAAAATTATTTGTTGACTGAGCATCAATAATGTGCTTTACAGCTGTGCTGTGTGCTAGTAGGAATATCCATACGATCCAAACGTATTTCTTATCCATTCCTTTTGCTTCTACGTTTCAGCTATTTTTATTTAGCCTTTTGTGTTTTTTGAACCACTGGCACAAGAAAGAATTTATTTCCACACAACAGACCGAACTAGTCAACACAACATCATTTGCTGCATTCAATGAGACCACTTTTACACCACAAAAGTTTGTTAATTGGTTCTTAGAGATTTTGAATTCTTAAGGCTAGTTGGAAATGTAGCGTATTAGGCTTTACCCTCTGTTTGGGGTAGTAGGATATATATATATTTACAGAAAAAAATTGACCTTGATTATTTCTATAATGTAATCCACTCAACAAAAATCAAAACAGCATACATCATAATGGAATTTGAAAGGGTAAAATCTGTGTCACTTTGGGTAAATAATCAATCTATTAGGTATTTTATTAACCATAAGTTTTTTAGTAATAAAAACGTGAACATTCAATTATTATTTATTTTACGAAACTTTTCCTAAGTATCTCTTACATCTTCAGATTATAATACACTGTTGTACAGTTATTATTATCAAATTGAACTGCTTTACAATAAAAAAATGTAAGCAACATTACCTACCTGTAATGGCAGAAAATTATTGTCTGATTTGCCATTCAATATACAGCAACTACATTGTAGTGTTAGAATTTACAACATTTGGGCAGGTGAAACTTTATAACATGTTTTTGTCAAATGATAATGTAATTTTCAAAATTCTTTAAATGAATTAGATAACTGAAAAGTAAATCAATAAATTGGTTTTTCTATAACTGTACTCCTTGGTGTTACTACTTGGGTTCATTCTAATAATATAACATTACATAAAATGATTTTACTTAGGAAAAATCACATTAATAACTTAATCATTTTGTGAATGGGAAATTTTATGTTCTTATTGATTAATATGTTGTTTTACTATTTCAGGTGTATACATATCACATTATCAATGTATGAATGAAAAGGAAATGTATAATTGTTGGGCATCTCGTGCAATTGAAATGGAAGGGCTGAACCAAAGATAGGAGTAACTAATGTCAAAGTGAAGTGTTGAGCATTAACAGCCAGTGTTAAAAAATAATACTCCGGAAGCATTCATTCAAAGATATCTTCAGTGACAATTCATTTGAAAGGAACGACACATTAAAGCATGTTTTAAATTGAATTTTCTTTGACTTTTAACTGAATGTTGATTGTCATCTCTGGGTTAATGTAAACATTTTTGGAAAAAGTTTGGAATATGCCTGTTGTATTTCTTGTTGGTTTCAACTTCCTGGTCTTCTTTATTTGATAATATTTGAGTGTGTATATCTACTATTTACGCAGGATACTTTTACAACTGTGAGTGTCAAAATTTTTTGAATCTGTACTTATGTATGAAAGAGCTGAAAATTATTGATTCATAAAGTATTTTATTTTATTTTGTTATTCCTTCTCTTTTCCATCTCCATCTCACGTTCACATAATCAAATTCTTAAAAAAAAGCACTATCAGACTTTAAACCCAACCACATTTTGACTATTTATATTTTGATATGCTAGTATATACTTGATAATAAGTTCTTCATACATGAAAGTTGCTATGGGCTACTGTAATTTTCATCAAATTACCACATCAAAACGAGGCGGGAGTACAGTTTGGTAAAATTTCTACATTTGAAATAATATACGGGAGTATTTTTAATAGCAATATAACTCAAAAGTACATTGTATTGATAGGCTTACATTGCATTAATTATTTTGCCAATAAAAGTAACATTATTTTGGTTTGATATGGATACGCATTCACGCACACAGTTACGAATTTTACTCGCTCGGTTTGTCTTTGTCGAATGAAAATCCGGCTTTCACGCATTCGATATTGTCGCTGGCGAACGGGTGATTACACGCACCCACTCCGCAAACCTTATATATATTGTTTGCAGCCATCTTGCAGATTGTAATAAAATGTAACTGATTTCTCCAAGCTCTCTCAGTTAAAAAAATCTGTTTTGACTTGCCCAAAGTACTTGTTATTCATTCATACGGCTTTTAGGAAGAGTCTCTGATACATGACTTTTAGTAAAGGGCGCCATATAAGCCAAATTACTTGCCCAAAGTAGGCAATGTCAGAAAACGTAAATTTACGTAGTTGGCGATCGCTTAAAACGTAAATATACGTAGTTGGCGTGGTATCAATATATAAGGTTTGCGGAGTGGGTGCGTGGAATCACCCGTTCGCCAGCGAAAACATGGAATGCGTGAAAGCCGGATATTCCTTCAACAAATTGAATGCATGAATACGCATATCCATAACTGAAAGGGCGCTATTTCTTTTTCGCACCCCCTCTTAATCTACCTACCTTAGGCCGACTTTTTTTGCGTCAGTAAAATTTTGTGAAAATGGATGAACATGGATTTAACGCAACCTAATTTTAGCAAATTACCCCTTAATTACGGAGAATTGCCAGTAGGTAAAATAAAAGTTTTGCTAAAGTTAAATTTTCCGCAACTTAAATTTAGCGAAAATATGCTCATTCGATGCAAAAACAGTCGGCCTAAGGTATCTGCCATATTTTTTTACTGTGTTGGCTCTTCATGATGGAGATAAAAAATTACCCAAACCCTAACCCTTAACTCAGACCCTAAAACATCCTGGATGGAGAATGGGGGTGCGAAAAGGAAATAGCACCACTGAAAGAATATATATATGTAATTTTTGTTAGTTTTCTTGATATTGTATCCTATCAATGTATCCTATCAATGTAATGTACATTTTAGTTATATTGCGATTCAAAGACCTTATTAATTCAAATGTCCAAATACCAAACTGTGCTCCCTTGCCTCGTTTTGATGTGGTAATTTGATGAATATTATCAGAAATTGGCCCATTAGTAATTTTCAGTTATGAATAACATAATACTAAGTAATGTCACAATATAAAAAATCAAAACAAAGTCGAATTTGATAATCTGATAATGTGTATTCAAGTATTCGATTTTGTCAATGTGGGATGGAGATAGAAAAGAGAAGGAAAACAAAATGCTTCATGAATCAATCATTTCCTATTCTTTTGTGCACTGCATAAGTACAGATTCAAAAAATTTCTGACAGTCATAGTGGCAAAAAGAGCATGAATAAAGATGACCTATTCTAAAAAACCCAGCATTTTCAAAAGCATAAAGAAGCACTAGGAAGTAAACCAACAAGAAATACATAACAGGCATCTTCTAAACTTTGCCAGAATGTTCAGGTAACTTAACCCCAACTTTAAATGTCAATCAACAAAATTCAATTTATATACATTCTTGATTCTTGAATCTGTCCATGTTTCTTTCAAGTGAATGATGAAAAACATTTTTGAATGTTTCCTGATAGTATTAGTCTCTAACCACTGGAAATGCCAGACACATCACACTTGTTACTCCTGTCTTGGTTCAGCAGTTCCATTGTTTCAAGTATATACAGCAGATATTCCACGACCATAATAGTGATTCGTCTTTAATTCATTGATTTCAATTACTCTTGATAATGCCTTATACACCTAAAATTAGTAAAACCAACAAACAATTCATTCATTCGCGATACTGAAAGTAATCAAAATCATTTATATATATTTAACAATTATGTAATTATATCATAATTATATATATATTTTTAGAAATAACTCCAGTATATAACATCTAAAGTTATAACAATTACACAAAAACATATGTAGCTCCACTCCTTGTAGTGGCTTCGGCCTTGAGTGGGGTGAGTGATTAAAAAAAAACCAAAAATTAACTGATTTATTTCTTTACTCTTCATTGTTGTTTATTTTTAATTATCTTATCCAATTAAAGAATTCGTAAGCTGTATATAGCTATTTTACCTTCAGTTATCTCTCACCCAGGCACATGTATAAATTAAATGTAAATACTAAACAGAGTTTACTGATATTGAATTCCAAATCAGAGAATATTTTTCAGTATAGATGGATATATATATTGTTTACATTTTTTGTTGTTAAACATTCCAATTTGATCACAAAAGGCAACTAAGATTGTGTATTGTATATACTCTTTTAAATAGACAAATTCCATGTTGACGTATACTCTGTTTTGATGTCTCATTGCATTGATTTAGACATTATTAGAAATTATCAAAGCCAATTTTTTCTGCACACACATTCCCTGTCAGCATAAAAAGTTTATACGAAACATGCAAATCATTTCCCATGAACAATAATAAGCTTGCAATAAAGAATTCAAAATGGGTAGTAAATCTCTAAAAGGGCCTATTATTATGAATAACATTTTGTGGGACGACAAAAGTAACATTAGATTTTATCATTATCATTGGACTTTTATGTCTTGGTTTGTGTTGTGTGTGGAAATAAAAACAGTTAAGTGGATCAAAATACAACACCAACTTGAATAAACATGGCTTAAAGATAAAAACGAATGGAGAAGAGATAGCAGTTTTTTATTTTATTCCTCACAGATAGATACACAGTTTGTGAGCAAAGATGCACAACTTTCAGAAGCTTTGATCTAAATTTAAATTTAAGAAGTTCATGACAAACTTCAGAGCATTCGGAATATTCCCGGGGAAAAATGTCTACTTAACTCAAAAAAGCAACTACTTTGGCCTTCCCGCTACCGTACACATCGACAATTTTACCCTAAAGCTATACACTGAACACTTTTGGGCTTGATCAATCATATTAATATCTACATCGCAATTTGCAAAACTTAAAGGTAAGCGAGAAAATTGAGATTTTTGGTATGTCCTGTAAGAAATTTCAGCGATTGACGGCAGCCGAACGCATCTCTCTGTTATTATTTTGATGACAATATTTGATCTTGCCAAATGAGCTCCGTTCCGCTTAAAAGCTACACTCCGCAAAAAGTTAAGGTGCCGGCTGTTAACTGCTATATTTCATACTGAAGAAATGTAATCAACTTATATCACATGATATGTTCATTTCTTCTTTAGGTGGAGTACAAGTCCCAAGTACAAGTACAAGTTCCCGTCGTGTACTCTGTTGCCATGAATTGCGCATGGAAAATCACGAGCTTTTAGTCAATACAACACATCTCCATAGGCAATTCATGAACCAAAAGTCAGGGCATCTCTTTCAAAGAGATATATTTGCAGTTTAGTAATGTAGTATCTTTAGCATTATTTTTGTAGGAGTTGTAAATTTTATGAAATTTTTATTTCATTTTAGTACTAAAAAAATATAATGGCTGCATCCAACAAAGATATCAGTAAGTTGTACATTTTTACAGAGATTTTGTTCTGCATTTAAGTTATTTGCATTCTAATAAATATATCTTCCTCCTATATTTTAGTATTTGAAAAAGAATGTCATGCAAGTAAGGTTTACCTTATTTACTTTCACCTTTTTTCGTTAAAGAATATACATTCTTGGTTTTAACTGCTTTTGTTTTTAGAGTTGGACCAACTTGAAAAGAAAAACACAGGTATGCAACTTAAGCATAACTAAATTCATATTACGAAATCATGTGAATGTTTCATAAACATTTTATTTTTTAGTAATGAAAAAGGTTAAACGGGCACAGCCCATACAAAAAACCCCTACTGGTAAGCTTTCTATAGCTAGATATAATTATTTTTATCTACCTTTTAATTCTTTTCTTTATATAAGGGTACAAGCATACATATATTAATATTTCGACTGAAGCCTTTTATTCAAATGACTCCTTCTTTCAAATGTTATGGGTGTAAATAAATATGCATATATGTTTTTAGCTGTTGCTACAAAAACCAAATGTGTTGATAGTGAGTTTTCATTATATTCAATCAATGTTCATTTACATGCAATATTGTATTGTATTGTTTTCTGCCATTCCTTGAGCATTGATGAGGTACGGTAATATCTCTTTTTCAGATCTAATGGATGTGGATGCGTCCACTGCAAATAGTAAGAAGAGTGCAAATATTCGTATTTGGAATGAATGCGTATTTTGCCTGAAGCTTCCTTCGCACAATTTCAACTGTTATATTCCATATGTTTTTAGATGTTGGAAATTCTATGCCGAGTGGAAGCCATGATAGTAAGTTTACGTAACTGCAGAAGTTTTCATTTTACAACGCATTTAAAATAAAGACTTTCCACTGACATATTCCTTCTGTTCTCCAATAAATAGTTTATAGTTATAGTTATTGTTTATAATTATACAGTTATAGATACCGTAATCTTTTTTTAGATGTTGTAATTCTAGATGATACCACCAACAGTTCTAACAGTAATAATTTGTTTGTCAATTGTATCTCCTAGAATAATCTATTATTTTGATAAGTTTATTATTGTTTTTATTTAGACTTAACTTTCGTTGATTTGGCGAGATATCGCGAAAAACATCCGGGCTCAAAATCTGAACGTGCATTCAAGGTGTGGGCCCGGAATGGCGGAAAAGACCACCCAGGTTATGTGCCACCAAAGCACAAAAATTTTAAAAAGAATAACAAAAATAAATTGTTAAATAATATTATAAAAATCTTAAATAATTCTACGCTGTAGGAATAAGCGATTAGTATAATAAGATAGATAAATATAGCGAATAGTTTAGAACATACGATTTGAAACTTCTTTTTTAAGTGATTTAGAATAAGTTGTGCAATTCCTACAGCGTAGAGTTAGTTTGTTGTTTATCAGTTGGAGAATATATAATGTTTTACTATCAATTTTTGTCTTTTCTTAGTTTAATTGACATGATCCACTAAAGTTCACTGTGATTTTACCAATGTGAATCAATATCATTTCAAAATGTCTAATTGAAACATTATTCTGCATGTGTTGATATAGAATGTTGATCATGATTGTTTTTTAGTTTGTAAATCGTATAAATAACCTGATGGAAACATTTTAAAATCATGCTGAAACTTTGCTGCCTTGAAATTACATAAAATTACCGTCAATTGGTAAGTAAAATTGAGTTTGTCATTATATCTGAAATATATGAATACTACGTAGATTGTACAAAATAAGACGTCTGTTTTCTTTTAGATCGGAAATAACGGACCATTTATATCGTCAATGATGTAGCTGACTTTTCGGTTAGAACTCTTATAATAATGTTTTAAAGAATGAGGCAAATGTTGTTTATGAACTCAATCACCCATGCAAATTTTACAAGGCTGACACCATGAAGGTGATGATTATTAGGTGATTGAAAAACTCATTCTTTAACAGGACCCGTAAAAGATTTTTACACGGGTTACTAGTAATAGTAATAATAACTAGTATCCCGGGTAAAAACTTTTTACCGAACTTAACTTCGAAAAGAATGGGTCAAAATCGCCTTTCCCGTGAACGATCCCCGTGACGAAAAAATAAATCATAGAATCGCAACTCAAAAACATCCCAGGCGGCGTCGCTCGCCACCCATGTTCAGTATGCGTTGTGTTGCAAACTTTAACTCGTGTAAAAGTTTCTAAAGGCATTAATTTTTTAATTCATTTCTTACATTCAGAAGATTAAAAACAGAAACAAATAGCAACATGGCTCAGAATAATATATTTATACGCAGAAGAGAAGTAACTTTAATGTAAAAAAATGGCAATATATAACACAGAACTGTTTACCCAGACATACGAAACCAAACATTACAAAATGTTAATTCAAAACAAATTGATACCTTCCAACTTTTTCTTTTGTTCCAAAGTTACTACTCCACTGCAACCATTAATGAATTTTTGAAATGATATGTAGTCTGTTCTTCCCAAAACCATCAACGTCATGATTAAAACCATGAATTTCATTTCTTTATGCTTTTTTTATTATTACCTAAAAATTAATACTTGAATTGTAATACCAAAAACCTAATCATGCTATAACAATATTAAAATAAAAAATAAAACAAAAAGAAAGAAAAAACAAAAAGAAAATTCAAGTACGCATTTATCCTAAAGATAACAATTAAAAACAAAATTTGGTCTATAAAGTCAACCGATACTGTGAGTCCATACGGGTTCACTCAACACTGGAGCTGAACAGAATAAAGACTTTTACCTGGCATACACAACCAAACATCAAATTAATCAAAACAATTGAAACAACAAAATGCCCTACTTTGACCAAAACCATAATTGAATACCCAGAAGATATTAAAAGCAACAAATAAAAACATAATGCTAAACTTATATACCTAGCAAGTATGTATGTAGCAATTAACATAACACAAAATAATGAATGTCGTAAACAAATGTAAACTGAAGAAAAATATACCCCAGCAATGCTTCTTTTTTGTAGTACAATCGCAATGAAATACATAATCCATTCTTCTCTTATATAACCTTCTCAACATACCATGTGTTTCATTTATACATTTATAAATTTCGTTTATAAATAGCTACACTTTTTCTTTTCTGACCTAAAAGAAAAAGATTTCATTCAGTAAAGAACAGCTACAATACTTACTACTACTGCAACCATATTTAAGCAAACCAAAACAAAAGGCATAAATGGCTGGCAGAAAGGCATGCAGACAAAGCATCAAACATCGTCAATAGATACAATTTGACAGCATAACACGATCTCTACTTCCACAGCCATGAGAAAGGAAAACAGTCATAGCTGTGGGACCATTTTTAATTGATCTGTAAATAAATAAATCAAATCAAATCTTCTTTGCTAACTATAAAAATAATAATAGCGTGCGTTACCAAAACAAATTACTCTCGTCTTCGTTTTTCATCCAGTAGCATATAAACTAAACAAAATAACTGATATAATAAGATATCCATTCAAAGCTATAGTATTTAATCTTTCAAAACTAAATTAAAACCATTCCTTACTGTGTAAATAAACATCGTTTTATTCTGCATTTCTTCACTACACTTTCTTCTGTATAGCGATATTTGATAACTAAAACGTAAACAAACATTTAAATACATTTAAATACAAATACATGTTTCTAACTTGTTCTTTTATTAATCAAAAATAAAAGTTTTATAATAATACCTTTCGTTCGTTCGATCTTTCTGCAGCTAATTTTCAAAAAACTTCACTGCACTTCTTCTGTATATCTAATATGATTTTTCATTGTAAACAAACGATAATAAAACGTTTTATAATAATAACAATACCTTCGTGCATACAAACCTGTGTGCCTTCGTCAGTTCTTTCGTCGATTTGCTGCCTTAAACAATCAAATTTAAATTAAAATATTCGTATACAAAAAGAAACACGTCTTCTTCGCGAAATGATCGTTGACAAATTTCGAACGATTAACATTGCATTGCTCGCACTCCTCCAAAGACGTTTTTCGGCTGATTTCCACTGCGCAAACCAAAAATAACAAAACGGAGGAGCATATACTAATCGCGGAAAATCAAAAAAAGTGTTCTCGCTCTATGTGGTTTTACGACAAAAAGGGAAAAAATAAGAAGGGTTTGACCGTGAAAAAACCCAAATATGTCACTCTCTAAAATAAAAGTGTGACACACAACGCAAATTAGTATAATAAGACTAGTATCCCGTGTAAAAACATTTTACGGGTTTATCTGAAAGTAACGTCTCAAAAATGGTGTCGAAAAATTAAATCACAGCGTGACGAACAGAAACGGTGTCAGTGCTGTAAGTACTTTAAACTTTAAATATAAGAACGCAGAACAGTCGAAATACTTGGAAGATCTTAAACCCATGAAAAATAAAAATACGCGCTGTGCATCGGCTTTTTTCACTCTGTGAAGTAAATTGATTGAAGATGCAATGCAATGGTTCCCCGTGATGAAAATACTTAACGTCAATACATAATACGGAAAAAAACACTTCTCACCCTATTAATCGAAAATCTCTAGGTATTCCAGCCAAAGCATTTTTAGTTCAACACTGGAGTTATGAACAGTAAAACTTTTAAATCAGAAGATCTGAAACACTTCAAAATATTCATAATAAATCTTTCACGATACGATATATGCAGTAGTAAAAATAAATTGTGCGTACAGGTAAACAACAAAAAGATTAAAATCGCTGTAACCATTTCATGGAATCCACACCCCAATGTAAATAAAAGCCAAACGGGAAAGTCGTAAAAGTGTCGAAATGTGAATTAAAAACAATTGCGATTTTCTTTACGAACCCAGACCGTCATGATTAAAAACCATGATATTCATTTCTTCAATCGCGTATTATTTGAAAAGTAATGATGCAGAAACCATATTAATACTATAAGAAGAAACAAAACAAACAAACAAAAAAGTTCTAAAGCGGACTTACCCTAAAAACATTAATAAATCTTTGCGCAATACTTTCGTTGTTGTCTATTGTTTCTTGATCTCGCGAATAATCGAAACATTTGAAACAATTAAATACAATGCAATGTTTTCCCCTATACTAATCGTAGAAAAATATTAACCGCCGTGGTCTGACACTCCATTATGAATAAGTGACCGCAAAACCGACCCGAAATTTTAGAAAGTGAAAGCGTGAAAAAAGCGGATGCACACTCGTGATTAGTATATAGACTAGCCGCCAAGGCGGCGTCGCTCGCCACCCATGTTCAGTATGCGTCCAGTTCACGAAAAATAAAAGTAGCAAAGTAAAAGTAGTATAATAAGAATATTTTCTGGAAAGAACCAAACTTTATACTTAGGTATACAAAGTAGCTTTTTATAACTACACCTTATTCTTAAATATACAAAACTACAATGATGAAGAAATTGATACCTTCCAGTGATGATTCTTTCCACTAATGCAATATCAGAATAACAAATTCTTTCAATGAATATAATAATCTTCACCAACAAAACCAACATCATGATTTAAACCATGACATTCCACTGCAACCATCTTATTATAATATTAACCTAAAAGAATATATTAAAAGTCCATGAAAATAAGGTTCTGGCAATGTCTGAGGTAAAATGAGTGGTACAATAATACAAAAGATTCAGGTTTCGTAGAACAGCAACAGAAATTCCCATAAATAATTCAGATTTAATAACCATAAGATAACATATATAATATCTTAGTATCACACATCCCACCAAAACTTTTTCAAAAACCCTGTTCAAAAAGACCTGCATCCAAAGGTTTTTACAGGTGCTAATAAAGAATGCATGTCTGTTGTAGTAAGCAAAGGCATATATTTTATAAATTATTACTTATTGCAATACAAAAGTAAAATAAAATATGTTCATTAGAAAGGTGTATTAAATAACGTTTTGATTAAGCATTAACCATTTTCTACGACATTTAAACAGCCATTTCATACATCATCGAACTGTAAACTAAGTTGGTGAGGTAACGATAACGATATTATTTCGAACTTCGCATAGACAAACTGTTTGATGAAATAAATATCATGAGCAATGAGTACGGAGGTTGTCTGCAATAATTTGTTGCTGCCAATCTGTAAATGTAATCAAAAAATAAGTTGTGAGTAGAAACAAAATAAGCTTGAATGATGAGTTTGAATTTGACTCACCATTGTTTCCCTTCACATCTAAACTAACTGTAAACATCTGAATATCTTTATAATGTGTCTAAACCTATAATCATCTACTGCATGCAGAGAACAAATAATCATGTTAAGGCAGCCTTATAAACTGATTGGAAACTAAGCTGTTAATCTTTATTTACGATGACAAATGCCACAACATTTAAAAGAAAGAAGAAATACATATGAGATGACACTCAATTAATCATATCTGTAACCCAGTGTGCAAAATCATCAAAGAATCACTGTGATGGAGAGCATCCTCAGTGAAAATGTGTAGATTTCTTTAGAAATGCACTCCTACGCAGATATTTTTTAATAAATGTGCTGACTGGGAAAGAATATTTTTAAAATTTTAAAATTTCTGTTCGACACTAATGCAACACTAATTGATAGAGTGACAGACATAACTAAACACAAATCTTAGGTTAGTAAATTGACAGTGTGAAAGCTAGAATGTTAGGATATTGTGATTAAAGAGGTAATGATAGAGCAAATGAATTTGTAGAAAATAACTTTATTCTCATCAAAACTAAAATAAACTAAAATACCCTCATCAGTTTTCTATTCATTTTAGTGAGTCTATGTAAAGAAAGTCAAATGAAAATTTTGTAATGCTCACGCAAAGGTCTAGGAACTCACTTTAATGAATAGAAAACTGATGGGGCAAAAGCGTTAAAATTATACTGGTTAATTACAGGCACTGCAGTTGGCACTGTAGTTGCCAGTGTAGTGCCTTGTAGTGGATTTTTTTTTTGTCAGAATGTTTCCACATAAATTTGGGATGGTCCCGACCCCCAAATCTCTTCCACGCTTTAAATGCCGCATTAGATCGAGGGCCGGGATGAGTCTTCCGGTACTCCCGAAAGTCTTTGTACGAATCTACAATATATAGTTGAAATAATTTTTATTAGTGGAGAAATAAAAAGGCTTATATTAGAATTGATCAAATACTTTAAGGGAAACTTACATTTCCTTTTATTTGCCAGAACAGCAGCTAAAAAATTGAAAAATGTACCTAAGACACAATTCTTCACCAATGTTACGTTAACATTGGAATTGTAAGAAATATTACCATTAGGTTTGGCGGATGATGATGGTAGTTCAGCTAAAAGAAATGTATAAGTAGATTGTGAAAGTCATAACATATGAAAAGAAAATGTTAATGTGTATTGACTCTTACTATCAGCTGTTGGTAAAGCGTTATCTAAAAGAAAGGTTTAAAAAGTAGCTGTCATACAAAAGGAAGATAAAAGAAATGGAAACTACAAAGTTATGTCAACTAAAACCCTTACTATTTGCCACATTCGGCATGTTATTGGTATCTAATGAAGGAAATCATGAAGTTATAATTACAGAATGTCCAAACATACATCATAGACAAAGGAGTATAAATAGATAGATTGTGAAAGTCATACAAAATAGAAAGAAAACATATATTGACATGTATTGACTCTTACTATCAGCTGCTGATAAAGCCTTATCTAAATAAAGAAGGTTTAAAAAGTAGATTTCATATAAAAGAAAGACAAAAGAAATTGAAACTACAATGTTATGTTAATACAAACCCTTACTCCTTTGCCACATTCGGCGCGATATTGGTATCTAATGAAGAAAAGGACAAAGTTATTATTGCAGCATAGAATAGGTCCAAACATAAACAAAGGAGTAGATTGTGAGTCATAGCATATAGAAAGAAAATGTTAATGTGTATTGACTCTTACTTTACTAACAGCTGTTGGTAAAGCATTATCTAAATACAGAAGGTTTAAAAAGTAGCTGTCATACATAAGAAAGATAAAAGAAATTGAAACTACAAAGTTATGTCAACTAAAACCCTTACTCTTTGCCATACTCTGCACGCTGTTGGTATCTAATGAAGAAAATCACGAAGTTATAATTACAGAATGTCCAAATATACATTATAGAGAAAGGAGTATAAGTAAGTAGATTGTAAAAGTCATAACATATAGAAAGGAAACGTTGAAATTTTTATTAATTCTTACTATCAGCTGTTCGTAAACCATTATCTAAGGAAAAAATGGTCCAGGAAGTAGCATATATTCAAAAATGTCATACACTGTAACTCAAACAGCATGATTCAGCAGATGAAAAAAAAAGATAAAATTAATTGAAAACTCCAATAAAAATCCTTACTATATTCGATATTTTCACTGCCATCTGTGAAAATGAAAAGAAGATATTATATATAAGATGAGATATGTAAAGCAGATAAAAAATGCTATTGAGAAAGAATTTTTACCTTCACCAAGTAATTCTTTTTCTCACTCTGAAATGAAATCAATTTGCTTTGAGAATACTGACTACTTTCATAGAAAATAATCTAATATATTACAGACGAAATTGTATAAATGAAAAAACTGGAGTTATTTTAAAAATAATTTTTACCTGCACTAATAAATTTGTCTTCTGACTCTGAAATGAAATCAATTTGATTAGTATTCTAATGTCTCTTACAGAAAGTTTAAAAAAGTAATGTTTTACCGTTGCACACATCCATGGGAGTTCCCATTATTATATTAATTCACTAAATGAAGAAAAAACAAAAGTTACAATCATGGAGAGATAATATGGAGCATGCCCTGACTTTTAGTTCATGAATTGTCCACAAAGTTTACTTCATGCACAATTCATGGTAACGGAGTACACGGCGAGAACGTAAGTCAATGGGACTTGTACTCCACCTAAAAAACAACAAAATCTACAGGTTGTTCATTAGGTACAAAGCTGCCAAACTACAGTGCCACAACAACTGTCATCAGTGACTACAGCAATGGTTCACAGTAATACTAATGAGCCACAACATGTCTCAACAGTGGCGTAACTTACAGAAGAAGCCAAAACAACTGTCAACAGCAGCCACCACTGTAAGTATTTAAGCTATTCCTACAATAAGCCACAACATGTCTCAACAGTGGCGTAACTTACAGAAGAAGCCAAAACAACTGTCAACAGCAGCCACCACTGTAAGTGTTTAAGCTATTCCTACAATAAGCCACAACATGTCTCAACAGTGGCGTAACTTACAGAAGAAGCCAAAACAACTGTCAACAGCAGCCACCACTGTAAGTGTTTACTCTATCTTATTATATAACAAAATAAGCCACAACAACAAATTCAAATGTTAAGGTGAATCACAACATTCACAGCAACACCTGTGGAAAGACAACATTTTGAGTATACATCTTTCCATTAATATAACCTTGCTTACCCGTACTGGCAACTTTGATTTTAACATTACCAAATGCTTTTGCCCTTGAACAGGCAACATACAACTGTCCATGTGAAAAACACGGTCTCTGCAAGAACAAACCAATTTTATCGAACGTTTGACCTTGGCTTTTGTTAATAGTAAAAGAGTATGCCAACCGAATTGGAAGTTGTCTGCGCTTCAATACAAAAGGCATACCTGTGTCGGATGGTGACAATTGTACTCTAGGTATAAAAATCAGTTCCCCAACTGCTGACCCTGTCAAAACTTCAGCCTTAATAAAGTTATGCGACAATTCACGAACAATCAAGCGGGTGCCATTGCAGAGACCCTTCCTGATGTTCAGATTCCTCAAAAGCATAATAATAGCCCCAGCTTTAAGTTTCAAACAATGTGGAGGCATACCGGATGGTGTAATACTATTCAGAAAATCAACCGGATAGTTTTGCCGCTCTTCTTCATCGTCACACGCCACTTCATCAGCACTGTAATAGCAAACTGCATCTCCAGGCAGTCTGTCCAACACCTCATTATTAATGATCAGTGATTGGTCATTTGTCGGGGTCAGAATGGCTGTGGTGGCATATTCGTGAGGTTCCAGTCCGTCGTACATAACAGATATAATCGAAGTATCTTTAGGAACAACACAACAATCAGGAATTTCGATGGAACCTTTAGCAGGTTCGCTTTGTTTCGTTGGAAGTTCACCGTTACCAAGTTGCAACAGCCAAGTACAGAATTCTTGCTCTTCCGGTCTGGCTCTCATATTTTCAGTGAGAGAGTATTTCGACACTGATGCCCATAACACAGAACTGGTCAAGCAAACTTCAATAACATCGGTTGGCTTTGCCTTTTTCACAACCGGCAAACACTGACGAAAATCTCCACCCCATAAAAGAACCTTGCCACCAAAAAGTGCATCACTGCCACAAATATCCTTGAGTAATCTGTCTACAGCATGGAAAATGTGCGTAGAAACCATAGTCGCTTCATCGATCAGAAACAGGTCGACACTTCGAAGGTATTCCGCATGTTTCGATGCTGGTGTTATATTACATACACTGTTTTCTAAAACAGGAACAGGCAAACGAAATAATGAATGCAATGTACAACCACCAGACAGTAAGGTGGCTGCAATACCTGTATATGCAGCTGTAGCAACTCTCCAACCTCTGGCTCTACATGCTGCAATTACATAATTGTATGTAAAAGTCTTACCTGTGCCAGCTGGTCCATCTAGATAAAACAAAGTTTCAACTTGTGCTAAACCATTACGCACATTTGAAACTGCAGAAAAAATCGCATCTGCCACAACTAACTGCTGTTCGTTAAGCAGAGGCCTTACCTGGTCCGCCCTGTCAATGTAAATATTCACATCATCTTCTTCCTGAGCAACCTGCTGAACCAACTCAGGAAGATTAAACTGTGTTAAAGTCATACCAAATTGTCTCAGGACATTATCAATATAACCCAAAACCCTTTGCTCTGCTTGAGCGACAGCCAATGTTCGAAGGTAGTCTTCGCACAAATTCCCCTTGAATGTATTCCACAATTCCAGAGGATTGGAAGGCTCACAGTGAGTCAAAATAGTGACAAACAGTTGTCTAAGCTGTCGGGGCATTTGAAATGTTGAAGCCTCTTCCAATGTATTGTGCCACTCTGCGTCATCTTGCAGAAGATGTCTGGCAATACATGCTTCTCGGAATGTGTCGTAAACCACTCCATCGTAAGTACGCAAATACTCGAAAGACGTAGCACCTGCAACATGCAACAACAAAACTCGTAGGAAAAAACGTTCTCCTTCTGATGGTCGAGCATTGTATAACCGAGCGACTATAGGCTTAAATGTTTTTTTTCGTTTCTTCCATTTTTTCTCTTTGCCATGAAAGACATAATGATACGGAATATTTGAGTAAAGATACTGCCGAGCATCAGGATCTTCTACATTCAGCTTAAACCATGCTGTAAGGTGACTATCATTCAATGCCCCTTCAGCAGCTGCCTCCTCTTCACCAGCTCTAAAATAAACTTGATGACGATCAGGTAAATGAACAGCTAATCTCTTAATAGTATGTGATTTTTCATGCATGGAAAATTCAAAAATTCTCCATAACGCTTCAGGTGCACTGACATATCGAGCGTCCAGATACGTTTTTATTTCGTCATGTTCCAAACGTTCATTAATCTCCACATTAGCACGATCATGTCCCTTGTAAACATATTTAAAAAGATATTTCACGCTCCTGATCGTGGTACATGCTTCCAAATTTATGTGAGCATTATACTTCTTGGACAACCACGGACAGTATGGAACTACCCATTGATTATCTAAGTCCACATTTCTTACCCTCACTGTACGACCATTGTTACGTCTGCGATAGAGCGGATACCCATTTGCATTCATTTGGGTTGCTTCACAAAATCGCTTTGGAAAATCCTTGGTGCAGTTGCCATCATCTCCCACACAAACTGCATTAGGGTTAGCATTCCCACAGGGACCATGAATCATACATGACTTGATGATATCATGAAGTTCTGGTTCCTGTTCAGGATCTGGTATTTCAGCAGAAATTAAGCTGTCAATGTCATCAGCATTACGCAGTTTGTCCTCTTGTGCTAAATGGATAAGAATATGAGCATGAGGTAAAGAACGTTTCTGAAATTCAATAACATACAAATGAGAAATGGCTTTTCCCAAAACACCATTTTTATTTATATCTTCCAAAAGGGCTTTTAATTTCAAATTGAAAACACGTGTAATCAGGTCCGGACGATAATGTGCAGGCTCATTATCTAAGTTTTCCGTGATCTCCTTCCATTTCGGATTGCACGTAAATGTGCAAAACAGATCTGGCTTTCCCATTTTAGTTACCATAGCCATAGCATCTTGATAATTCTGTTGCATGGCCCGAGGACCACCCTGAAAAGAAGACGGAAGAATCACCGGTCTGCCTGCATGAAGGCCACGATTTTCTGCAACATTTTCAAGATAATCAATGAGCCCTTGATATTGCTCAACACGGAAATTGCGCTGGTTTTGACGAATATAATTAAGACGGTCAGATTCAACTTTGCAGTAACAATCTACAGCATATTGTTGAAGTAATCTTTTACCTTTTAATATGTGGCTAAAAGCATCTCTAAATGCAAACCTATAAGTATAATATTGCAGCATAGTTGTACGACGTTGCTGGCCTGCTGCATATTCTGCTACATGAGGGATGTCGGAACTCCAACCCAACTCTCCTCTTGGAAAAAATACAGGATACACCATCGGATCGAGATTAGGCAAATTCACAGGCAAATCCTGCAATGGTCTATCTCGAGGGTAAACAACGATGTCTCGAGCCAATGGTGGTGCACCATCTTCACCAACAAAAACAGCAGCTACTTCATCATGGTGAGGTAGATTGTATCGACGCCGGTCACCACCACTTCTCAAATGCATTCTGACCTGGAAAACAATAGCAAAGATCTGTAAATATCACTTCAAAGATTTTTAAATTATTAATTTTCATCATATTTTCCATTTACCTCAGATGGGCGACGATTTTGTTCATTTGCAAGTTGAACTTCCTCCGCTTCTACCTCACCCATGTGTTTGTAAGCAGCTGCATATGGACTCTCCCTTAAAATAATGTCTTGCAAAGTTTGCATGACTTCGGGATAACATCCTTGATTTTCTGGTCTTGCCATTCTCTCATTGAATGCATCCATACCGTCATAGATATATAATTGACCAAAGGAAGGAGGAATACCGGGTGGCGGGTGCAAATTACCTGTTCGGTGACATACCTGGCCATTAATACGAAAAACTGGTGGACCACGACCTTGTGGCACAACCAATTTTGCACCCATCGAAGCAAAAGCAACCGAACTATTGAACTTTCGAATATTTTCTTGAAAGTTCTTTGATTGATTAGAATCACCTACTAAAAGCTCTTTAAGATCATTAGGATAATAAATGTTACCTAAATGAACTTTACCATTGTGACAGCATTTAAAATTGGTCTCATCAATGAACATCTTGGCACCACAAAACTGACAGACTTTGTCCATGGCACCAAGATAGTGTAGCTCAGGCAATTGGTCTTGTCGAGCAGCAAGATACAATGCATTACGTTGTGCATTCTCATTCCGTCTGACAAATACTTCAACTGGCTCTTCATCTTGACGATATTCAACACGCCTTTGAGCATCATTGATTCTAAGTCTTTCATTTTCAGATAATGGTTGGATATTATTTGGCTGAAGCTGTCTGCGCCTTGCTTCACCTACATCCTCGTGTGCATGCCTACGCTGAATAACAGAGCGCATTTGTTGCTGATCAGGTGGCTGCAAAACAAACTGACCATTCCTAAAAACTGCTTGGAAGCCAGGAATAATATTAGTGCCTCTTATATTAAACATCACAGCACAGAATCACTAACAATAGATAGAAGAAAAAGAAATATATATTCCCCCAGTGAACAATGCACAGAACAAAACCTGGTGGAAGCGAAAACAAACCTTTCTTTCTACAACCTAACAGACACTGAAGGAGCAATAACACCAAACAGATAGCTAAACAACCTAGGAGAAAGCGAAAAATTGACGTGTAACACGTAACGGAATTACAGTTGTACATCTAAGTTTTTAACAAACCTTTCTTTCTACTTTCTGTCTTTCTACTCTGTCTCTCTACTATACAGCAAGGAGCAAACGAACCTGAATAAATGCAAATATAAAAGTTCTTAGATAGGTAGGTAGGCAGGTAGGTAGGTAGTCTTTTCGGTTGGGTTGGAAAAACCTTCGTGGAGTTTGCCATCTTTAAAAATAATAAAGACATATTATTACCTCGTTACGTAATTCTTTCGCTTTCGATAAACTGACTTTAACAACTGGTAAACTTGATAAATTATAAACTTGAATTGATAAATAAACTTGATTGATAAATATCAATAGATAAGTAAATTGTCTATACTTATTGTTTATTGTTTCTGGAGCGTAACCGCAATGAATAAAAACTTAATTTGTTTACTTTTCCAAAGAATGCCGTCGCTATAGTTTTTCCGATTTCAGCAACCAATAAAAACGGCGAAACGGCGATCACGTGTCAAAACAAATGAGGAAAAATCGGCATTTATGACCACGATTAAGAAGATTTTGACCATTAAATAAACAAAAACAAAACACTGTCTAAAATAAAAGTGGGATGCACAACGCGAATTAGTATATATAGATAATAAATTTCATAAAATTTAATTAAAAGCAGAGGAAACACTTGCGTGGGTTATCCCCCACTTACCCACCCCAGCTTAGAAATAGTAAGAAGTTTATATACCATAGTGAAGAAAATCTCTTTATAGCAAATCATCATTTCATTATTAAGTGACAATTAGTTTATGATAATTATAATATTTATTTCATTTTTCTTTCCTCAGATTATCTTATTTTAGACTCCTGAGGAGTTTCTCTCACACAAAACTCTGAATTGCTTTTCTGCCAATGGTTTACTTCAGAAGAACTTACATCTTTCTGTACCATCCTCCTAAAAAATTTATAAAGAAAATATTGACTACAATGCTCCAATCAATGAAGGTTTTAAAACTAAACAAACAATAACTTATACCCCATTCACACCGAAAATAAAACTTGTTTTAAGTAGATGCATTATAAACTTGTTTTGTATTTTGCCGTTCATACTAAAATATAACTTGGTTTAAATTTTTCAAACCTGGTTTAAACAAAACAACATAGCGATGTTGTTTTACGCGCGTTTTAATAAAACCAATATGGAAGTTGATGCTGGTAAACAGAAAGTAAATAAACGATCTCGACATTGGGAAGATCAGGAAACCAAACTACTGATTTATAAATGGTCTGATGAAAACGTACAACAAGATGTTTAGTTGAGACACTAAACATATGGGAGACATCCCAATGTATTCAATGTATTATGTTGCTCTGTATATTGGTCATATTGGAAAAAGTATGTTGTAACTTTCGTGTTCTTTCTTTCATTAAAATCTGGCAAATCCAATTTACAAACTTTTTTAAGCACAAATACTAGACAAAAAACCACTGTTGTACATGCAATTTTAGTAAGTGTGGCATGCTTATAAAAAAACAGGTTTGTAATTTGACAAGAAGAAAACAATTTATAAAATATTTCAGTTCATACAGAAGAAAGATAGCGTCTAATATTTTCACGTGTCTGATCTCCATTGTTTTCATTCTCTATTATATATCTTTCGCTATGGAGATGTGTTTCCAAATCCATGTCAATATCCTGCAGTCAATCTTCAACAAATGCTTGGTTATGCATTATGCAAAAATTATGTAAAATGCAACAAGCACTGACTGTAGTTACATTATTCTCTACACTTGTATCTAGTCTTTTTGATAAGCATTGAAAGCGTCCTTTTAAACGTCCAAAGGCGTTTTCAACCACAACCCTACAACGACTAAGACAAAAATTGAAGTATGATTCTTCTCTACATACGTTTCCTCGCTCTGAAAAAGGCTTCATCAACCAGTCAGCTAAAGGATAAGCTGAGTCACCAAGAATCAGTGGAGCAATATCTGTTCCATAAGACCTCTTCACACATGCATCATATAATGGAGAATTTTTGAAAATTCTTGTGTCGTGTGACCTGCCAGTCCAACCAACGAATATGTCTCGAAACAAGTAATTACAATCCACCAATCCCTGTAGGATTGAATGATAATCTTTCCTGTTGACATAGTCCTCCGGATTTACTGAGGCTGCTTTTATTCGTATGTGGCAGCCATCGATTGCTGCAACAGCTTGAGAAAAACCAGAAAGAGCCTCAAAATCTTGCATGATATGTGCAACTTCATTCTCTCTGGGTAGGTAAATATACCTTTTCATCAAGTCATTGACAATAGCTTTGGTGACATCATGAACAATAGAGCACACAGTCGATCTACCAAACCCAAATAAATTCCCAATAGTACAATAATCACTGCATCCAGATAAAAAGTATAGCGTGATTGCAACACGAACACCAACTGGGACAACCTTCCGAAAGTTTGTGTCCACTTTGATTATGTATGGAGATAGTTCATCACACAGATAAAGAAATGCCTCTTTGGACATTCTAATATTGTCAATCCAGTCGTCATCATTCCAATTTTGAAGCATGGTATTGTACCAGAAGTTTTGGCTTCTGTTTTTCACACACACAGATCTCTGTGGGATAATTTTTTGGAGGCCCATAATCCCCATAGTTGTTATTTCTAGCCCTTGTAATCGGCGGCATCTGCGCAAATATAAAAACATGTGTAATTCCGCCATGTTTGTTTACATTTCTTGTGTGAATGGGTTTTTAAAGTCAATTTTAAAGCTGGTTTATTTTACTTGGAGTTTAAACAAAAACATGGTTTTAATAAAACTTATTTTGTTGGTGTGAATGGGGTATTACCACTGTAACAATACTTTCTATGCTAAATGGAAGTACTTTAAATATTACTGATTTGGAAACAATCAAACCGTTAATCAAATGGAAACTGACTTCTTACTGTGGCACATTTTTGAAGCAATTTATTTTCGTAAATGTTGAGTATTCCATATCAACAGAGTTTATTTCCATATCCTCATTAAACTAAATATGAAAATAATAAATCATGGCAGACAGTTGAGCGAAATATGATTATTGGAAAACAATGAAACCAAGGGATCTGCAAATTATAGAAAACATACATTATCCTTCTTCTCATTGCCTAAAGTTAACCTATAATTAAAGTAAGAACTGTTATAGAGGAATTGAATACCCTACTTTGGGTGATTAACCGAATAAAAATGCCAAACTTACAATCTATCTGATGCAATTTCCTGACCACAAGCATTTTCAGCTACCTAATTGTAAACAGCTGTCACTCATTAATAAAATAATACATATAAAATTCATACATGGCAAAAGATATCTATAGCCCTTATGATCATATTTCTTGTTGAATCATGGAATTCTGCAATGCTTGGCCTAAATGTGGAGCAGTATTTTTGTAACTCTTTTTCGTGAAGCAGCTCTTGTTTTTTTGCACAACCACTTTACAAAAGCAAAACATGAAGTAAATAATAACCAATTTATGAACAGTAAAACAATGATTTCACTCACAATTGTGATATCAACTGATCTAGACTTGAGAAATTGGAGGAGTTCCTTGCATAAGTGATATGCTCATCGCTTTCCAGGTGCTGCAAAAAAAAATTCAAAATTTTTTTCAATTTTGGAAACAGGAAAGTGAACAGAATTCATAGCAAAAACGTACTGCTTCGAGTGAATGATAAGGATGTTTGCACAAATCACAACAGGTTAAGGATCTAAAAATTAATCATTGACCATAATTTTTTGATGATTTATTTGAATAATGACCTTATGCAGATAAATGTCCCAGTGGATTCAATGGGATTCTCAATTGTTTTAGAAATAAACAAAAGCTAGAATCAAAATCCACACAAAAATTAATCCCTATAAGTTATTTTCCTAACCCAGAATCACAAGCTATTTAGAAATAATCATTTATGCCATATCTGTTAAAATGTTTGGAACTCTTAGATCCTTTATAAATAACACCAGGCATTAGTATCATAAAAGGTTTACTTTTTATTTCTATCTTTTTCACTGAACAGGTGATCCAACATGAATGTCTCCTTCTTAGGGAAGCCAACCAATGGCCTATAAGATCTTAAGGTAAGAAATACATGTCAAAACTATTCTTCATGACAGGCCCTAATGAAATTAGCTTCAATCAAGATACCCTATTTGATGGAGTCTTAAAATGGCTCATCCACTTTTTTCGGTATTGTTCCACTTCCTAATTCAAGTAGGAATTCTGCAAATCCCCTTTCTCCAGGTGCAGCTCTCATGTTGACATTTAGATGAAAGATTTGCACTATTGGCCACAAGACAGAGCTCTTGATGCATGCTTCCACTATCTGAGCTGGTCTGCCTCTTTTCACTACTGGAAGAGTCTGTCTAAAATCACCACCTAAAAGAACAACCTTTCCAGCAAAAGGCACATCACTGTTACAGATATCTCTGAACATTCTATCAATACCCTCAAGTGCATGCTTAGGAATCATACTTGCCTCATCAAATATCAAAATATGCTGACTACATAAGAAATCGGCATGCCTACTGTTAGGCTTGACATTACATGTTGAATTGTCCAATACAGGAACAGGTAATTTAAAAAGAGAATGGACTGTCTTACCATTTTGTAACAGTGTTGCTGCAATTCCAGTCCATGCACACGTACTTACTGATAGGTTTCTTCCAATAACCTCACGAATGATGTAATTGTACGTGAAAGTTTTACCTGTTCCACCGGGTCCATCAAGGAAGAAAACTTTAGCATTATTATTGTCGTTTGTTGCCACTGCATCTAGGACTGCATCAGCAACAGCAAGTTGGTCAACATTCAACGTGTTCCTCATGTTGATGGCCTCTTCCCTCATTTCATCAGCATTTGGTAGATCGTCAGCAATAGCTTGTTCAAAAGCCGGTAAATCAAAGTCAGTAACAACCCTACCAAATTGCTGCAGGACTTCCTGAATTTTTCCAAGAGCTGACTGCTCTGCTTGTACTTCCGGCTGGTGTCTCAAAAAATCTTCAATCATGTGAGCACGAAATCTTTCCCACAACGCAGCTGGATTGCTTGGCTCTCCATGGATCAGAATGAAAGAGAACGCTTTGCGAATTTTAGAGGGAGTTGCTGATTCGCCAAGTTCTTCCATGGTTCGTATCCACAAAGTATCGTCATCCAATAGTCCAAGTGCAATACACGCTTCCCTAAAAGATCTATATAAAATCCCATTAACAGTTCTAAGGTATTCAAAGGAAGTCGCACCAGGAACATGTAACAACAGCACACGTAAGAAATACCTTTCACCCTGCCGAATGCTAGCATTGTACATTCTACTTACAATTTTTTCTGCTCCACGCTGACGTGTCACCCACTTACGTTGTCGTGTTTGAAACACATAATGGTGGGGGATATCAGGATATAAATATTGACGTGCCTGTTCGTCAACACGATTCAATTCGAACCAAGCAGTTAACTTAGTGTGCTCTTGTCCTCTTTCCAGTGCTGCTTGTTCCTGTCCTTCTCTGAAAAAAATCTGCTGCTCATTTGGAAGGTGAACAGGAAGTCGTAAAATTGCATGACTTTGAGTGTGCATTGGAAAAGTGCATAAACGCCACACAGCTTCTGGAGCAGATACATACCTCGCATCTAAAAAAGTTTTGATTTCGTCGTGATCTATTCGCTCATTGATTTCAATATGAGCAGTATCGTGTCCTTTGTAAATGTATTTGTACAAATACTTGACACTTTTAATGGAAACGCAGGCCTCTAGGTTTATATGTGCATTGTACTTTTTGCTGAGGAAAGGATTGTGTGGGACGATCCATCTGTTGTCAAGATCCATATTCTGAATTCGAACAGTTCTTCCGTCATCTGGTCGGTGATATAAAGGATAGCCATCCACATTTAAAACAGTTCCATTGTTGAACTGCTTTGGAAAATTTTTGCTGCACTTACCATCTTGCATACACGGTGAAGACACATTCAAATGGCCACATGGACTATGGACCATGCAGGATTTGATGATTTCATAAAGTTCTGGTTCTTGATCGCGATTTGGAATTCGTGCTGATATCAATGAATCAATGTCATCACCATTGCGCAACTTAAATTCGTTGCCAAGCCTCAACAGCATGTGCACATGAGGTAGACCCCTTTTCTGAAATTCTATAACATCCACCTGTGCTACAGACACACCTAGAACAGAATCTTTGATAATATCGTTTTTAAGAGTTTCCAACTTCAATTTGAATACTCGTGCAACCAGATCTGGCCTATCTGATGCGGTTTGACCAGGCAAAAGATTTTGAACAATTTCAGGCCATTTAGGATTGCATGTAAAAGTTAAAAATAAATCTGGTTTACCTTGTTTTGAAACTAATGCCATAGCATCTAGGTACAATTGGTGCATATTTCTCGGTGAACCTGCAAAGGTAGATGGCAATACAACGATATTACCCGCACGGAGGTTTCGTTCATGGGCAGCTTCCTCCAAATAGTCCATCAGGCCTGTGTAGCTATCTGCCCGTAGTTGTTCTTGGTTCTGGCGTATGAAGTCGAGTCTCGCTCCCTCAACTTTGACATAGCTGTCAACAACAAACTGTTGAAATAGTTTTCCAGCTAAATGTAAAGCAGAAAATTCACGTCTAATGGCAATACGATAAATATAATACTGCAATTGTGTAACTTTATTCTGCCTTTCAGTTGCATGCTGTTGGACGTGATTCATGTTTGGACTCCATCCAGGATCACCTCTAGCAAAAATCATTGGATACATCATGGAGTCAATGTTTGTAGATGTGTAAGGAATATTGCGCAAGGGCTGATCTCTTGGATAAACAACAATATTTCTACCAGCGGGAGGTGCACCATCGTTACCTACAAAAACTGCTGCAACTTGTTCGTGATGTGGAGCATTGTATCTCCTCCTGTCTTCACCTTCTCGCATATACATACCCACTACGGAGGTTGCTCTATTTTCTAAAAGCGCCCTTTCCTCCTCTTCCTGTTCAACCTGAGCCAAGTTACGATATGCTGCGGCATAAGGCGAAACTCTATTAATGACTGTTTGTATTTGCTCCATCAAGTCTCTGTTGCAATCCGTATTAGAAGGGTTTTGCATACGCATGTCAAGCGAATTAGCAGCTTCGATAATATACAGTTGGCTAAACATGGGCACTTGGTTTTCATTAGCATGCAGTGCTCCATACCTATGTAGCAGTTGTCCACATATCCTAAAACATGGAGGCCCATTTCCTGGGGGAGGACGTAAGTTAGCTGACAGAGAAGTAAAACTAAATGCATTATTATAGATTCTAATACACTTACGGAAATGTTTACCCAGAGCAGAATCATCAAGTAAAAGATCACGTAACTCAGGCGGATAATCTAATAAATTAGGAAGTTGTACCTTTCCATTTGTGCAACATTTAAAATTAGTTTCAAGGTCGAATTTGATTGCTCCACAATGTTCACATAAAATGTTAAATTCACCTAAAGAATGAATGTCAGGTAAATTATTGTTTTCAATATCAATCCGTGCAGCATTTAAAAAGCGAGACCTGCGCACTCGTCTGTTTCGGACATATGCTGTTTGGTGTTGTTGAGCATCAGTTGCACGTCGAGCAGCAGAGCTTGTTCGGGTTGCTCATGATCTCTTAGCGACTGTTGTCGGAGGGCTTGTTCTTCAAGTCGAGCAGCTACTTGATCAGGTTGCTCATTATCTCTTAGCGCCTGTTGTCAGTGAGCTTGCGGTTCAAGTCGAGCAGCTACTTGATCAGGTTGCTCATTATCTCTTACCGCCTGTTGTCGGTGAGCTTGCGCTTCAAGTCGAGCAGCAACTTGCTCAGGTTGCTTGTTAGCCCGTCGCTGTCTTTGAAGTTGTGCATCCCTCTCCCTTCTCAATTGAGCACGAATCTCACTTTGATTTGCACGGTATCTCCTTTGTCGTTCAGCATTTCTAATGTGACGACGTTGTTGAGGGTCATCAGCAGGGGGTTGTTGTTGTTGATGTTGTTGCCGTGCATCAACTACATCTCTATCAAATTGTGATCTAGGCAATGCAAACCTTTGAGGGATGCCATAGTCATGATCAGAATTCATAACTCGTTGAGAAAAAACTCAAACAAAAGAACAATCTATACAGGAATGTATATATCTATTTATATAATTTATATAATTTTTATCACCACAAAAATAAAAACACAACAGGCCTTGTGTTTTTTGTCAGTTTACCTAGCTAAATAGACAACAATAAACAAAAAAGCAAACACAACTTTCCTTTGTTGTCTTTGGGCAAACGAAATGATCGTTTTTCTCAACTTTCTTCACTTTCTTTTCGCGCGAATATATGAAAATTTGTTCAAAGCAAACCTGATCAGTTTCCAATTGTTGCCATGACATTGAACGGGGGTTAACGAACGCTTAAAAGTGGATTCACTAAAGGTCATTCTTAAGTATTGTGGGAATATAAATTGACTTATATTACTCATGTACATATATTTCAGTTAAAAATATTACAATTTCATGCAATTATCGCTATTTTTTAGAAGCCATTTTTTTCCGTTTTTACCCCCTAATCTTCTCCGTTGCAGATCCCCAATTTCTTTCGAAGATTTCTTTCGAAGCGAAATCTACCATTTTGCGTGACTTACAAACAAACAAACAAACAGACAGACAGAGAATTGGCTATTAATATATAGATAGTAACTTGTGTAAAAGTTTTTTACGGCAATGTGTCGAAAAAAGGTGACAAAAATTTCAATTACGGAATAGAGACTGGAAAGAGTAATGATGTTGTAGAGCTCGAAAAACTGATCAAAAAAATGTATGGGATCGTTTCGCTACAATCAACCGTTGCGCAACGATATCGTCGATCAAAGATATTGATGACGTCATAGCCGCAGTACCAAATGAAATTTGGGCCCAAATGTTGCGTCACCCGGTCACCCGTATCGCTGACCCTAAAAAACGCCAGTTATCCCTATTGGTTCTAGAGATATTTCCTCAAAAACGTCGTGTTCGATTGGGGATGCAATGCAATGATTCCCCGTGATCTTAAAAAAACTGACGTCAAATCATGACACGTGCTTTTGGAATAATTGTGAAAGAAAGTGTCTCTCACCTCTACGTGGTTTAACGCGCACATAAGAGGATGATGACCGTAAATTAAAACTAAATATATCACTCTCTAAAATAAAAGTATGACACACAGCGCAGATTATTATAATAAGACTAGAATCCCGGGTAAAAACTTTTTACCGAACTTAACTTCGAAAAGGATGGGTCAAAATCGCCTTTCCCGTGAACGATCCCCGTGACGAAAATTTCAATTTAGGAATTGGAAATGGAAAATGCAACCATGTTGTAGAGCTCGAAAAACTGATCAAAAAAGTTATGGGATCGTTTAGCTACGACCAACCTTTGCAGAGATATCGTCGGTTAAAGATTTTGATGACGTCATATTCGCAGTATCAAATAAGATTTAGGCCCAAATGATGCGTCACTCCATCACCCGTATCGCGCACCCTTAAAAACGTCAGATATCCCTATTGGTTCTCGAGATATTTCCCCAAAAACGTGACACTCAAGTGTTTTTGTATATAGAACATTTTCATTGGTTTCCATATTATGATGCACCGCAGTGGTTCATGCCACTAACCAATTAGAAGTAGTTTTTTTCATGAAATTTATAGGGTCAAGGTAATTCGCGATCCTGTCTGGTCCTCTCCTGTCCAGTGCTGACGTCATCACTCTCAGCATGGCGTTACTGCGCCTTGCCAATGAATAATGGCAATGGTTTCTTTCATGGTGCGGAAACCGAAGATCTCAATATTACGATTGAACAATTGTATAGGAATTGTAGCAAAATCCCGTATACACAAAGAATTTCTCGACTTGGATGTAAAGACATGTATGTAAGCAATCACAGATGTATTGGATCTTGTATATCTCATCTCGTACCAAATACAAATGGCGTTGGTTGTTCGATGTGTATTTCGACAAAAACAACTTTCCAGCCCTTTCAATTAGATTGCGGCGTGACAGAACAAGAAATAACCATTGAGATTATTGAAAGGTGTTCCTGTGTAGATGTAAATCGTTTTAGAAAATGTGCATGATCTTGTGAATACTAAACACAAAAACCAATCTGCTAATGCACTCTTCTCGTTTCAACTTTACCATGTGCTTTAAAATTTTATGTTTGTAAATATCCTTTTCAAATTGATTATTAGTCAGCGACCGTTTACTGTGCTGACTATTGGTTTCCATTTTGTCGGTTTTTTCGTCCAAAAATTTTCCCCGTAGAACTTTCTAGAAGCTTCTAGAACTTTTTATCTCCCGAACAAAATGGCCACCACTTATTGACGTCAAGAAAGAAAACGCTGTTCTTATTATGGAACCAAATGACTTAATTTGTACACATTGAAAACAGAGTAAACATCAAGCTCTACGTTGTCATGTGTAAGTCTAAAACAAAGGAAATTTTAAATTTCAGGTTAAAGATATTCTATGAAGTTCATTTCCATTGCAAAAAACGCAAGTGTGTCAATAATAGTCAAAGTTTTGATATCTTCAGAATAATTCACCTCCTAATTCGCAATTTGTGTAAAAGTAGCCATGAACATTATTAAAACTGTTTAAAAAGTCAATACAGCAAAAATAAAACTGGTAAAATTCTGGGAACTAATACGGTGTCAACTTTACAAATAAACTAGCTCTTGGTCATCTCATATATGACAGGGCACGATAGATTTCCTAAAATCTAGTGTTGTTTGATATTGTCTATGAAATCAAAACAAGAGCCAGATGGCGCCAAACGGTAGCAGCAAGTTTACTTTTCACACAAACGCTTTCAAAATTTTACTTTTTCTGAGATATCTCACTAGTGGAAAACAGGCATTAACGATATATTTGATGAAAATGATTAATTAGGGTAAATAGGGTCTAATCATAAAACACCGGCAATAATTTATTTAAAGATAAAAAGAATTATACATGCGTGAGCTGTGTAACATATGTTTTTTTTTATAAGAAATTTTTTCGTAAGAGCTTATGTGGAAAAAAAAAGTTTGTTTATAATAATTATTTCTGATGAAACCAAAATTGAATTCCAACAAATAACTGCCTTTTTGAACTAGATCTTTGAAAGCCGTAATACACAAACACAGTTGTAGTAGCTAACAAACGAGGTAATAAGAAATTTTGAACTGATAAGCTTTACTATCAAGAAAGCAACATATCAAGTATTTTCAGTTAGCGTAATGAGCTAAAAGTCCCATTTTTATGTACGCCTATTTGATTAGAATACGAATGAATTCGAATTTCATGGATTAAGTTATAAAATACCAGGTTATGTACTTTAAAAAAAAAGGTAATCTACTTTTAAATGTTTGATATAAAAAAGCTTCCAAATTACGAAGGCTGCGTCCTTCATTAGAATTTACATTGGGTTTTTGGTAGAGTCCCGCAAACTCTAAATCGCAGACTAATTACCATTTCGGCCGGAGTAGTAGTAGTAGTAGGAGTAGGAGTCCGTGGGTGTTTTAATACGGTATTTATTATTATTTTACGAATGTGTACCCAGGATAGCCTCTTCAGTTCCTTAAGGTACTGTTATCAATGAGGGTCCTGCGAAGGAGGTCCTAGAGCATTTAAAGCCCCCATTTGGGCTACGGAAGCTGTAATGACAGGAACCGCTCAACTAGACAACCACCCTAGACATCATTCCTACTCTCTTGCTGAGTGCTAAGCAGAGAGGATTGATTCACACTGTTATAGTCGCTGGCATGACTCGGTCGGGGATTGAACCCGCGACCTCCCGAGCAGGAAGCAAGCACTCTACCACAAGGCTACCAGTCAGTAGCCTTCGCTTTGCGCTGAAGAAAATGATTGAATTCGCAGATTATCAGCTTATGCATGTCTGTCGCTGACTTTGCGGCCTTTCAAGGCTGCTTTATTTGGATTGGTTTGGGTTATTTCTGGTTTATTATATAGTTTTTAAAAACTTATTGAGGGAAATGTACATATTTTCTTTATAAGAAAATGACTCGGTCGGGGATTGAACCCGCGACCTCCCGAGCAGGAAGCAAGCACTAAGGCTACCAGTCAGTAGCCTTCGCTTTGCGCTGAAGAAAATGATTGAATTCGCAGATTATCAGCTTATGCATGTCTGTCGCTGACTTTGCGGCCTTTCAAGGCTGCTTTATTTGGATTGGTTTGGGTTATTTCTGGTTTATTATATAGTTTTTAAAGACTTATTGAGGGAAATGTACATATTTTCTTTATAAGAATATACCTTATAACAACATCCAACATGAAATTGAACAAAGCATTAAGAACATCCTAAGAACATCGTCATCTTGAACTTTTGGTTACAAATTAAGAATAAACATTTTTTTAAAAATTCATCTGAACTTCTATATATTAATAGCCGATTCTCTGTTTGTCCGTTTGTCTGTTACGCAAAATGGTAGATGTGAACTGCGAAAGAGAGTCATCAATGTAAGATCACACATAAATTATTTCTCTTCTTGTGCGCGACGTCAGTGTGAAACCATTGTATTGAGACCCTAATCGATTGCGACGTTTAGGGAAAATTATCTCGATAACCAATAGGGATAACTGACGTTTTTTGGGGTCCGCGATATAGGTTATGGGGTGACGAAAAAATTTAGGCCAAATGTTTTTTGCGACGGGTGTGTGACGTCATCAAAATCTTTGATCGACGATATCTCCGTAACGGTGCGTCATAGACATATGATCCCATACATTTTCTTGCTCAGAATTTCGAGCTCTACAAGATGGTGACACTTTGTTTTGTCAATTCCTTAATTCCATATTTCGTGAACTCTTTGGGAGGTGACACAACGCAGGCTGAACCTGGGCGGCTAGTCTATTATTATTGTTAATGTTAAAGAGGCATTGGCCGGCTTAAAACAATAGAGTTTGAGTTACTCTCGATTATTCAAGTATATACTTACACGAATTTACTTATTAAAAAACAGACTTATGGAGGAAAAGAAAACCACACATGGTCTGGATGAGATTGCTGTCATTAAGATCTAAAAGTTCTAATTTGTAACAATTTCTACAATCCACTAGTGTTGGGCTGATAGAAGAATATAGCAGCATCCCATATTGCACACATACTTCTTTTGTAAGAACTTCACTAACAGTATTGCAGAATTCTCTTGAAGCATCCTTCAGACAGTATAGACAGCGCTACAGAATTTCACAAGTTAATAGTTGAATTTGGATTTTCTTTTGGAGGTTGAATGAAAGCATTGCAGACGGTTTTCAACAAGACGGCTCCAACAAGAACCACTTCTTGTTGGAGCATATTGACAGGAAAGTGAATCTGTTGGTGAATCTATAGCCACTTAACTAACCTCCCGTAGCCTCTTACCATGTCACAGAATTCTCCATCCAAGCACCCATGTTGTCAAATTCCTAATGTTCAGTTTGCGCCTTCTTGTATGTCTTAGTGTTTCAACTTGTTGATCCTCTTTGGCTTCAAAACATTGTGTTTTCTTGCCTCTTGGGAATGAGTGTAATATTGACTGATTCTACTCATCTCAACCTTTCCATTCAATATTGTCCAAATCAATACTTTGCTTTGCTCCTTCACTTACCAAGGATTATATACATGTTTTGTCTTGATCTATCTTGTCATTTATCATGTGATACACCTCCTTCTTCTTTACATATTCATGAAGCTTTCAAAAGAATGTAGACTGGTATGTCATCGGGTAAAAATCTGAAAACAAGGAGGAAAAACTTCAGCAAAAGAAAACAGTGACAGTTTGAAATGAGTAGAGGAATTACTAAAGTTTTAAAATGACAAACCTTTTTTGTTTCTTCATTTACTTGAAGCTGTAATTGCTCATCAAATTACATTACTTTTAACAAATTATATATACAACAAATCTACTCACTTCTTTGTAATCCAGGTAACTAAAATGTTGTTTTGACAGTTACACTTTGCTCATTCTGATTATGTGATTGACATATTTTTATAATTCATATTTTTGAACTCATACCATACAACATATTGTGTCAAAAAATATGTATAATAATAATTAAATATTTCCATTAATCTCAAACCCTTCAATCTCTTTATTCCGTCACCTGATTCAGGTAAAACATCAACTGGGTCATCGCTTAGCACTTCTGGTAAAGGGTTCTCTAAAACTTTAACCTGGATTGTCAACATCAACATGGGGAGCAACATGTTTGATTTTGTATTTGTATTTGCTACCATCAGCTGCTTTCTCAAAATTTTTATAAGTCATTCAAAAAACCATTCTTTTTTTTCAGTAAGCTTCACTAACCCAATGAGTGACCAAAATACGAAAGAGTTTTCCGTCATCATTACCAAGCCAAAATGTTCTACTTTAATGTGTGATTGGAATGCTTTTCTTGGCCCAGTATCAACCTGCACTATCTCGGGCTGTTAAATCATCGTAAAACAAGACATACTCATCGAATTCAGCAACAGAGTTAAAGAGTGTGCTTTTGACCCATTTCTCAGAAAGCGATGTGTCCGACCATGTGGTTGGTTGCCAGTACTGTTTACCAAGTGCACTACCAGCTTGGTAGTACATTTGATTACATTACATCATTCCTTTCTGTTACCAATTGGTACATCATATGTTCATTTGCTCTCAATAATGATTGATAAACATTGATTCCCTTTTTACGTGAGTATCTTCCCCACTTTTCATCATAAGTAGGTTAAACACTTGCCTTTTCATCTGATTTTGGATCTGTGTCTTTATGTCAGTTTACCGTTGAACACACAGCATTTGGATTTTTGACAACAAAGCTTTGTGTTTGTCACCAACTCACCATGATATGAACCTCAGCATGTAATACTAAAGTTGAAGATTGTCTTAAAACTCTACGCACATCCCGCAACCCTGCTTGTGATTTTTTCCAAAATTTACAAACAAACATGTTCGAAATGTTTTCGTGTGTATTGCGTAAAGTTACAGTCAATATGAGGAATGTATTTATTAAGTGAGGTAAAGAAGAAAGTTTCTTTTGAAAAAATTGTGCAGGGATTGGGCTAATCAACCAAATTATATAAATAGTAACAAATGTTATAGACTGATGAAGAGTTCTAACAAGGGAGAAATGCATCCAGTGCTGAACTCTCAATGAATGTGAGCAATAACAATGGTTTTCGTCATTATAAAATTTAAAATACATAAGTGATATACAAAAGTGATGAAAAAAGAATGAATTTGTAAATCAAAAACATTTAGAAAATAAAGAATATAAAGACTTTCCATCTTTCCCTGGAGTTTTTCTTTTATTCAATCTTTTTCTTTCATTCATGTGATTGCTCTGCAGTTTCTTCTTAAAATGCCATAAGCTGATGGGATGCACACTTGATTAGAAGACAACTTAAACGCAAAATGTTTTGTCTAAACTAGAAAAATTAATTGTCATTTAAATTTAATTATGCTCAAAAATACAGTGCTAATAAAAGTATTATTGGATAGCTTTGACTGTGATTAGTTGAAGAGGAATGAACTGGACTTTTCATTTAAAACTTAAAACAAATATTGTTTTAAATGTCAATTTTAGTCATATGAAGTAACTTTTTACAATTGAACTTAGGAGTCTTATTTGTTCTAAATTTGTACTTGTCCCTTTACGATGACCTTCCAGATCCATCACAACTATATTTTTTATCTTCAAGTGAATAATTTGTTGTTTCTAATGCTTTTACTAGATAAATCTCATGGTTACATTAAGTGTAAAGAAAATTTTGCTTTTAAACCACTATCGTACCACAAAATTCTATTATATATATCCTCATATCTTTAGAGACTTTTATATTTAGAATTCTTATTACTAAGTTAAGGACTTGAACATAAGTAACTTTATGCTGACAGGAATGCATGCATAACAAATTGCCCTTGAAACTTATGTTATCAACAAAATTACATTTCCAATCAAGATACATCAAAATACGATACCAGATATGTATAGAATTCGTTATTATTTAAAATTAAAGCATTCCTTAGTATGCCCAAGCTCAATGAAAATGTATATATCCACCAACACATATTATATACTTATATGAAGAAAATATGTATAATGTATGTTATGTATAATAAAGAGACAAAATATTACATTTGTATTCACAATATTTCGACTTTTATGTGTCTTTTTAAAATCTTCAGCAATGATGAAACACTTTTTTTAATTGCACTTAAAAAGTTAAGATTTATTAAATCTCTTTACGCTTAGGGGGTCAGAACAATGAAGCAAGCTTCCTTATTTCAATACACATAGACATTTATATTTCACTGATATTTTCCTCCTGAATATTGTTTGCATTTTACAAAAGCTTCTTTTTTTTAAAAAAATGTTTATTTGGGCAAACAACTTTATGCAGAAAAGTATATCCAGAAGCATATTATTTGTTTAGCTGGATGATAGAAAAATCCAAGCGTAAATCTAATATTTCGACCCTACACTTAGGGTCATCATCATCATCTTTTTTTTGTTTATATTTTAGATGAAAACATTTTAGAAGTTCGACTTTAGAAGTTCGACCTTAATTGCTAACAAAAGTATATAATAAAATACATTCTTTAGAAGTAAATGTATCTGGAAGGAACCTCTTTGAACTAAGCTGCATTAAGGGTTTAAAGAACTAAACATTCGGTAAATATATAATAACAACATATTTGAATTCGTTTCTATGCCAATTCTGTAAGGAAATAACCAAACAATGAAAACTTTCTGTAAAAAACACTGTTTTCAACCACGCTCGCCAAATCGACGCCATTTTGGATTGGTGTCAAATCGTTCCGAAGATGCAAATCGTTCCGGTAAGGTGCAAATCGTTCCGATTAAGATGCAAATCGTTCCGATTAAGATGCAAATCGTTCCGATTAAGATGCAAATCGTTCGGACAAATGTGCAAATCGTTCCGATAAGTTACAAATCGTTCCCAAGGTCACAAATCGTTCCTGACACCATGTCGCAAATCGTTCCTAAAATTGTTACAAATCGTTCCGTGATTATCGTTATTATTATTATTATTATTATTATTATTATTATTATTATTATTATTATTATTATTATTATTATCATTATCATTATCATTATCATTATCATTATTATTATTATTATTATTATTATTATTATTATTTATTATTATTTTTTTTTGTATTATTGGCAGTATTTGTATTTCATTATTTGAAAAAAATTCAAACAGTTTGGTCACCCGCCAAATTGAATTTCCGCCTATATTTAGGCTTTTTTTCACAACCGCCAAATTTTCTTCCCTTAAAGGGGCATTGGCCAGCTTAAAATGTAAATATCATTCTCACGTGATCAAAACAATCAAAATCAAAACAAATATGGGGTGAAGTTCGGAATCGCTTTGAACATCGTTTACTGAACCGTGAAGTGAGAAAATAAAATAATAGAAACACATGGCTTTTGATAATAGAGATACACCTGACACATGTATCTTTTGACATGATTCAATGTGAAGACAGAAATAATATTTTACACAAGCATTAAATTTCGATTCTTGATTTTTTTTTAATTCTGTTCCTTCCTATAAGAATGCAGCAGTGTGGGGACGGTAAGAGACAAGATAACAACAACAGTTCAATTTGCCAAATAATGTTTTTTTTCTCAGATTGAATCTTCTGTTCTTCTTTCTTCCTGATGCCATGGCCATATTAGAAATCATATATACATGTGAATGAATCGAATGTAAGATGTATATAAACTAAACCATGCATGAAGTCATATCCAATAAGCAATCAAATGCCCAAAAATGACAAAAAAAAATAATACAATTTCATATGTTTAATAAAAAACAAAAGTTATTTCCAATGATTATCCAGATGCAATATAATGTATAAACACGAAAAATTGATCAGCCACAGTGACTCCAGGAGGCAGAAATAACGGATATGTCATTCTGACAAAATCAAGATTTGTGTTTTGGAAACACAAAAAAAGTAAGCATAATGAAAATTAAGGAGAGAAAAACTAAAAAACAAATTGTTTACTGTTTTAAATGTTGGAACTTCTTCCAGCTACAGTGTACGAATAAGTCAAAGTAGATTCAAAAATTGTATAGCTTGCAATTCATGCCAGTAATGTTCTTATTCACTGGAGTATATTTTTCTGTGATTGCCAAAAAACCAATGGATTTTTCTTTACATTTCGTTTTGGTTTTCTAGAGAGGAAAAGCAAAATAAGTTCTCATGAAATAACTCAAAATCAAAACTAATGGGCCTTGGCCACAAAAACATGCCACAAAATGAAAGTAATTTCAAGAAAATCTTTATGATCTTCAGGTAGGAATACCTAGCAAGCTAACAACAAAAAATGCTACCCAAGAAAGCAATCCAAACGACCTCTCGGCCTTCCTCTAAATTATCTGGGAGGTAGGACTTAGCAAAATCAAAAGCAATAATGCAAGTTATATACAATAGCAAATTTAAACTTATTTTGTATAAACTATGTATGAGATGTAGAGATTTCACCCGGCACTCACGAATCCGTGTATATTTTTAAAATAACAAATACTCTCATTCAATAAGTAGCACAGAAATATTCCTTAATAAATTCATGATAACTTCGTACCAATATTTAATACCATATTAAAATTCGCGCCCATAGACAAGACATTGAAAAAAATAATTCTGACAGCAATGAAAATCTTCCGTCCTCTTCGCCATGATGTTTACATGCTGTCTCGATCATTCGGATTTTTTAATCCTCAAATCACATGGCAGATTTGAATAACCAAGAGTAACTCAAATTCTATTGTTTTAAGCCGGCCAATTCCCCTTTAAAGTGTAATGTACACAAGGCGTTGAATGGACTTAAATGAAAGTATCATTTGGTAGTGTCATCTGGAAGCTGGTTTTTGCCAAAACTTCACTTTTTGTACTTATTTAATGACATTTTAGTCATGCCAATAATACTTTTTAAAAGATGCTGGAAAGTGGATGTAATACATTTAGACAACACTTTGTGGGGACTTCAATTTATTTGTAGACATGTGTTAGGAATTTCAAAACTTGATTTTTCTGAAACCGTGTTGTGGGGCCGCAACTCACATGTACAGAAAATTTTTTTTTAATACCTTGCAACAAAAACAATGTTCATTCATTCTTTTGGCCTAATTTTCCATTTTGCCCACATTTCATCGTTCGTGCATATTTAATGGCAATTTAGGCATGCCCATAAATCTTTTAGAAGATTCCTGAAGTTTGACCGAATACATTTTAAAAACGCTTTGTGGGGACTTCAAATTATTCTTATTAAACCGTGTTGTAGGGCCGCAATGATTTGAACTTTCCATTTTGCCCAAATTTCATAGTTCGTGCATATTTAAGGGCAATTTAGGCATGCCCATAAATCGGTTTGAACTTTCAGTTATTCCAAAGTTTTCTATTGTTTAGTTTTTAAACTTGTTCCTCATGACCACATACGGCCTCAACCATGGAAAGGTTTTAGAAAGTTAGCTATAAATTGTAAGTAATACGTACTTGCAAAAATCATTTAACTGCACCTGACCGAGAGAATTCTCAGTTACGACATTTTAATGGGTTCAACTTTCGCAGGGATTAAGTTTTGCGAATGGCCGAATCCGGATAATTTTTTGGAATCCGCAGGTATTTCATTTTCGAGGATTGTTTGTTTATAAAATTTGGCAAATTATAAATTTGGTGTACTTGATTAAAATAACAAAGTAAAGAAAAAAGTTAGGAACGAAAACGATTTCGCGTATTGTTACAGTCGACTCCTAATTCAACACTATAATTTGATAACCTTCCTAATTCTATCTAAATTTTTGATCCCTGCAAGGAAATTCTCTCTAATTCCATTTCTAGCGTGTAAAAAGGGCCTTACCACACCCAACAAAGGTAATCGAAATGATTGATTTTTCTTTTCTGACTAATTTTCCGCCTTAAAATCAAATTAAAGAGACACTCCTTTATTCGATTCTAATTCAATAAAAATTCCATCCCCGTTGGAAATCGATTTAGAGAGTCAACTGATTTAGTTTTTGGCGGTTCACCGAATTCAAAGTTTTAGCTGGGACAAGCTTTGGGGACAGCTTCAACGCAGTTTAAGTCAAATTTTGCGATCTTAATGCCTGCTGAAGTTTATCCCAATAAAGTTAAAGTAATCAAGAGGCATTGGTAACAAGAAAAGAAACACAAGGCTTGCACCAAAACTTTAGCGAACATTATCCGAAAATAGACTTTCATTTATTAATTAACGAATACTAGCCTAGCCTAGTGTTGTGATACATGAAGTAGGTGCCTGTATTACAATAGTAATGAAACAAACATTCATTTATGTATACTTTCCTTAATAGGCGGAACAATATCGAAACGAAAGTGGACGATCGAACAAGCGGAGGTAATTTTGAAAGAATGCCATGGGCATGTCGTTGGAACATCACTGCCGGGGAAAGATGAATGCTTAAAATTGATTTCAAACAATAAATGCTTACGAGACCGCACATGGTCGAATATTAAGGACTATGTAAGAAATTACAAAGTTTCTTTATCCAGGAAACATAAAGTGTCCTAAAATTGGAAATATTATAAAATGACGTTAGCTAGAAATTGAAAATCTTTATCGTAGCTTTTTTATAGGTTATTTGAAAACTGTTTTGTTACTATTTTGTTGTGCAGTTTCATTGAAGTTATTTTGAGCTTTTCCCTTAGGTAAATTGAAGCTCCTTTAGTTTTGTAATGAGAATTTAGCTTGAAGTGATGTACAGGGGGAAAGCATGTCAACTTTAATCACTTTTGTTCACTTACTACTTCATTCCGTAGGTTTTTTTAATAGAAATTGCATTTCTTGACCTCTTGGTTGGCTGCATATATATTGTAGTAGACACATAGGAAGTTATAACCCCTATCAACCGAGTGATGAAGATTGTAATATGTATATTTTTATAATTTTATTGAAAGAACTTAACATGATCAAATGACAAGAATTATTTTTACTGCATCATTGAATCATTGGCCATGATGGCGGCGATGAGTGCGGTCATGCTCAGAGCACTGTGTAATAATAATTTTATTTGCGAATAAATCTGTTTACTCGAGTTCCAATTCATTCAGTAATTCTCGGGAAGATGTCGTCACAAATGGAATGTATTTCTATCAATCAACCTGGAAATTTAAGTTGCAGTATGGTGTGAAACCAAATAAAATATTTGTTCTTGAACTTTTGTTAATTCTATGTGGTGATATTGAAACCTGCCCTGGTCCATCAATTGAAAGAATTTTACTGGAAGCTGAAAAGTTAGTAAATCTACGTGGGCTAAAGATTTTCCTTCTGAATGTTCGAGGTTTATGGTATAATTTGGAACATATACAAGAATTTTTGCAAAGCTTTCCGAAAGTTGACATACTCGGTCTTACAGAAACTCATACGGACGATGATTCCGAGGGTTTATATCAAATTGATAATTATGACTTCATAAATAAACCAAGACCAACTGGTAAAGGTGGAGGCGTGGGCATTTACATTTCTAACAGAGTCACATGGAAAAGACGTGATGATCTGATGAATGCAAAAATTGAAACGATCTGGATTGAGATAATGCCTCCAAAAACAAAATCGTACCTTGTTTGTGTAATGTATAGACCCCCTGATGGTTCAATATATTTACATAAAGACTTTGTTGAATTTTTGAATTATATGTTATTCAATGCAACTAATGATCATAATACAGAGATAATTCTCACTAGTGACATTAACGTGAATTACTTGAGAGTAGCTGATCACGCTGATATTAAGTCTGTTTTCACCTCGTTTGGTTTGAAACAAATGATTAAAAAAGCTACTAGAATCAATGGAGACACAGACACTAATTGATGTTTTCGCTACAAATAATCCTTCCGTAATCAAGGAAACGGATGTTATTCCAACAGGCATTAGCGATCATGATATAATTGGTGCCGTGAGAAGAAACTATATAAAAACGAAACCAAAGACCACAACATGTCGTAACTATAAAAACTATAATCGTAAAGAAACAAACAACCGATTAAAAAAATGAAAACTGGAGCAGTGTATATTCATCCAACGATGTAAATATCGCTTGGTCTTATATGAATTCAATTTTGCTTGATGTGCTTGACGAGGCTGCGCCTTTGGTCTCTAAGAGAATTTGCGGTCGATCCTGCCCATGGATAACACCCAAAATCAAAGGTGAAATGAACGCCCGTGATCACCTCCTACGCAAATATAGAAAGTCTCGAACACAGACTGATAAAACGGCTTAAGTAAATAAGAGAAACGCAGTAAATCGTCTGTTGAAAAAATGAGAAATGAATACGGTAAAAAACAACCTCGTTCCCAGGGCTTCTTGCCTTTTTCGATATGTGTATGGCGGTGAAGAAAGCGCTGGTGCAGGCCGGTCGTTTCTCACTTGTGATTGGTTGTCAAGAATTAAATAATTAAGAAAATATTGCCCTCGGCGTCGAGTGATATTTTAAAAAAAAATCAATGCGGAGAGAAGTTTCAAAGCCAGAAATGGGAATAAAAAAAGAATATTTCACAAATTCAGAAGACAAGACCTGATGGATAAATATTAAATAACATTATAATTGGCTATGACTGAATTTTCGTACTTATGAATTTGTTTTATTGATTTCTCTATCAGTTATTTGTGAGAAAAAGATAGTAACGAGGCTAGAAAATTGATGACAGAAAGTATAGCATAATCAGCTAAATATTTTTCTTTTTCCTCTCATGCTTTACCGTTCATAATTATTTCCTACCAAGCAGGTGTAACAGCAGCTTAGTAGCTTCTCAAAATTGTGGAAGTAAGTTCATAAAATTTTTCAGAGAAAACATTTTCTTCCTACCTGTTGTAATGAAAAAATATAATATGGTGTGAATATGTAGTGTCCGTGAGTAAATGGCTCAATTAACAGCAAAGAAAGTGTATTTAGGGAAAGAAGGAGGAAATCAATCCAAATGTCGACTTTGTGGAGAGCAAAAGAACAACAATTACTTAAGACACTTTCAGTTTTTTGAAAGGAGAAAAGATTGTCTCTGAAAATTGCACGTACACGTGGAATTAGCATAGGAGAGGATGACAGTCCTCCCCATACAATTCGTAGAAAGTGTTAGAGCCGTGTCGAGAACATGTTGACATTTATACAATCCTGTCAACAAACACAGGTGACACTCAGACAAAGCTTATCTATAAAAAGATTACCACCAAGTAGTATCCAATCACATGCTATTAATGGAGAAAGCTCTAGTATAGGTTCACGTAAACAGTTACAATTTACAACACAACAACAAATAAAAGTAAGGAACATAGCACAATAACCTAAACAAGATGAAAATTGCATAATAGAACATAACTCTGTATATACTGAAGATTATGACGAAATTGTAACAAAACCATTGGAAAATATTGAAAAAATTGAGAACTCATTAAAAACAAAACAACCACTTGCTATAGCAACATCACTGTCTACATGTGTGGGAGTCAATCTTGCACTGAAAAGGCTGTTATGCAATGAAATAGCATAATCATGATGTGAAAAACTCTGTAAAAGAAAGGGAAATAAGTCAGTATTATTGGATAACACTTTCACAGGACTATCTGAGTACTTACTTTACTTGAAGTTTACTTGTGTGACAAAGTTTTCTCTCAGATCTTGAGATCACCCATCTCGTTGAGACCAGTGAGTACAGTGTAAATAAAGTTTATTCAGAACTGAAGGAAAACCATCCATTTATAATTGATGTTTCTAATACTGTGTCTGGAAAAACAGTTGATATTGAAGAAGCCCAAGCTGAATTGAAACGGAAGTACGCACTGATTTATGCAATTTCAAAGTTCAATGCATGCATTCTTACAAAATCTGGGTAATATTGGTCTGTATATATGCGTCAGTGTGTTATAAAAAGCAGATTTGTATAAATTCTATTTTCAAGCTCTTTTGTTTATAGTTTTGTCCACATAAAAGTTATACAGAAACTATATATACTCATTATTGTGTTTATATTACATTTATTATTTATATTATTCAAGCACTCAAAAACTATTACACATGAATACACCTTTTTTTTATAAGCATCAGGTAAATTTGGCTCAGCCTCAGTTATCCTTAAAGATTTTGAGAATCGAGCCTTAATCCATGCGTATAAACATGCTTAGTCTATCCACACCTAAAGACCAAAAATATTAAGATTCAGCCTTATTTTATGCTTGTTATTACTTTTCAAGCAAACCACCATTGCAATGTCTTCAATCATACACTGTTTTATATCACAGCAAAACCTTTCTTTGCTAGAGATGTTTCATATCTCCCCAAAAATTATTTTTTGACTATTGTTTATACTTGCACAATTTTTTCAGGGTCAAAGGTATGCTTATGCTTAAATTTTTGGCAATTATCAGCCTAATTATGCTTATATCCGTTATGCTTATAAAAAAAAGGTGTATTATTACACATGAGTTTTTTTAAAAAAACCCAGCTAATTTAGCTACATTGTGTTACAGTCTTATTTATATATTTATATTTAACTTTTTAAACCTGCCGAGGCTTGATGTCAAACTATATTTCTCAAAAACTATTAGTATGTAATATACATACCACATTTCAACACAATATGTGTTTCATCAATGCGACATATGCCACAACATTATCTCCATATATATATTGGACTAGTAACCCGGGTAAAAACTTTTACCAAACTTAACTTCGAAAACAATAGGTCAAATCCACCATTCCCGTGTACATACCCCGTGACGAAAAAATAAATAATAGAATCACAGCTCAAAAGTGTATCTATGTTGTAGAGCTCGAAAAACTGATCAAAAAAGTGTATGGGATCGTTTTGCTACGACCAACCGTTACAGAGATATCGTCGGTTAAAGATTTTTATGACGTCATAGCCGCAATACCAAAAATAATTTAGGCCCAAATTTTGTGTCACCCCATCACCCGTATCGCGGACCCTAAAAAACGTCAGTTTTCCCTATTGGTTCTCGAAACATTTCCCCAAAAACGTCGCGTTCGATTAGGGATGCAATGCAATGATTCCCCGTGATAGATTAAAAAAACTGACGTCACGGCACTTGCTACTATATAATAATCGTAAAAAAACGCATGGCCTAACGAAAAATATGACCACGATTAAGAAGATTTTGACCTTAAAATTCAACAAAATTTATCACTCTCAAAAATAAAAGTGTGACGCACACTCGCTATCATATATAAGACTAGCCGACAACTTTTTCTTGATCTGTCTCGGATTAACTCGGACTGGATCAGCTCTACGCCAATGAAAACTCATTTTGAAATCACGTGTTTTGTAATTCATAATGGTAGATATGTTTTGCACGTGTAAATAAAAACAGTGAAAGTTGGAAGTTCCTCGGCTCAGCTATGAACAGCCAAAAGCAAAGCACAGTAGATCAAGATGAACTTGTTACTAGATTTTTAAATGACCATGACAATAATCTTATCTCAAATAGCAACTTGCAACTGCAGATGTTCCAGCAGCAAACACAACAACAGCCAAGGAGGTTTATGTATGAAGATGAGATTGATACTACTGAGCAGACACAAACACAACCAGTCGATGTAAAGGAACAGCTCATAGATATTATCCAAAATTATCCGGTTCTGTGGAACACAAATTTGAGATCCTTTAAGGACTTGAACAAAAAGGAAGCAGCTTGGAAAGAAATTAGCATGAAACTTAAATTATCGAGCATGATGTTTACTAAAGCTTATTTCTGAACTGAAGTTTTAATGCCAATTGCTTATAATGTGTTGTTCAAAACCTACTTGTGTATGTAATTAAGTGTTATCTTTATTGTAGCTGATGCCCTGAAAAAGGAATGGACGAAGCTTAAAGACAGTTATCGTAAAACGCTTAGTAAGAGAGAGAAGATGACAAGATCTGGAGCCGGAAGCAAGCGATTGCTAACATGCAACTTCTTTGCGGAGTTATCATTTTTGCATAATAGTGTTGCTAACAGACCATCAGCCACAAACATCCCATCAGGGCTATTGTCACCAGGATCCCCGAACCTATCAACTATTGCTGATGAAGATATTTCTGATGAAGTCTCCCTTGGCTCACCACCACTACCACCATCAACAGTTGTGAGGCCTCAAGTATCCTGTCAGAATTCCTTTAAAAGAAAAGCCAATGAGGACACAGACATGTTACTCATTGAAACACTGGACAAACATTTATCCAAAAATGAAAATGAAGAGGAGGCTCCTGATGATGACGATAGATATTTTTGTCTAAGTCTAGTTAAAACTCTCAAACGTTTAGATGAACGCAAGAATGCTTATGCGAGACATCCGATCCAGCCAGTATTATATGATATAGAATTCAAGGACAAAAGTTGAAAAGACTAAAGTACAGGCTGTATGACTTTTCATATGTTTTCTTTGTGTTCCAGAAGTACATACTACAAACATTTGTGTTAAAAACCAAGTTATATTCTTAACATATAGATAATCGTTCCAGTCACAGATTCATGTTGTAAGTTACCTTAAGAAGCTGTTTACATGAAAATTTTGTTTTGGTTTATTGTAATTTTGAAAGTACTTTTTATAAACTTATAATTTCTATGCATGGTGTTTCCTGAAAATGGTATATTATCAAAACTTTGGAAAACCAAAAATCCATCAATTTTTTATATTAACTAAATTCCAATTAAGGCATTATGCAGAATATATGCACAACATGAAGTGACTGAATCTTTTGCCTATCTTTTATCAAAAGCATGTAATGTAGAGTTTATGACATTGTATTGCCAAGTTACAGAACCTTCAGCTGACATGAAATATTTACAGAAGTTATCACGTACTTCTTTTGCATCCAATGAAAAATTATTTGAGCCAACTCTTCCAATGTTGATTAGTGCCCCCTGAACATCTTCAGTCCTCCAGCTTCCTTCAATTAAAATACCATTTCCTACGTAATCAGCAAACCCACGTGGACAATACATTTTTCTATCATCCATTAGAAAATTATGTAGTGCTACAATTGCCTTAGTGGATCCACTGAGATGTTCAACTTTTCTGACCATTGCTCGCCTTAGTATTCTGAATCTTGACGCACAAATTCCGAAAGTATTTTCAATCACTCTTCTAGCACGTGAAAGTCTATAATTGAAAATACGTTTCGGGTCTGTCAATACGTTTCGAGAATAAGGTTTCATTAAATCAACTTTCAGTGGAAAAGCTTCGTCTCCAACAAACACAAAAGGGTATTTCTTATATCCATCACCAGGTAAATGACGCTCTGTAGGAAGATTCAGCAATTTTTCATTGATTGCATACCCAATATTCCCATTTGCGAAAACTCCTCCGTCACTTTGACGCCCACTGTCGCCAACATCAACAAGCAAAAACTTATAATCAGCATCACAAACTGCCATTAAAACGATACTATGGTTCTTTTTATAATTAAAAAAAGATGAGCCTGCTCTAGCTGGGGCCTGCATAACTATGTGCTTGCCATCGATAGCGCCCACACAGTTTGGGAAATGCCATTTTTTTTCAAATCTCTTTGCAATCTTCGTCCACTCTGCTGCTGTTGAAGGGCATTTTAAATAACCTAATTCTAAGAGTTTCAACCAAATAGCCTTTGAAGTTTCACTAATTATCCTTCCAACTGTGGTAGGACCAACACGATAACTACTCGCAATAGTAGTTTTAGCATCACCACTGACCAAGTACCTTAATGTAATACACAAACATTCATCTGCTGATATACTTTCACCTCTGATAGATGACTTCGTTATCAATGGTGCAACATAGGATAATAGCTTTTCAAATTTATCTGGAAGCATTCTGAACTGTTTAAAAAAGTACTCATGATCGAATAATCGCATATCTCTGACAAGCAGATGAAATTCTCCTTTCTGTTTCCTTTCCTTGAACAGCTGTTGAACCCAAAATCTTTTCTTGTATTTAGATTTCTGTTTTATTCTCCGCTTGAGCTTCCATATCAATAAGAACAGCAACACCTTCCGAGTTTGAGTTTTGATGGCCGCCATATTTATTTACAAAAACATTTAAAAAGCTGAGCGGATCGGATTGGATTTTTTGATCCAATCCAGTCTGATCCATAGAAGTAGAAACCCAGCTTAACAATACACTCAAAATGTAGAGGGAGAAAAATTCAACTTTTTATTAGCTTTTGTTTTAAAAAAGTTACCCACTCTAACATGGGTGCTATCAAACGTAAGGAAGAAATAGTTTCTCTTCTTAAAAACATCACTACGGAGGAGAGAAAAAAGGCACGTGCTAATTGAATAAATAGAATAAAAAACGTTCGATCAGAACGCTTAACAATTAAAAGAAGAAATTAATTTGTTAAAAGAAAAACACATTTTGTTTTGATATAATACTCTTTTTTTACCTATCGGTTTTTAAACATTTTGATTGCTCAAAAAAAAAGTTCACCCGCCTCAGACAGTCAGGCAAGAGATAGTGGCAAATCGCACATGCTGCCACGTTCTGCCACTGCTGCTTTTTGTCCAAAATGTTTAATCAGTTAGTTTCTTTGTATTTAGTTGATGTACTGTTTTCAAAGCCAAGTCAACGTGGAATATAAAACTAACAATAATGACAAAAACAAAACTTTATTCCTATTAGTTCATCAGCCAAAAAAAGTCACGTTCGATTGGGGTTGCAATGTATTTGCTTTGAACTCACGTCGCACACAAAAAAAGAAATAATTTCGCTCACAACTCAATCTACCATTTTGCGTGACAGACAAACAAACAGACAGACAGAATCGGCTATTAATATATAGACTAGTAACCAGGGTAAAAATTTTTAACAAACTTTACTTTGAAAACAATAGGTTAAATCCACCATACCCCGTGACGAAAAAATAAATCATAGAATCGCAACTCAAAAACATCCCAGGTGGCGTCGCTCGCCACCCATGTTCACTATGCGTTGTGTCGCAAAATTTAAGTCGTGAAAAGTTTTTACAGGCATTAATTTTTTAATTCATTTCTTACATTCAAAATATTTCAAACAGAAACAAATAGCAACATGGCTCAGAATATGTATTTATACGCAGAAAATAAGAAACGTTCATAAAAAAAAGTGCAATATATAACACAGAACTGTTTACCCAGACATACAAAACCAAACATAAAAAAATGTTAATTCAAAACAAATTGATACCTTCCAACTTTTTCTTCTGTTCCAAAGTTACTACTGGACTGCAACCATTAATGAATTTTTGAAATGATATAGTCTTTTCTTCCGAAAACCATCAACGTCATGATTGAAACCATGAGTTCCATTTCTTTATGCTTTTTTTATTATTACCTAAAAAATTAGTACTTGAATGGTAATACCGAAAACCTAGTCATGCTATAACAATATTGAAGTAAAGAATAAAACAAAAAGAAAGAAAATTCAAGTACGCATTTATCCTAAAGATTAAAAACAAAATTTGGTCTATAAAGTCTATAAAGTCAACTGATACTGTGAGTCAATATGGGTTCACTCAACACTGGAGCTGAACAGAATAAAGACTTTTACCTGGCATACACAACCAAACATCAAATTAATAAAAATAATTGAAACAACAAAATGCCCTACTTTGACCAAAACCATAATTGAATACCCAGAAGATATTAAAAGCAACAAATAAAAACATAATGCTAAACTTATATACCTAGCAAGTATGTATGTAGCAATTAACATAACACAAAATAATGAATGCCGTAAACAAATATAAACTGAAGAAAAATATACCCCAGCAATGCTTCTTTCTTAAATAACCTTCTCAACATACCATGTGTTTCATTTATACATTTATAATTTCGTTTATAAATAGCTACACTTTTTCTTTTCTGACCTAAAAGATTTCAGTAAAGAACAGCTACAATACTTACTACTACTGCAACCATATTTAAGCAAACCAAAATAAAAGGCATAAATGGCTGGCAGAAAGGCATGCAGACAAAGCATCAAACATCGTCAATAGATACAATTTAACAGCATAACACGTTCCCTACTTCCACAGCCATGAGAAAGGAAAACAGTCATAGCTGTGGGACCATTTTTAATTGATCTGTAAATAAATAAATAAAATCAAGTCTTCTTTGCTAACTGTAAAAATAATAATAGCGCGCGTTACCAAAACAAATTACTCTCGTCTTCGTTTTTCATCCAGTAGCATATAAACTAAATAAACGAAAGAACTCATATAATAAGATATCTATTCAAAGCTATAGTATTTAATCTTTCAAAACTAAATTAAAACCATTCCTTACTTTGTAAATAAACATCATTTTGTTCTGCATCTCTTCACTACACTTTCTTCTGTATAGCGATATTTGATAACTAAAACGTAAACAAACATTTAAATACAGGTTTCTAACTTGTTCTTTTATTAATCAAAAATAAAGTTTTATAATAATACCTTTTGTTTGTTCGATCTTTCTGCAGCTAATTTTTAAAAACTTCACTGCACTTCTTCTGTATATCTAAATATGATTTTTCATTGTTAACAAACGTTAATAAAACGTTTTATAATAATAACAATACCTTCATGCATACAAACCTGTGTTTCTTCGTCAGTTCTTTCATCGATTTGCTGCCTAAAACAATCAAATTTAAATTAAAATATTCGTATACAAAAAGAAACACGTCTTCATCGCGAAGTTTCTTGCTCACGAAATGATCGTTGACAAATTTCGAATGATTAACATTGCATTGCTCGCACTCCTCCAAAGACATTTTTCAGCTGATTTCCACTGCGCAAACCAAAAATAACAAAACGGAGGAGCATATACTAATCGCGGAAAATCAAAAAAAGTGTTCTCGCCTCTACGTGGTTTTACGACAAAAAGGGAAAAAATAAGAAGGATTTGACCGTGAAAAAAAACAAATATGTCACTCTCTAAAATAAAAACCGGATGCACAATCGCGAATTAGTATAATAAGACTAGTATCTCGCGTAAAAGTTTTTTACGACTTTATTTTCGAAAACGTTGTCACGAAAATAGGTGACAAAAAATTAAATTTCCAAATCTCGAAAAGAGACTGCACCCATGTTGTAAAGCTCGAAAAACTGATAAAAAAAATGTATGGGATCGTTTCGCTACGACCAACCGTTGCAGAGATATCGTCATTCAAAGATTTTGATGACGTCATAGCCGCAGTACCAAATAAAATTTAGGCCCAAATGTTGCGTCACACCATCACCCGTGTCACTGACCCTACAAAACGTCAGTTATCCCGTGTAAAAATTTTTTACTGTTGCATTTCTCAAAACGACGCATCGCTCACACCCGTGTCGAACATTTATAGAAATAAAAAGTTATCATAATCGGCGCTGTGCATACCACTTCTAATTCAGTGAGTGAAATATTTAACTTTTTTTAAACGGTTTTTCCTACATATTTGACGTAAGGCGGCACATTTTTTAATCTAACGTCATTATTAAAATGTCGTAAGATTTCAGTTCATCGTGAAAAGAGAAAGAGGTGATTACGAAACATAAACTGTAGATTTTGACACAGACACAAAAAAACCCCATGTCACGATGGATGAAGTGGCTGCTGTATTTGTTGGTTAAGATGGCGCATAGCAAAGGGCAATAGGTGGGAATTTTGTTCTTACAGTCTTTAATGATAATGGGTGGTAAACAAAGCTGCCTTGGCATGTAGTGAAAAATAAAAACGCCAAAGGAAATATGAATGATAAACGGGATTTACCTGCTAACGTTGCTTCTTTACTCCAATAAGATTCGATAGCATTCGTTATTTCATTAGTCAGTTCTTTACCAAACACCCTTCATATTACAATGTCGACTTTATCTATTCTTTGATAATTAATTTTACCTAAAAAAGGAGATTTCTATTAATAATAAGCCTCTCATAAAAACATATTTAGCTACATATACGCACAAACAAAAGAAAACTAAAAGAACGAACGCAAACTTGAAGCAAACATATGAGTAGGAACAGGGAATATTTGTTAAAAGATCATGAGTTTAGCTTCAGCCTACCAAACAGTCAAAAAAGAAATAAAAGATATGTTATGAAGAAGAATAAAAACGCCATGTAAATGATATGCGGAATTATACCTGCTAATGTTGCTTCTTTATCCACTAAGATTCGATACCATTCGTTATTTTTATAGTCTGCTCTTTACCAAAACACTCAAGCATTTAGACTTGTTAAATTCTTTCGTAATTATTTTAAACTAAAAAAAAAGAAGATTTCCATGAGCAATGAATACCATATCATAATAAACAAAATGCTACACATACACACAAACAAAAAGGAAAGCAAAATAAAACAAAACACAAACTTGATTTCTTATCCAAATCAGAAAGCAAACATAGAAAAAGTCATTAAATTATCATGAGTATAGTTCTAGCCTACCAAACAGTCAAAAATGAATTAAATGGAAAAAGACGAAAACAGTCTCAAAACTTTGATTTTTGATTCAGTTCGTCCGTGAATTTACTTACACTTGTTAATTCAATCTTTACAATACGATCTTTCTCCGGCAAACGACTAAAACAATAAAATTAAAGATCTTCGTTTTTAAAAAAACTATCTTCGTGTTCGTGAAGTTTTTTGTTTTTGTTTTTACTGCTACAAAAAATGATCGTTAACCAATTTCGAACGAAAAACATTGCATTGCTCGCGCTTCTCCATTGACGTTTTTCGGCAGATTTTCAGTGCGAAACCAAAAAGGAACCAAACGGAGGAGCATATACTAATCGTGGATGTGCACACAGTACACTCAGTTACTCACTTTCTAAAGATGCCGTATTGAATTTTCCATAGAAACATTTCGTCCCCAGTCTTTTTTCACACTTACCAAGTTAAATGTGTTACACACTACGCGGATTAGTATAAGTAGATAATATCTCGCGTAAAAGTTTTTTACAACTTTAATTTCGAAAGTAATCTGCAGAAATATGACGTGTTCCTGTGTGTGTACCCCATGACGAAAATTTTAATTACCGAATTGGAAATGGAAAGTGTAACCATGCTGTAGAGCTTGAGAAACTGAGCAAAAAAATGTATGGGATCGTTTCGCTACGACTACCCGTTGCGGAGATATCGTCGATCAAAGGTTTTGATGACGTCATATCCGCAGTACCAAATAAAATTTAGGCCCAAATGTTGCGTCACCCCATCACCCGTGCCACCAACCCTAAAAAATGTCAGTTATCCCAATTGGTTCCCGAGATAATTCCTTAAAAAAGTCGCGTTCGATTGGGGATGCAATGCAATGATTCCCGTGATAATAAAAATAACTAACGTCAAATACCACGTGCTATTATACTAATCGTGAATGTGTCTTGGGTGGGCGAACTGCCGCTATATGACCACGATTATGAAGATCTTGACCATTAACAAACAAAAAAACAAACACTCTCTAAATTAAAAGTGGGATGCACACACGCGAATTAGTATAATAAGACTAGCCGCCCAGGCGGCGTCGCTCGCCACCCATGTTCAGCATGCGTTCAGTTCACGAAAAACAAATTGAAGAATTGGAGAACACATGCAAAAACTATTTACCAACTATTAACCTAATCAGAATGAAAATTTTTACCCTGGAGACGCGTATTATAAACAAACATCGCAACACTTAAAATGCCCTACTATTGACTGAAAACTATTTTTTTGATACACAGAAAATGCAAAGTTACTTCTATGTAAAACAAATCATAATAAAACTAATGAAAACCTATACACCAAAGAATCCAACATCCCACTATTATAATAATGTGTATAAATGCATATGTGTAGTACTGGAACTGAACTGAATAAAGGTTTTGTAAATTTTTTTTACCCTGGAGACGTGAAAAAAAACATTGCAACACTTAAAATGCCCTACTTCAGACCAAAATCATGTTTTTACATGCAGAAACAAATGGCAATACAACAAAGAAGTATATTATATCGTATACGCAGAATAGAAGTAACTTAAGTGTAAAAAAGCAATACATAATACAGAACGCAAAAGCAAACATTGAATAACATTACGAAATGTGAATTGAAAACAAATCGATACCTTGTTTCTTTCGTGCCAAAGTTACATTGGACAGAATTTTTTATTGGTTATCTGTTCTTCACCAACCATCAACATCATGATTAAAACCATGAGTTTCATATTGTATATTTTATTTTGCTTATCTAAAAGAAAAAAGATTTCGAATGCATAATGATTCAAATACCTAATCGTATTTATGACAAACAAACAAACAAACAAAATGGAACTTCGAGAACATATATTCAACTTAAAAACAATGATTGAACGCACAAACTTAATAATTAACATACAAAAAAAACTAAACATACTATGAAGATATTGAAAGAAAGCAAAACAAACTAAAAGAAACTTCAAGAACCTTATTTACCTTATGAATAATAATTAAAAACACAAACGTAATGACAGAATTTCTACATCTAAAGAGTTTATAACAAATGAAATCAATCACATATTAATCTGAGTGCACAAATCTCCTCTAACTAAATAGATATTTGCTATTTTAACTTTAGTTTAAATTAAAACAGGATACCTTTCACTGCCAATTCACATGTTAGTAAACAGCATTCTGTTTCTGCAGCCATTTTCAAACACTTCTAAACTCTTTACTTCTATATTCATACCTGTAATTTATTTACTGTATTTACTTTCCAGCACAACAAACATACATAGGTATTTATAAAAAACTTTCGCTACCACTTTTTATAAAGTGAAATACATAAAACTGCTCTCTTCGTTTGGCAAAACTGCTAAACTTTCTGTATTTTCCAGTAGATCTTAAACATCATCAATAGATGAACTTCTTAAATACATAATCCATTCTTCACTTAACTAACCCTCTCAACATCATAATTTAACCCATGTGCTTCATTTCTTTTTTAACAGATGAAAATATTCAAACCAAACCATTTCAGTTCAAAGCCCCCCCCCCCTGGCTAGTTCCCCCCCACCCACCCCCTGGCTGATTCAAAACACAACAGTGAATATAAGGTCATCCAATACTCGTGGAAGGTCAAGTGGTAAGGGTAAGCCTATTTTCGATCACCAGTTAATTGCTCACTGTATATAAGAAAGTAAACATCATCTTTTCTGCAGCCATTTTTAAACAACTTTCACTGCACTTCGCCCTTTGAACTGCACGTCTGAATAGTAAAACTTGATAACTCACTTACGCATGATCAACAATACAATAAAATACAATACAATAAACAGTAAAAGTACAACAATAAAAGTTTTAAATATATATAAAACTTTCTCGTTTCTTCTTCAAAAGAGCAGCAGAAATGACGAACCTTATTAACGAACGCCGTTGCTATGAATTTTTCGGCCAATCAAAATAGCGCATTTTAAGAGTTTTCCTTTATTAGCCAATAAAAACGATCAGCGCCGGGGCTTCCCCATATATAAGATCCTTTTGCAAAACCACCGTTCCCTAATTTTAATGCAGTAGTTAAAGGTTTCATTTCGCCCTTTTTATTTGGGTATAGACACCCATTGGCGAATGGACTAACTACCGCTATATGACCACGATTAAGAAGATTTTGACCGTAAATTTTGAAAAAAACCATCACTCTCTAAGTTAAATGTGTTACACACGCACGCGGATTAGTATAGCGCGATAATTGTTTGTTTGTATAAATCTTTAGCATTCAATATCTGAAAGTCTTGTCCTCCATTTGGCTTATAAAGCGCATTGGAAGCATATTTAAAAATGTTCTCCATTATTATTATTATTATTATTCAGCATGCGTCCAATTCACGAAAAATTAAAATTAAGAACTGATAAAAATGCATGTGATGGTTTTAACACGGATAAAAATTTGGAAATGCTGACTATAAGGGTGAGCAAAAAATGTCATAGAATGTTCAGCAGAAACATAAATTCTCATGAAAAAGTGTTGACATTACTACAAAGATAGCATCAACAAATAAATAAATAAATAAACCAAATAAAGGTTACCGTAATGCTTCGATTAGACGCCCGGGGCGTTTATTAAATTTTTTGAATTTTTAAGGGGGCTTCTATTCGAGGGGGCGTTTAAAAGAGGGGGGCGTCTATTGAATTTTTGTGAACTCTTCTTATTCGTAAATATAAACTAAATATAAACATCGATAAAAAATATACGAAATTAAACTTCAAGATCATCGTCAATAAAGACAAAGTTTCCAACTTTTAGTTTAAAATTTAAAAAGAAAGGCGTCTATCATAAATTTCCATATTTTTATACAAAATGAAAACATTGAGGCTGAAACAATGCAATGTAGTAGTTCTACATGCCTTAATTAGTGTGTCTCTAGAGAGGGGCGTTTATTTAAAAATCTCCTGAAAAGGGGGGCGTCTATGCGAGGGGGGCGTTTAAAAGAAGGGGGCGTTTAATCGATACATTACGGTATCTTTAATCACTTTTGTAAAAGTGTATATCGACTTCGTTAATGGTTTTCCAATGCGTTATTTGGTTTAATCCATTTATTCTTGGAAATGATAATTCTCGGTGAATAGTGAGTGCATTGCATCTACGTACGCATGCAGTTGGAATTATCGGATCTTCCGAAAAGTGGATTTTTAAAAATTGATGACATATCATTCGTAAGCGAAACCAAAGAATCTAAAAAAATAAATAAATCAAGTTAAGGTTGAATTTAAAATCCGAAATGTGCAGCCGACAATATATCTTCCAACTAAACTTTCATTCACAATTACCTTGACAATGCTATCTAGACTATAGTAGATACGGTTATCCATAGGATACTGTCAGGATAAGTTTTTCCCATGAACTACCAACACCAAGTTGACCTCAATACTATACTATAAATCTAAAGAATCTGAATAAATATAAGTTAAAGATAATGAATTAAGTTTGTCAATTTTGTCAGTTAGGAAAGATTTATTCATTCATTTACATTTCGCTCCATTGTTCTATTTCTGCTGACATCAGCATATTCCATTCATTATCTTTAACACGGACAATAACCTCTTTATCCTCAATAAACTAAATGAACTAACTTTAAGGAATAGTTATCTCTCAAACTGACAAAGAAGTTTTCTCTTAAACCATAACCTGTAATGTCATTTCACAAAACATAGTGAAATAAAGATCAAAGGAAGTATGTATTGCAACTCTACCTGAACTCTCATTTAGATAACAACAGACTTATAGAATAAGATTCGCAAGTGATTTGTAACGACTAAATAAAGAGTAATCCGTATATAACAACATATTTTTTGTAACTAAATAAACTACAATAACTATAACTATAAACTAAAATAAACTAAAATAAACTATGGTATGGAATTACCATACACTCGACCGCAAATGACTGATTAAACAACCCATTATTCCCTAAAACACAATTTAGAAAAACTATTTGGAAGCTTAAGTAAGTGGGCGCTAATCAGCCATTCACGGTCTAAATTTAATTTTTTGGTTCAGTTCACTTGATTATTTTTCATTTTGAGAATTTGATTATAGACATTTTAAAACTAATTTTAATGAAAACTGAACCTGAATGTATGGTAACTCCATACCGTATAAGGAATCAGTCGTCACTTAAAGATAGTGAGGACTGACCCCTTATACTTCATTTCATAATATTTATAATTTGATTTTGTTTTTTGTTTTTTTTGTGAGGGGACGTAACGCCCGGTCACGCCCCCCCCCCCATTTTTTTTCCATATTTGGAAAGCCCTCCTGGACTTCGAGCCAGGATGGGCTTTCCTGTATCTGTTGAAGTGTTGTCGTGTCACTATAAAAAAATGATAGAAAGCTAAGTATCATTTAAGACAATAAAAAAACAAATAGTATGGCTTATACGCAAAACTTCACAACTCACAACATGTGGTATCTTGTGATTCTCATGTGGCTCTCACTTACTCGGTAAGTGAGTACTTTACCACTGATGCCCACAAAGCAGAACTTGTCAAGCAAACTTCAATAACATCAGTTGGTTTTGCCTTCTTCACAACTGGCAAACACTGACGAAAATCTCCACCTCACAAAAGTACCTTTCCACCGAAAAGTGCATCACTACCACAGATATCACATATGGTATATCTGAATAAAGAAACTGTTGAGCATCAGGATCTTCCACATTCAGCTTAAACCATGCTGTTAGGTGACTATCTTTCAATGCCCCTTCAGCAGCTGCTTCTTCCTCACCAGCTCTAAAATAAACCTGATGACATTTAGGTAAATGAACAGCTAATCGTTTGATAGTGTGGGATTTATCATTAATGGAGAACTCGAAAATTCTCCACAATGCTTCCGGTGCACTGACATATCGAGCATCTAGAAATGTATTAATTTCGTCATGCTCCAGACATTCATTAATCTCAACATTAGCGCGATCATGTCCTTTGTAAACGTATTTAAAGAGATATTTCACACTTTTTATCGTGATACATGCTTCCAAATTTATGTGAGCATTGTATTTTTTTGATAACCACGGACAGTATGGTACAACCCATTGATTATCCAAGTCCACGTTTTTGACCCTCACTGTACGACCATCATTGCGTCTGCGATACATTGGATACCCATTTGCATTCATTTGAGTTGCATCACAGATTGGCTTTGAAAAATTCTTGGTACAGTTGCCATCATCTCCCATGCAGACTGAATTAGGATTTGCATTCCCACAGGGACCATGAATCATACATGATTTGATGATGTTATGTAGCTCTGGTTCAAGTTCAGGATCTGGTATTTCAGCAGAAATTAAACTGTCAATATCATCAGCATTCTGCAGTTTGTCCTCTTGAGCTAAATGGATAAGAATATGTGCATGAGGTAAAGAACGTTTCTGAAACTCAATAACATACAGGTGCGAAATGGATTTTCCCAAAACACCATTTTTAGTAATATCCTCTAAGAGTGATTTCAATTTCAAATTAAAAACACGTGCAACCAAGTCAGGTCGATAATGTGCTGGCTCATTATCCAAATTTTCAGTAATTTCTCGCCATTTGGGATTGCACGGTCCCATTTTAGTGACCATAGCCATAGCATCTTGATAATTTTGTAGCATGGCTCTTGGACCACCCTGAAATGAAGAAGGTAGAATTACTGGTCTGCCTGCATGAAGGCCACGATTTTCCGCAACATTGGCAAGATGATCAATAAGGCCTTGATATTGTTCAACCCGAAGAGCTGCCTGGTTCATCCGTATGAAATGCAAACAATTAGCTTCAACTTTACCATAGCTATCACCATCACCATCTTCACCAACAAAAACAGCTGATACTTCACCATGATGAGTTAGATTATATCGGCAGCGGTCATCCCCACTTCTCAAATGCATTCTTACCTGAAAATCAATAGCAAATTATCAAAAGCAGTTGAAAAAGATCATTGGAGTATAACTATCTATTTGCACTTACCTCAGATGGGTGACGATTCTGTTCATTTGCGAGTTGCAATTCCTCCTCCTCTACCTCACCCATGTGTTTATATGCAGCTGCATATGGACTCTCCCTTAAAATGATATCTTGCTAAGTTTGCATGACTTCAGGGGAGCAACCTTGATTTTCTGGTCTTGCCATTCGCTCGTTGAATGCATCCATACCATCATAAATATAAAGTTGACCATAGGATGGAGGAACACCTGGTGGGTGTAAATTACCCGTTCGGTGACATACCTGGCCATTTATACGAAAAACTGGTGGACCAAGACCTGGCGGTACAGCCAATTTCGCACCCATGGAAGCAAAAGCAACCGAACTGTTGAACTTTCGAATATTTTCTTGAAAGTTCTTTGCTTGATTGTTATTACCTAATAAAAGATCTTTAAGGTTATTAGGATAATAAATGTTATCTAAATGAACTTTACCATTGTGACAACACTTAAAATTAGTTTCCACAGCAAACATCTTGGCTATTTCTAATTAAATAAAAAACATACATTAGCCAGTAAGTAGCCTATTTTAAAATTTTAAACAAACGGTTTACCTGATCTTTCGCTTTTGATAATATAATAAAAACAATCTTATGTATATACGATATTGTTTCGCAAGCGTCCTTCTTACTGGAAAATTAAAAATTAATTTTTTTACGTTCTGAACGAATTGGTTGCTATAGTTTGCCCGATTCTGGAAACCAATATTGATTGGTCAAAAAGTATTCACGTCAATCAAAACAATCAAAACAATCAAAACAAATGCGCATTGTATAGGTTTCCCGAAAGAAACGTCACACATGACGTATCATGTATACATGTATACTGATTACGTAACTTTAAAAAGTGTCTCTCGGCCTCTAACCAGGTATTATGCGCATTGTGTTGGTCTCCCGAAAGAAACGTAAAACTTAGATTACGTAACATTAAAAAAAGTGTTCTCACCTCTGAGTGGTTTTACGACGAAAATGGAAAAAATAAGAAGGTTTAGACCGTGTAAAAAAAGTAAATATGTCACTCTAAAATAAAAGTGGGATGCACAATCGCGGATTATTATAATAAGATCTTAATAGTTTTCTTCCATCATCACACAATAACGACTTTGGATGCGAAAGCAGAATGTTGACTTCTCCTTCTAAAACTTCATTGGCTATTTCTAATTCCATATCATCAGTTTCAGTACCAGAAATATTACAACTTACAACATTGACAATATTTCTCTTCCTCTTCTTATAGGAATTAGAAAAGGCAGCAGTTGATAAACCAACAATTTACCAAAACCAGTTGGTAGAACTGCATCGTTGCCTTTTAAAAGTTGATTCCAGCATTGAACTTGTTTCATTTATCTAAAGCGTACTCAATTTGCTTAAATAAATTAATCACTTGCTAATCGTTTGTTTATTTTTGTCTACGAATTTTGTTTCACTCGACGTTTTAATGAAAAATTTTTAAGTAGTTCTTTACCTCACTTGCCCGTATGAAGACGATCTAAAAACCATGGGAAGAAAAGACAAATGACGTCAATACTGAATAAATTAAAACCACCAGTATTTCAGTTGGTTTTGACCGGCCTGCACCAGGGCTTTCTTCGCCACCATCCGCATATCGAAAAAGGCTAGAAGCCCTGGGAACGAGGTTGCGGTAAAAAACTTTTAAATGATAATGCACAGGCCTCTGATAAATTTTGGGATGCAATCAAACGCATTTTTCCAACAGAATCCAAACAAAAATCAGAAACTTTTTTCGATATCAGTATCAGTACACTCTATACGGGTGCCTGGGTGAGAGATAACTGAAGGTAAAATAGCTATATATAGAGAGAGAGCTTACGAATTCTTTAATTGGATAAGATAATTAAAAATAAACAACAATGAAGAGTAAATAAATAAATTTTCTTTTTCTTTAATCACTCATCCCACTCAAGGCCGAAGCCACTACAAGGAGTGGAGCTACATATGTTTTTGTGTAATTGTTATAACTTTAGATGTTATATATTATACTTGAGTTATTTCTAAAAATATATATATAATTATGATATAATTACATAATTGTTAAATATATATAAATGATTTTGATTACTTTCAGTATCGTGAATGGAAAATTTATGCTTTTAATAATTTGTTTGTTGGTTTTACTAATTTTAGGTGTATAAGGCATTATCAAGAGTATATAATTGATATCAATGAATTAAGACGAATCACTATTATGGTTGTGGAATATCTGCTGTATATACTTGAGACAATGGAACTGCTGAACCAAGACAGGAGTAACAAGTGTGATGTGTCTGGCATTTCCAGTGGTTAGAGACTAATACTATCAGGAAACATTCAAAAATGTTTTTCATCATTCATTTGAAAGAAACATAGACGGATTCAAGAATCAAGAATGTATATAAATTGAATTTTGTTGATCGACATTTGAAGTTGGAGTTAAGTTACCTGAACATTCTGGCAAAGTTTAGAAGATGCCTGTTATGTATTTCTTGTTGGTTTACTTCCTAGTGCTTCCTTATGCTTTTGAACACGCTGGGTTTTTTAGAATAGGTCATCTTTATTCATGCTCTTTTTGCCACTATGACTGTCAGAAATTTTTTTGAATCTGTACTTATGCAGTGCACAAAAGAATAGGAAATGATTGATTCATGAAGCATTTTGTTTTCCTTCTCTTTTCTATCTCCATCCCACATTGACAAAATCAAATACTTGAAAACACATTATCAGATTATCAAATTTGACTTTGTTTTGATTTTTTATATTGTGACATTACTTAGTATTATGTTATTCATAACTGAAAATTACTAATGGGCCAATTTCTGATAATATTCATCAAATTACCACATCAAAACGAGGCAAGGGAGCACAGTTTGGTATTTGGACATTTGAATTAATAACGTCTTTGAATCGCAATATAACTAAAATGTACCGTCTTCGTGTCTAATTATGGACAGCCTTCGTAATTACGGACATCGATCAAAACATAATTCCAACCGTCTGTAAATTAAAAACATGGCAGATCTCGCACTGTCAACCAAACTGTAATGAAACAAACTTCAGAGAGAGATAATTAAATTTATTTGAACGCTAGAGAAAATTACCAAATGGCATTTAGAATTTATTTTCTAAACTTTAAAGATTTAAAATAAATAGACTGCGCCCTCTTGAGAATCATGCGTATTTTTTTCAGCTCTGTGTGTACAATGTTAGCCATATTTACGGATAAAAAATAATAATGGCCACCTCCGTCATGAAATATTGACAGGTCGAAAATTCATGTTTAAATATGAATTGAGGAATGAAAATGTTTTTTAGATGATGCTTTTAGAAAGTTAATTATCATAAAACAAGTCAAATAAATAAAGTTTTTGTACGTCAATCACAGTGGAGGAGGACACTTTTTACTGAGTATTGAAATATAGGCCATTATAATTTTCTCGGTCCATTATTCTTCAAGTGTTTTTCATAAAACATTTTATTCCATTTTGCGTGGTGAACTTGACAAGAACACATGTTTATTTTCATAACAAGAATGTTTGTTTACATTTTGATGTCCGTAATTACAAAGGCTGTCCGTAATTAGACACGAAGACGGTACATTACATTGATAGGATACAATATCAAGAAAACTAGCAAAAATTACATATATTCTTTCAGTGGTGCTATTTCCTTTTCACACCCCCATTCTCCGTCCAGTATGTTTTAGGGTCTGAGTTAAGAGGGTTAGGGTTTGGGTAATTTTTTATCTCCATCATGAAGAGCCAACACAGTAAAAAAAATATGGCAGATACCTCATGCCGACTTTTTTTGCGTCGAATGAGCATATTTTCGCTAAATTAAAGTTGCGGAAAATTTAACTTTAGCAAAACTTTTATTTTACCTACTGGCAATTCTCTGTAATTAAGGGGTAATTCGCTAAAATCAGGTTGCATTAAATCCATGTTCATCCATTTTCACAAAATTTTACTGACGCAAAAAAGTCGGCCTAAGGTAGGTAAATTAAGGGGGATGCGAATAGGAAATAGCTCCCGTTCAGTTATGGATATGCGTATTCATGCATTCAACTCTATCGTCGGAATTTGTTGAAGGAATATCCCGCTTTCACGCATTCCATGTTTTCGCTGGCGAACAGGTGATTCCACGCACCCACTCCGCAAACCTTATATATTGATCAGCCATCACAAGGTTAGCATCATTCAACAACTTATAAAGCACCATAGACTGTCTTCTAGATTGTTTGAAAAGTCGAAATGGCTTTTTAATAAAGGCTATACATCTGAACAACATTCAGGATAGTTTCTATGGTTAGATTATTGTGTAAAAGCCGTAAATGATTTATTTATTATTGCATGGTTGTTAATGACCCGTTTGGGTGCCAAAAACAAAAAAACTAATTTAAGGCAAGAGACTGTGGTAAGAACTTTCGGGAAGTTTTTCGATAAGTAGTTTTCGAAGAAGGGGAACTGAAATGAGTAATTTTTGGTAGAATATAATTTAGTACATTTGCAGTCATGTTCAAAACTGTAATGGGCAAGCCTTTCATAACAAATACCTCATTTAAGTCTTCAAACTTTGCGTCACAGCATTCACAGTAGCCATAGTCATTTCAAATTATTCTTTCGGGATACTGAATATCCCCAGAACTGGTTGAAATTGAAGGAAATTTTACCTCATAGAAAAGTGGACAACTTAAACTGAATGAACAAATTTAAATGTTTATCTGAAATACATCATAATTTAAATATGAAATAAACAGCTAACCATTCTTTTTCTTCAATTTTGAGGAATGGCTCTTTCAGTGCTGTAACTTAAGCTGCAAAGGAATGAAACAACACCCTTAAACATATCACCATAAGAAAAAACATGAATTGTTGTTGGAATAGAAAAGTTCTTTTTATCAGTTTGTGCTTACCAAAATTGGCCATTAGTCTTTTTAGAGCAACCTACAAGGATAATTTTGACATGTATTTCACTTTCATAACCATTGACTATTTCCATAAACATGCAATGTTCATTGTTGGATATATTCCTGCAGAAGAATCCTTACTAAACAAACACAAGTGCATACTCTACAATTAGGTTCCGAGTTTGTTTTCTCAATCGCAATAACCTAACATGAAAATAAAATTAATGAAGATGGGCAAGAAAAAGAATTCCTACATATTTGCTACGAAAAAATAAAATAAAATAGATCTCATAAAGTCCAAATGATAAGGCCAACATAAGAACTTGTCCATTAACCATTAATATAAAACAACAAGAAACTTCTTACCTGTACATCACTCTCCGAAACAAACTCTATCTCGACTTCCTAAATGAAAAAGTATGCTAACAAAAGATCTTCAAAGAAACATAAAACTAATCAAACAAATCTATCTGATTTTTTATTCAAATTAGGATAAAAAATAAAAGATTAGATTGCCTACCACTGGTTTGAAACATGGAGCACAATACCTAACCTAAAATTACAATAAAACATATCACGAAAATATCGATCTGACATTATAACATTATATATATAAAAATGGTATTACATACATCTGACTGCCACCATAAATCATTGGATTTATAGCTGTATCGCAATTCACAGCCAGGAAGTTTATCCACAATGGCCACCCAAAATAAATGGGGAATTTTTCCCATCACAAATTTCTTCAGAATACAGTTGGCCAATTTTGGTGGAGAGTCATTGACAAATCTTCCAAGACTTCCTGACAAAGTTGTATCTATACTAGAAATGAAATATACTGTGGTGTACATATTTATGAAGTATAATGAAAAACTATAAGAACACAACTCCCCATATAAAAGGTAAATCAGATCAGTTCCTTTGGTTAACATATGCATAGTACATCACATTTCATAAAACAAATTGATTAAATGGGTTTATTATAACTTCTCTGTCACTTGAATTTAAAATAGAGAGTAGTAAGAGTAAAAAGGTTTATTATTTCATTATTACCTTTGTGCACAATAGCAAGTCTTATATTCTGTAATTACAATGTCCTACCTTAACTTTTCTTCTTTAAATATCACATCAAACATAGAGCAGTTAATTTTTCTTTTTCGATACTCTAAAGCCTGCTGCTGCGCTTGCTTGTTCTTTAGTAACGTTCCCCTCACCTCATGGCTGTCCTTTCTTGATGGATGTGGCAGTAAAAACACCATAGCCTATGAAAGGGTTTTTATATCATTTTTAAATCAATTAGTAACTTTTCAGTGTCAAAGGAATTTTCTGAATATTTTGTCTTATTGAGAAAGCTGAGCTACATCGCACTTGTTTATAGATTGGCGATGAACCAATCTATAATAATAAGAGAAGAAAAATACTATCCTTCAGGCAGTATTCAGATTAATTTTTTCATGTTCATCATATAACCGTCATTTAAGCAACAATTAAATACAACAATTGAATAAACATTATTTATTTTACAGGTACAAAATTTTAGCAAAGTAAGTCCTCTTTTTGATTAACCAGAAGTTGTTAACGCTCATCATCCTTGCTGCAGTTTGCAGTAGAATGAGATTATCTGTAATTGATACATAGGCTCACCTTTATATTTTTCTTATTACATTGAATAGTCTCAGCCAAATCCGTGACTGTCCATGGGAAAAAATAATATTGATTTATAGATTAATCTATAATTACCTATATTATAGATTAGATTTTATCTATAATCTATGTATAGGTAAAATTTTATCTAGATTATAGATTATTATAGATTATCTATAACCTATAATCTATAACCTATAATCTATAATCTATAACCTACGTTCGAAATCAATAATCTATAACGTATAACCTATAATAGAAAATCTTTACTCGATATCTATAATCAAGTAGTCCATGTGCTATATTTATAGGAAACAAGCGATAACAACTTTAATTACTTGCGAAAATTTGACTGTTGTCGCATAAAAGTTTCTTCGTTTTAGTTTGTTTATGTTTTATGTTTTCAATGCGCCATTTTTCGAGAGTAAAAACATGACCAGGGACGCAGGTTAATTTTTATTTCACGAAATAATATTAGCCTTAATAAAAACATGACCAGAGGCATCAGTCAATTTTTCTTTCACGAAATAATGTCAACCTTAAAAAAGATTAAAGTTTTGCCAGAAACATTTTCTTGGTGAAACTAATTAGGTCCTTCACATGATTTGCTATTTTCAGTGATTCTTTCGGGTGTGGTCAGTAGTTTCAATTTCAATCCTCACTCCAATCTTTGGGTTTCCCTGTGCCGTGTGATGTACCATATTCACGGTTTTTCTCGCATGGCAGCATTCTGCAAAGGACATGGCGTGGTGGAAAAATGCACGACATGGTGAGTAATTATATCCTTCAAAATCTTTCAGTTCAAGACGTTTGTAGAATTAAAGCAGTGTCAAAACATAGATTTCCTCTTGTACTTATGAATGGGGTTGTATTAAATAGGTGATACCGATCAAAATGTTTATATTCATTACATTTTACGTTGAACAAAAATACTCATGGAATAAACTTGAAAAACACAGCATGCTCAACGATATCAAAATGAACTGGTTATGTAAGCATACAGTAAATTTGGCTAATGATATGTACACCATGTTTTTAGTATGTCAAATTGAGTTGTTTAGTGTTTGTTGTACAAGTCAGCTTTTTTTTTCTTAAAAAAAATCACTATTGACCTCATTCTGAGGTAGGAAGAAAACAAATTCTCCACTACACTATTGTCCCCCATTTTCTGTGATGGAAGGTACAAAAACAGAAAATTTTCCACTTCACTATCAACCCCATTTCTTAGTTAGAAGATTTAAAAAAAAGAAAAAAATTCTCCACTTCACTATCAACCCCATTTCTGAGGCGGGAAATTTAAAAAAAAAGAAAAAATTCTCCACTTCACTATCAACCCCACTTCTGAGGTGGGAGATTTTAAAAAAAGGAAACAATTCTCCACTTCACTATGAACCCCATTTCTAAAGCGGGAGGTAACAAAAAAAGAAAATTCACTATGTAAATAGGTAAACTGTTCAGCAAATTTTTTTAGATGGTCGAAAACTGTCTGGAATTGGTGCAACTAAATCTTCCGTCCCTTCTTTGCAATATTGCCGTATTTCCTTGAATAGGTAACTTTCTCTTTCATCTGAGAACCTTGCTGGCATAATTTCAGGAGGTAGCTGAAACTGAAGTTGGGGAAATTTCTTTTTCAACAGGTTTATAACCACAGGATTTGAGTCCAGTGTCTTCAAACACTTCACAACACCTGGCCCATTTCTATCCATACGGAAATGGTGGTAGTCAGTGATATTCTGGATCCTGTTGAAGTATTGGGCAAGCATACCACTCCAGTCATAGACTGAGACAAAAATTGTCCCATCGTGTTTGCCAACTAGCTCAGCATCATTGCTATTACCAGAAGAATTGCAAACTTTGGCAATATCATACAGTGTCCAAAGTGGTGCGGTGTTAGTTTTTCTTTTGAAAATCCCAAAGTTTCTATCGCAACTGAACTTTGTATGGCTGGCAATCATGAACGAATACTCTATGGTTTAGTGTAACCCCACCATTGTTTTCCATAGAAGATACCATACAAAATAATTGTTTTTATTTTGTCCTAAAAATATAGAGAAATATTCTCATAGTTGTAAGTTTTTATAGAGTATAATAAATATTAAAATTATTTAGAATCTCACCAACATAATTGTCTGCGTGAATGGTGGCTCTCATCTCACCCATGCCGTGATGTTCGAAGAAATGACGAACGTACGAAATAGTTGCATTGGCGCCCTTGCCGGTGTTAACAGTTTCATCAATGACGTAGTTAATTTGATGATTAATACCATCATTGCAAAATTCCAAACACCCCACATTTACGTGGTGTTGCGAAGTAAATTGGACCTAGTATGTTGAAAATATCAGAAATAAGTTACAAGTATATATTTTCTTTCATTAGAATATATTGGATATGTCACCTGGCTGCATTGGATCCGCCGGATAATGCAATTGTTGAGCATCATCCCAACTATAATGTGCCCAACCATCAAAAGAGCATGGTGATCGAGCTTCAAAAGGTGTGAAATTTTGAAACTTTTCGACATCATTTTGTGAGATTTCACACTGTTGACGATAATATCCTAATTCTTTTTTAGCCAAATCCAAATGAGAAAGTTGGTCTGAAGTATGCAAGTGGCAGACAAGTTTACTTTCAGAAACGATTTTATATTAAGCAGCTGTGGAATGTATGATAAACTAACCTTGGAGTAATAATAACTTATCTTCATTGGTCCTGTTAGCACTTTTAAATATTTTGTTATTGTTGTCTTGGCATTTCCAACAAAGATCTGTTGCTGGTTTTGCCACTACAACCCAAGGAATGACATCATTCCACAGTTGTAGAAATAAGCTTCGACAAACTGGATTTAACCCTGCACATAAACAACTTTTTTTGTAATACTCCCATATTCCTACTTTGGTGTTAGACAAATCCAACAAAGTAGTTTTTGGTCTTTGTAACCTGGAATTCGTCCTGGCAGTAAAACACCATGTTCCTCAGAATAACTTTCTATGAATTCTTTGAGTTTCTTACGAGTTTCGAAAGTGTGTGCGTTGGGTGGAATACGTTTTGAGTTACCATGGGTCCAAGGTGTTACTCCATGTTTGTTGAAATGCTTGGTTATATTATTGAGTTTTTGTTGTGATACTTGAAGAAGAAATAAAAATGTTCGTCTGCAAATTTGTTTTCCGTAAATTGTGTAATAGGTGTATACACTTTGACCTGGTTTCCGAGTCATCTGTCAATCCTGCAAATGACAGCCGGCATTCCTCTAGTTCTTCTTGACTAAACCAGGCAAGACATTCTTGTTTTTCTGGATCTAACCTGCATCCGCAACCACTACCAAGAATTTAAACGGCTATTTTTATAGCCACATATATTTCAACAGCTATTTTCATAGCCACATCATTATGGTTATGTAATGATAGTTTTTCCAACTGCCCATTTCCAACTGCCCACTAACAGACTATAACTGCAATGACTTCAGAAAAATAAGAAAAATATATTTTTAAACCTTATACTTACAGCATAATCTTATTATAATAATCCGCCATTGTGCATACCACTTTATTTTAGAGAGTGATATATTTAGTTTAAATTTACGGTCATCGTCCTCTTATGTGCGCGTAAAACCACCTAGAGGCAAGAGACACTTTTTTCACGATCATTCCAAAAGCACTTGGCATCATTTGACGTCAGTTTTTTATGATCACGGGGAATCATTGCATTGCATCCCCAATCGAATGCGACGTTTTTGGGGAAATATCTCAAGAACCAATAGGGATAACTGACGTTTTTTGGGGTCAGCGATACGGGTGATTGGGTGACGCAACATTTGGGTCTAAATTTTGTTTGGTAATGCGGATATGACGTCATCAATTTCTTTGATTGACGATATCTCTGCAACGGTTGGTCGTAGCCAAACGATCCCATTAGTGAGGGCTGTTAACAAGAAAAAACATAACAATACTTCAAATTGTGAAGAAAGCATGAAACTTGGTACAGATGTTTGTTATGGCATATTAGACAATTTTAGGGTGGGAGACATTAAACTTTCTCAAATATCAACATATTATATACCGTTGAAAAGGAAATTTGATGCAGATTTCAAAAGTTATTGGTACTTATCGTCAAAATCAACATACAAAAAGTTATTCGTGCTCAAAGTGAGCAAAATGACGTCATCAAAATTTTGATAATACAGAATCTTTCAGAATATTTGCATGCTTTATTTTGCGCTGTTTTTCAGCAGCCAGACAAACAACAAGAACTTCTGTCTCCCGAATATATTGCTAGTAACGAGAATTGTGAAGAATATTCAGAGTCGTGTAATAACATTTGACGTACAAGCATATGGAATTCACCCTTCTGTTCACGCTCTTGGTAAATCAGACATACCCACATTCTCTTTTGCTCTGCTTTTATTTTATTGAGCAACAACCTCGTTGATATTAATTTTCTATACAGAAGAGTCCTGCACTTCATGTTTGTTTACATAAGAAATGGCGCCTTTTTTCATCAGTGTGTAAATTAAAAATGAAAATTCGACGCGAAAATTTTCGATCGAAAATATCTATTCGATCGAAAAATTTCGACGTGTGTAAATCCACCTTAAGTTGAGTTAGAGTTTTGAAAGTATTTTTACTGATGGAATAGAATGTCTAGTTTAAATCAAGAGATTTTGTTGTTGTTGAGTGATGATCAGGGATTTCTTTAACTACGTTTTTGGGTCGATTATTTGCATCTGAATTCTTATTTTGCAGATTAGAAAAATGAAAGATATAAATTTTTAAAATGAGTGAGTTTAAACTTATATCTCCGAAGACAGTAGTTGGAAGTGATAGATTATTTGATTGGGAGTCATGTTTTCTTTGTCAGAAAACCACGGAGGAGTCTTTGCAATTCCCATTGAGTAAACCAGGTAAGTTTAATTAGACATCTTTATGTTAGCAAATGGTAGGTCAAGATAGACATTTATAGTAACAAGCATTATAGTTACACTGTTAAGAATAGATCTTAGTCTTCTACATAGTCTGATGACAATAGACCAATTTCTTTTAAAGCTAGTAAAATATCTAATCTTGCTAATGTTTCTAAACGTAGCTCAATTCTTTATTTTCTTTGCCCTGATCTTTTAATGTACCTTTTAAGTACTCTTTTCAGAATTCGACTCTGAAAAGAACTCTTTACGAACTCTATCATTAACACTGAAAGATTTTAAAGTGATCAATGCTCTGCCGAAACATTTGAAGTCTCTTTGTGAACGATTTGACGATAGTCCGACTCTGTACAATGAACTCGTGAACAACAAAGCAGCAATCCACAAATCATGTTCTTCAGCATATAACAAGCAAACGTTTGAGCGTAAAAAGCGAAAGTTTGATCAGTTTATCAGCGAGAAAGAAGATCAGGTTAAATCTCCAAAGAATGATAGTAAAGTTAGAACATTAGGTGGTAGATGCACTAGAAGAAGTCTACAAATGAAAACATTTCCAGCAACCTGTTTCTTTTGTGAAGAAGATGAGTCAACAGGAAATTTACACAATTGTCAGACTTTACAATTAAGCGAGAAAGTCAAAAGTATGGCCATTGAGCTAGGTGAATCAAATTTGATTGCTAAGATGAGTGTAGGAGATATGGTGGCAAGAGAAGCAAAGTATCACAAATCATGCATGAATAAAATTCTCAACTGATATCGTTCTCTCCGTCAAAAAAGTGAAGATTCTGACGATGGCTTTCTAGAAGGTAAATCCTATTTACAACTGTTCTCGGGTTACTCAGATTACTTTATGACATCATATGGTTATAGGGATTGCTTTATCTGAGCTGATAAGCAACCTAGAAGAGGAGATAATGACTTCCGCGCCATCAGTGCCTGTGTTGATGGATGTAAGGAAAGATTTTCAGCGAATTCTACGTCAAGTTGGAGCAACAAAAGATCATATTGATCGTGTAAATGTTACTCGTTCGAAAAATCATCTACTTGCTTCCATTCCTGGTTTGGTAGAGCGCAAGAAAGGAAAATTTGTGATATTAACAAAAGAAGCACATGGCGACGCCATTTATGAAGCCTCTATAAGGACGAATCAAAGTGAAGGAATTAGAATATGGAAAGCTGCAAAAATCATCAGAAAGCACATGTTTGATGCAAGCACAACTTTTGATGGTGATTTTTCTTTTCATCGACAAAAGAAATCGATTCCTGTGCAACTATTGCATTTGCTCGGGTTGATCCTGGAAGGATAAAAAAACTATGACACAGTCACAGAAAGCACCGCAGGTGTAGCGCTGAATTTGGCTCAACTTGTTAGATTTAATGCTGTCAAAACAAAGCGATCGTCAGCAAATATAAGAAGATCTAGAAATAATGAGCCACCATTCCCTGTTCAAATTGGGTTGTCTTTCCATGCAAGAACAAGAGAGAAGAGCATTATCGAATTTCTATCTAAAAGGGGGTTGTGCATAAGTTATGAGAGAGTTTTGGAAATTGAAGATACCATAACTGCACAAGTTTGCAAATTCTACAATGATGAAAATGTTGTTTGTCCACCATCGCTGAAGTCTGGAGAATTTACTGTTGCTGCGATTGATCACGATTGATCAACATAGATCACAATCCAACATCATCAACAGCACAAACATCATTTCATGGTACTAGCATTTCAATTTTCCAATTTTCTTAAATTTCATCAACCACAATTAAGACAATTTGATTATCGACCAGACTCCGTTAAAGACTATACTGCTCGATTACCTACTTCCTATACAGAAATCCTTCCAACAAAAGAATAAAATGCTGAAATACCACCAACAGAGTATGAAGGAAACATGATGAAACTTGAAGATCAACAAACAGAAGAAATCAACAATATAATATAAGAAGCGAATCAAATATCATTTTTGGTTTATTTTTGACTTTTCAGTTTACCGTCTAGCGATATCTTGCCAACCGAGGACTTTCGATTAATTCAAAGATTTGTTGTATTACTGTACGATCGTAGCAGCACATGTGAGGATGTGAACACTTGCAGAAGGGCTCTTTTTACCAACAAGAACAGAGACATGGAATCAATACCACCTACCGAAGATGCTCTGGAACAACATGTCCTTAGAACCATGCTACAAAGCTAGTAAGTTTTGACCTCTGCAACTGTTACAATATTTTTGAAAGTGGTTTATGAGTTCTAAATGAAGATAATCGTCTACTTTTAGTATTTGGTGCAACGCTGATAAAAAGGTGATGCCTGATAAAAATTTCGAAAAATGAGGATGCAAACGCGAAAGCCAAACATTTGTTCCCCACTGGACATCATTGCCAGAGGCATCGAAATCATGTGGGGAACTTTTGAAGTGTGGATGCAAGACTCGTTGCCAGAAACAATGCAGTTGCAAAAAATCAGGGATATCCTGTACAGAACTTTGTAAACGTGGTGGTGATTGTTGAAACATTTCCTTTATTTATTTTGAAACATTGCTAATATTTGTAATTTTGATGACGCTATTTTGTTTATTTTGAGCATACCCTATAATATGTTGATTTATATGTTGAACTTCCAGTCAAACGTATGCTGAAGCTTCATCACAGAAGTTTTCCTTAAAATTCCTTAACAATATGGCACAAAAATTATTGAGGTTTTGTCAGAAACGTTTTCACGCAAAATTTCTGTGACGTCATATTGCTCACTTTGAGCATGAATAACTCTTTGTACATTGATTTTTACGATATGAACCAATGACTTTTGGAATCTACATCAAATTTCCTTTCCAACGGTATATAATATATTGATATTTGAGAAAATTCAAGTTGAAGGAAAAAAAGTGCTGACGTCAGCAATCACGTGACTTTAGGGTGTGTCTCCCACCTTAAAATTTTTTAAAATGTCATAACAAACATCTGTACGAAGTTTCATGCTTTCTTCACAATTTGAAGTATTGTTATGCTAACAGCCCTCACTACATACACTTTTTTGATCTATAAATTTCCCCTGGAAAGAACCAAACCTCAACATAATCAAAACAAGAAGCTGCTCGGCTGCAAAACTGGGAGAAACATGCCAGATAAAAAATAAGTTTGAGCATGTGATACTAATAGCAAATAGTATCATAAGAGTTTTCATTTCCTTTTCAAGAAAAAGCAGCCATACACCAGGTGAGTTTTTGAATAAAAATTTATTACTTGTGTAAAATAACCCCAGAAAATCAGGTAGCTGTGCGTGAATTATTATTAACTTATTAACCCATAGTTATAATTGGGTTTGCATAGACTAACAAACTTTGTAAATTATATATAATGACACAATAAACTGTTTCAAAGTATCTATGATCATTCATTTAAAACCTTGTTCCAGGTTACACTGAGATGTGAAAAGACTACGAATCATAACAAGATTCCAGTGTATCTTCAAAAGCTTCACCAAAACACAGCATTATTGTACGAAACAAGTGAGGAATTGTCATAGAATTTGATACATCCTTATCAACAAGCTACATCTTTATCGTCAGAGATTGTTAATTCTTCAACGGTTTCCTCCTCAACATTCTCTACATGAACAATGTCCCTTTAGAAATGATTACTTCTTCAACCGTTTCGTCCTCGATAATAGTCACAAATACTTTATGAATTATCTATGTTTAGAAAAGTCACTTTTACAGAAAACAAATTACAACAAAAATAACGTAAAGTTATACACCCAAGAACACAACAATTCCACTGTATAATGGGTACAAATAAGAGTACAAATTATGCATTAAAAAGAAATCAATACCTTTAATTCTGGGAACTCTTTTATTACAAAGTTACATTAAACAGCAACCATGATTTAAAACCGTGAATTTGATTTCCTTAATGACTTGTATTCTTTTTATTATTTATATATCTTACCTAAAAGAAAAACATTTCAGTTGTATAATGACGCAGAAATCCTAATCATACTGTGGCAATATTGAAACAAATCAAACAAAGCAAACAAAAAGAAAATGCAAGAACACATTTTCCCCTAAACGTAGTATTAGTTAAAAGCACAAATTTAATAAAAGAACTTGTTTAGTTATAGATTGAAAAGTTAATAACATATACCTATGTGGTGAGTTAATACGGGTTCACTCAATACTGGAGCTGTACAATTGGATAAAGAAAAAACATCACAGTGTACTGGTTGATCTTTCTCTGAAGCATTAATTAGTGTTAAATGAATACAATCAAATTTCTTTTGTGGAGAAATAGAACATAAATAAGAGCATAAAAAAAGAAATGAAAATAATTAAGCAAATAAAATACTTAAATACGCATTTGATTTTGCGTAGTGATTAAGTCAAGATATTTCGCGAGATGATAACGCTAACAACAGGATCATAACAGAAAATCTCTTTTTTATTAAGTGAATGTCTTTTTCCTTATAATTCTACATAAACAAATATCAGCTCTAAATAGAATAGAAATTTAGTGTTTACTAAAATAAGAAAACATTTTCAATTGTGAGCATTCTAAATCCTAAAGCTCCATTACAAATTCACCAATATTGGTTTCGTAAACTCCCTTCCAACACTCAAAAGTCAAAAGATAAATCAATTAAAAGTAAACAAATGTATAATGCAATTAATCATAAACTTTCTAAAAACATAATTATGAATATAGCTCAATCAGTAACAAAACAATACCCTTTCTTCATGCTAATTTTCACACATTCACTCTTGACATAATTTTTCTTCAAATACATTTCAGAAAAACGGTTCTTGCACATATGAAATAAATTTGCGTGAAAATTAGTAGGAATAAGGTAGTCTATTATTCACATGTGCACGAATGAAGAAAAACAACAACAAACAAACAAAAAAAAAACAAATGCAGCAAAAAAAATATCTGTTCCTTTTTAGAGGAGTGTGTCACATTTGAGGTATTTTAAGTGTACAGCTGTTGGGGCATGAAGGCTGTTTTTTTGTACTACAACTTAAACTGAGAGATTAGTTCTTCAAGGAGCATTAGTAGTTTTCTCACAAAGACAATCTATACTATAACAACTATAACATAGATATCATATAACAAATATTTTCTAAATCAGAATTCGAACGAAAAAGTTTACAATTCACTAATGAAAAAACCAATTGTGCTTAGGTATTTTAGCGGATTTGTCTTTTTCTTGCATAGTGAGTGTGAAGATTTCAATCTAGAAAATACCGACTAAACCCATATCTTTGGCTATTTTTTTTATTTCGATTGACGTAACCTACGACAATTTACAATTCTGGTTCTTATATTTGTATATGTCAAACCACGCAACATTGCAAATTTTTCCATCTCTGTTCGGCCTGAAACAGTATGCAATTTCAGTTAGGTAAGAAACAGCAATACAGAGCTACTTTTAGTGCAATATCATCTGGTCAGACAGGCTTAATAATGTCAAAACAAACTCATAAATACAATAGCAACAGTTAAATAAACAATGCAATGCTAATAAAAAACGATGTGCACTAACTACTATTTTCAGTTCAAGCAAAAATAATTCCCACTCGTCGTTAACTTAGCAGTTAAACTTTCTGCAGGACCAAAATTCGAAAAAATACTAAAGACAGCTTGCAGGCAAACTTACTTGGGTATCCGCGATCACTAAGTGCTCATTAAACTGAACCTCGAATGCTATCTTACTTTTTTCTGACCAAACACAGTAATTGCGACCTACATAAAACCAAAAAGTATTTTTGAACAAAAATAGATGGAGAGTAAACCATTCTATTCCAATATCTCAGATAAAGTTTATGCATACCAGACGTGGCTACTTTGGACATGGGTCTTTGTTTTACTTCTGTCTCATTGTCTGATGTTGTGTTTCTATCTGAAATGTCAATGTTCATTAATAGTTTGAACCAACATTACTCAATAAAATATTGAATTGAATATCTGTGTGGTATCAACAGACCTTCCAATGAGTCAGATTTTTAAAACCACTTCCTGGAAATAACATTTTATCTTTTACCTTCTGGTGGCCTGTAGGTAGCATCATTGTCATCACTCCGGTTTTCTTCATACATTTCGTATTCTGAGGAATTAAAAATAGCAGTTTCTGTTAAAATGTAATGATGCATAAAGTAAATCTTATTTCTAACTGAATACTAAAAGAATTTTTAATGGTTCCATTGGGACTACCATACTCACCAGATAACTCCTTTGCTGATTCCATGGTATCTTGAACTATTTAAGATAAAACATGAATCACAAAAAACATTAATTTAGACAACTCATGAGATGTTTTTGAGGCTATAGTCATTCCAGTAGTTCAATTTGATTCAGTAAAATAAATATTGATGCCAAAAATCATTACGGAAGAATAAATCTAAGATACACAAACAAACCTGCTTCAATCCTCTTTCTTTTAGGATAATTTTTAGCATGTTGTTCTAAATTCAATATAATAATCTCACAGTAAATGAAGTTATTTACAGACATATCACTTTCTTGAAAAGGAGAACACACAGAAAAAATATCACAAAGAAAAAGAAACAAGATAATACCATTGTTGGTCTTTTTTGCTGCCTTGTTACTTCTTTCTTTCAATTTGACACTTTTATCCGTTTTACTTGGCTCTTTCAATTCGACACTGTTATCCATTTTAGTTGACTCTTTCAATTTGACACTATTGTTCGTTTTAGTTGCCACTTTTGATTTGACACTGTTGTTTGTTTTACCTGCCTGTTTCAATATGACACGTTGATCTACAACTTCTGAATATTCAATATCATAACACAAACACTGATATAAATAGTTAAGTAAAATAGAAAGATTCTCAGGAATTTCACAGGAAATCTGAACATTTTTCCAGAATCAGTGAGCAAGAGATAACGCCAAAACATACAAAACATACATATAAGAAATAAAGCACAGAAACATACTACACTTTCTGTAATTTGGTAATGTTTTGTTACAATTTTGGATTTGAGTAGGAGCTTTATGAAATCAGTTGTAGCAAGAATTATAGTAATAGTTAAACTTTTTCAACACAGATTCATCTTTTTATCAATTTTTTATCAATTCTGCACCAACCTAAAACAATACAATATAAGATCATACCTTGATTATTGACATTTTCATCTTGCAACTCCATAGCACTCTCAGGCTGCTGTTCTGTCACTCTGGAATTAATAGCTAACAAATGCTGACCTGTGGTTTTTAGCTGTAATGAGCCTGGCGGAGCTTGATAAACGTCTTTGTTTACATGCTGAAATACCAACTCCTGTTCCTTCCTGGACAGATCTAATTTCGCCAGCAGTGACGCAATTCTGTGCCTGTTTTTGTTGCATTTAAGGCATTTTTTTTATTGAGTGATGTCAAGATATCATTGATACAATGCCAACCACTAGCATGAGATTGTACAATTATGTGTGCTTGCAAATATGTAATTGTTATCCTTATGAACACCAGCCTCACTTCGAATTTTCTCATCGGTCAAATATTTCATCACTTGAATTGATTCAGGTGGGAAGATAACTGGAAACCAGATGGTCAGAACCCTTACCAGTTTGGTACGTTATCAACATAGACTTTTCATCAAATTCATTAGGGAGGTCTGCTTTGACAATCCACTCACCATTTATGGCTTCATCCCATTGATAAAGTTGTAGCCTCACCGGCTCACCTCCTCTTTTTGCACAAAAAATTATCAAACTTGTGGCAGTCACAGATCTTATTTTGACAAATGCACTAGCTGGATGATCATATGCATCAATAGACATCATTATGCTCTTACATTCCTCAATTAGCAAAAAAACATCATCATCTTTTGGCAAGTTTATCGGTTTCCGCAGACTTCTGTTCTTCCTATAGTTCAAATCATAATGCGCGTCGCCGAAATTTCATTTTCAAATAATTTCAGCACCTTCAAGAATTCAACAACCTTATCAGATCTTTGATCGTCACACTCCACCAAAAATGGCCAATTAGAATTTGTGCTGTTGCTTTGACAAGATTTAAAATGCAAATTTAAAGGCCACTTTTTTGCCCAGAAACCGACATTCCATCTGTGTCAGAACTTGGATTTTCACACAGTTTATTAATTGTTTCACCTAAAATAAGCATCGTTTCCCTTCGGTATAGATCTGCAGCATTCCCCAATAGATCGTTTACTACAACTTCACTCTGTTTTTTATAGCTCAAACAAAAATCCAGATATATGCGAGCTACTAATCGCATTCGATTACGAACAGTATTTCTTCCTTCAGTGATTTTATCTTTTTCTACTTAAGGTATTAAATGATCGCACACATATCATTAAGATAATTTTGTCGGTTTTGACATAGTTTCCAACATCATCCAGTTGGAGTGTGGACAACAGATCCATAAAATCACTTGGATAACCATCAAAAACAATTGGGGTATTAACTGAGACCATGGGAATCATAAGATTAGTTCCAGAAGCTGGACATTTAAGTTGGTGCCGTGCTTTGAAGCGCTTTGAGAAAAACTCCTTGCATCCTGAACACATAACTGACACATCCTCTGAATTGAAATTTCTGCGCTGCCTCATAAATTCTTTTTTTCCTGTTTTAAGCATGTTAATGTTATGGTCTCGTATTCCTTGT